>JARHVA010000987.1:600000-917500 GCA_037957365.1 Torreya grandis | reverse complement strand
TGGTGGAGAATGCATAGCTCATGATCCCTAATTCTATATAATAGGGATAGATCTTCATAGCTTGTGTAGATGAGAAAAAAGGGTGAATCAATTCAAGTAGCTCAATTGTGTTTGTAATTGTGAGAGAGAACTCTTGAGGGAGAGAGATCTGTACATCTGAGAGGTGTGGAAGAAAGAGAGATTTCTTCAATTGTATTTCCTTCTGAAAGAGTTTAATACAAGTTTTCATTGTTTCTTGTATCTATTATTCTTTGTTGATTCTGATTTCTAGTTACTTATTATTCTGATTTAATTTTGTGTTTAATTGCTTACACAAAAGTAATCAATTGTACTTGTTAGATCTTGACAAGTGGTATCAGAGCTTGGGTTCACTAACAGGTGGTTTTAGATCTGTTTAGTGTGTGTTGATTATAGGTCACTCACAGGGGTTTTTGTTTGAGTGGGAGTATAGCAATGGCAGAAGAAAGTAAACTGAGAATGGAAAAGTTTAACGGCAAGAATTATCAATTATGGAGGATGCAAATAGAAGATTATTTGTATCAGAAAGATCTATAATTACCATTGGGTGGGGTTTCAAGCAAGCCCACAGATATGCAAGATAAAAAATGGAATGTTCTTGATAGAAAGGCTCTGGGATCCATAAGGTTGAGCCTGACATCTTCTGTGATTTCCAATTTGTCAAAGGCAAAGACCACGGTAGAGTTAATGGATACTTTAGAAAATTTATATGAAAAGCCCTCAGCTTCAAATACGGTATATCTTATGAAGCAATTATTTAATTTGAAAATTTAGGAACATGGATCTGTATCTAGTCATCTAAATGATTTCCATGCAATAATAAATCAATTAAATTCAGTCAAAATAGTTTTTGATGATGAAATTAAGGCTTTCTTAATTTTATGCTCTTTACCTAAAATTTGGCATAGCTTGGTAATGGTAGTTAGTAATACTGCATTTGCTACAAATATCTTGAAAGTAGATGATGTTGTTAGTGTAATCTTGAATGAAGAAACTCGTAGGAAAAGCACAGGGGAAACATCAGGTAATGCTTTAAGTATTGAAAGCAGGGGAAGGCAAAAAGAGAAGCGCAAGTAAGGGAGATCAAGGTCTAAGTCAAAGATGAGAGGTAGATCCAAATCTAGAAATGGAAGAAAAATAACTTACTGGAATTATGGAAAGATAGGGCATGCAAAGAAAGATTGTTGGTTGCCGGTTAAAGAAGAAAATCAGCATGAAGGTAAAGAAGAAGCAAAAGTTGCAGGGATTGTTACACAAGATGCTCTTGTATTTTATTTAGATAATAAAATAGAGTCTTAGGTTTTAGATTTTGGTGCCTCTTTCCATGCTACCCCAAATAGACAATATTTTAATGATTATGTCCAGGGAGATTTTAGAAAAGTTTATTTAGGGGATGATGAGCCTTGTAAAATTGTTGGCAAAGGAAAAGTGAAGCTCAAATTGCAAAATGGCAACACATGGGTGTTGAAAGATGTCATGCATGTTCCCATTTTGAAGAGGAATCTAATTTCTGGAGGAAAGTTGGGGGATGAGGGTTGTACAGTAACTCTCACAGCTAAATCTTGGAAGATTACCAAGAGTGCACTTGTATTAGCTAGAGGTAAGAGAGTATGTACTCTCTATTTATGTAATTGTATTACTAATTATTCTCTTTCTGTATTATCTATTTTAGATGTAGATGCAAAGTTGTGGCACCAGAGGCTTGGCCACATGAGTGAGAAGGGAATGGAAGTTCTAAATTCAAAAGGTAAGCTTTCAGATTTGAAAAGCATAGATCTAGATTTCTGTGAGCATTATATTTTTGGGAAACAGAAGAGTGAGATTTCTCAAAATTGGGTCAACAAAGAAGAAGCACAAGTTGGAGTTTGTTCACACAAACGTGTGGGACCACCTCAGGTAGCTTCTATTAGCAGATCATAGTATTATGTTTCTTTCATTGATGATGCTACAAGAAAGGTATGGGTTTATTGTATTAAAAAAATCTAATATTTTTGACACGTTTATGAAATGGAAAGCTTTGGTTGAGAATGAAATAGGTTTGAGATTGAAGTGCCTTAGATCTGACAATGGTGGTGAGTACTATAGTTATAAGTTCAATAGGTACTATTCTATGAATGGAATACACAGAGAAAGGATGGTTCCAAGGACACCTCAACAAAATGGAGTTGCTGAAAGGATGAATAGAATAATATTAGAGCATGCACAGAGTATGAGGTTGCATGCTAGTTTTTCCTTAAACTTTTGGGCAGAAGCTACAGACACTATAGTTTACCTGATTAAAAGAGGACCCTCTACTGCTCTGAATGGTGGAATTTCAGAAGAGGCTTGGATAGGTAAAAAGGTAGATCTTTTATTTCTCAAATTTTTTGGTTCTGAAGCTTTTGTGCACATTGATAAAGAAAATAGAAAGAAGCTGAATGTTAAGTCTATGAGGTGCACTTTTATTGGTTATGGCTATGGAGATTTCAAATTTTGATTGTGGAATCTAGGAACTAAAAAAATAATTAGAAGTTGTGATGTTGTTTTCAAAGAGAAGGTGATGTATAGTGATCCGCTCAAGAAGCTAAAAAATTTTGAGCAGAGCAATGTTGATTTGGACGAGGTGATGATCCAAAATGAGCTCATGGAAAAGAATTTTCACACTCAGGAAAACACAGACACCGACATCGGTTAGGAAGGAACTAATGTCAGTCATATAGGAACTGATGTTGGTCAGACAGTGACCAATGTTGGTCAGATAGCAATCGACATCGATCAAGTGGAACCGACGTCAGTTAGGTATAGACCTGGAGATGACCAAGATCGGTCACTGACAGAGAATTTGGGTAGATAACAAGTAGTGAATGAGTCTCAAATGCCTAAGAGGAGGTCAAAAAGGGTAAGTAAACCTCTAATTCAATATTCCCCTTCATTATTCTGCTTATTGCTCACTGATAGTGGAGAACCAGAGAGTTTTGATGAAGCAATGCAGGTAGAATCTCAGAATCAGTGGGAGCTTAGCATGAAAGAGGAAATTAATTCCTTGAAAGAGAACCAAATGTGGGATTTGGTTGAGTTGCTAGTGGGAAAGAGAGCACTAAAAAACAAATGGGTTTATAGGTTGAAGGAAGGTGAGAATGGACAAATGAGACATAAGGCCAGGTTGGTAGTAAAGGGATTTGCAAAGAAACCAAGTATTGATTTTGATAAAAAAAATTCTTGTAGTAAAAATGACTTCTATTCGGACTGTATTGTCTTTAGTTGCTATTGAGGATTTGCATCTTGAGCAGCTTGATGTTAAGACAGTGTTTTTTCATAGAGATTTGGATGAAGAAATATATATGGAATAGTCGGAAGGTTTTGAGGTCAAAGGTAAGGAGAAGCTTGTGTGCAGGTTGAAGAAAAGCTTATATGGTCTTAAGCAAGCTCCTAGACAATGGTATTTGAGGTTTGATAGGTTTATGACTGATCATGGTTTTAGTAGATGTCAATTTGACCATTGTGTGTATTTTAAGAGATTGGATAATGGTAGATATATTATCCTATTTCTATATGTAGATGATATGCTTGTTGCAGGTTTACACATGCAGGATATTACTGAGCTTAAGGTAAAATTAGCTCAAACATTTGCTATGAAAGATTTGGAAGCAGAAAGAAAATCCTTGGCATGAGTATTAAGAGAGACAGAAAAAATCACAATTTAATTTTGTCTCAAGAGGATTATGTGAACAAGGTGTTGGAGAGGTTTAATATGCAGGATGCAAAACTAGTAAGTATGCCTATGGCTAGACACTTCAAGTTGAGCAAAGAACAGTGTCCAAAATCACATGATGAGGTAGAGTACATGAGTAGAGTTCCATATGCTTCTATAGTTGGGAGCTTAATGTATGCAATGGTATGTACTAGACTTGATAATTCCCAAGCAGTGGGAGTTATCAGTGGGTTTATGGCCAATCCAAAAAAGGAACACTAGAAATCAGTTCAGTGGATTCTTAGATATCTTAGAGGGACCAACAGTAGGCATTTATGAAATGGAGGGTCAAACACTTCTCTACATGGACATGTAGATGTGGATATGGCAGGTGACTTGGATGGTAGGAGGAGCACCATAGGATATGTTTTCACTATTGGTGGAATGGCAGTTAACTAGATTTCAAAGTTGCAGAAGGTTGTTGCCTTGTCTACTACAGAGGTAGAATACATTGCAGTCACAGAGGCTAGCAAAGAGATGATATGGATGACACGGTTCATGGAAGAGTTGAAAAAGGAGCAAGAGAGTTGCAGATTATACAGTGATAGTCAAAGTGCAATTCACTTGGCAAAGAATTTAGCCTTTCATTCAAGAACCAAACATATACAACTTAGGTACCACTTCATTAGACAGGTATTGGAGGATGGTGAGTTGAAGCTGGAAAAGATCTATACAGATGAGAACTCTGCTGATATGTTAACAAAGCCGGTAACAAAAGAGAAGTTGAATCTTCATTCAACTTTTGTTGGTCATCAAAATTGATCTTGAAGATAAACAAGCTAGAAGATGTTGATGTACAAGTACAGGTGCAGCTATTTATCTCTAAGTGGGAGATTGTTGAGTTGTGAAGCTAAAAGCTTCACCAATGAACAAATTGAAAGGTTGTTATATTTACACAATCACTGTCATCGATCAGGGATCGACTGGAGGCTGCCAACATCAGTTATGGATTGGTCGACGTCGGTCATATGCAGGCAGACAGGGACTGACATCAATCACTTGTGTGTTCCAGAAATTTATTTTTGTGGGATGAACAGATTATTTGCATGGTAAGTTTAACTGTTAGTGTTGAGTCTCTATTTCTATTTTTGGCAAGATTGATTTAAACCTTTGATTAGGAGGTGTATCTAATGGTGGATAATGCATAGCTCATGATCCTTAATTCTATATAATAGGGATAGATCTTCATAGCTTTTAAAAAATGGTGAATCAATTCAAGTAGCTGAATTGTGTTTGTAATTATGAGAGAGAACTCTTGAGAAAAAGAGATCTGTACATCTAAGAGGTGTGGAAAAAAGAGAGATTTATTCAATTGTATTTTCTTTTGAAAGAGTTTAATATAAATTTTCATTGTTTTTTGTATCTCTTCTTCTTTGCTGATTTTGATTTCTAGTTACTTATTATACTGGTTTAATTCCATGTTTAGTTGCTTACACAAAAGTAATCAATTATATCTTGTTAGATCCTGATAAGTGGTATCAGAGCTTGAGTTCACTAACAGGTGGTTTTAGATCTGTTTAGTGTGTGTTGATTACAAGTCACTCACATAGGTTTTTGTTTGAGTGGGAGTATAGCAATGGCAGAAGAAAGTAAACTGAGAATAGAGAAGTTTAACGATAAAAATTATCAATTATAGAGGATGCAGATAAAAGATTATCTGTATCAAAAAGATATATACTTATCGTTGGATGGGGTTTCAAGCAAGCCCACAAATATGCAAGATGAAGAATGAAATGTTCTTGATATAAAGGCTCTAAGATCCATAAAGTTGAGCCTGGCATCTTCTGTGATTTCCAACTTGTCACAGGCAAAGACCATGGTAGAGTTAATGGATACTTTAGTAAATTTATATGAAAAGCCCTCAGCTTCAAATAAGGTATATCTTATGAAGCAATTATTTAATTTGCAAATGCAAGAAGGTGGATCTGTATCTAGTTATCTAAATGATTTTGATGCAATATTAAATCAGTTAAATTCAGTCAAAATAGTTTTTGATGATGAAATTAAGGCTCTCTTAATTTTATACTTTTTACTTGAAAGTTGGCATAGCTTGGTAATGGCAGTTAGTAATACTGCATCTGCTACAAATATCTTGAAAGTAGATGATGTTGTTAGTATAATCTTGAATGAAGAAACTCGCAGAAAAAGCACAGGGGAAACATTAGGTAATGCTTTAAGTATTGAAAGTAGGGGAAGGCAAAAAGAAAAGCACAAGCAAGGGAGATCAAGGTCTAAGTCAAAGACGAGAGGTAGATCCAAATCCAGAAATGAAAGAAATATAACCTGTTGGAATTGTGAAAAGATAGGGCATGCAAAGAAAGATTGTTGGTTGCTGATTAAAGAAGAAAATCAGCATGAAGGTAAAAAAGAAGTAAAAGTTGCAGGTATTGTTGCACAAGATGCTCTTGAATTTTATTTGGATAATAAAATAGAATCTTGGGTTTTAGACTCTGGTGCCTCTTTCCATGCTACCCTAAATAGAGAATATTTCAATGATTATGTCCATGGAGATTTTGAAATTGTTTATTTAAGGGATGATGAGCCTTATAAAATTGTTGGCAAAGAAAAAGTGCAGTGGAAATTGTAGAATGGCAACACATGGTTGTTGAAAGATGTCATGCATGTACCCATCCTGAAGAGAAATCTAATATCTGCAAGAAATTTGGGGGATGAGGGTTGTACAATAACTCTCACAGCTAAATCTTGGAAGGTTACCAAGGGTGCACTTGTATTAGCTAGAGATAAGAGTGTAGGTACTCTCTATTTATGTAATTATATTACTGATTATTTTCTTTCTGTATTATCCACTTCAGATGCAGATGCAAAGTTGTGGCACCAGAGGCTTGGCCACATGAGTGAAAAGAGAATGGAATTTTTTAAGTCAAAAGGTAAGCTTTCAGATTTAAAAATCATAGATTTAGATTTCTGTGAGCATTGTATTTTTGAGAAATAGAAGAGAGTGAGATTTCTCAAAACTAGGTCAACAAAGAAGAAGCACAAGTTGAAGCTTGTTCACACATACGTGTGGGGACTAGCTCAGGTAACTTCTATTGGAGGATCATTGTGTTATGTTTCTTTCATTGATGATGCTACAAGAAGGGTATAAGTTTATTACGTAAGGAAAAAAATTGATATTTTTGACATGTTTATGAAATAGAAAGCTTTGGTTGAGAATGAAACAGGTTTGAGATTGAAGTGCCTTAGATTTGACAATGGTGGTGAGTACTATAGTTATAAGTTCAACAGGTACTATTCTATGAATGGAATACATAGGAAAAGGATGGTTCCAAAGACACCTCAGCAAAATGGAGTTGCTGATAGGATGAATAGAACAATATTAGAGCGTGCACAAAGTATGAGGTTGCATGCTAGTTTGCCCTTAAAGTTTTGGGTAGAAGCTGTAGACACTACAGTTTACCTAATTAATAGAGGACCCTCTACTGCTCTAGATGGTGGAATTTTAGAAGAGGCTTGGACACGTAAAAAGGTAAATCTTTCATTTCTCAGAGTTTTTGGTTCTTAAGCTTTTGTGCACGTTGATAAAAAAAATAGAAAGAAGCTGGATGCTAAGTCTATGAGGTCCACTTTTATTGGTTATGGCTCTGGAGATTTCAGATTCTGATTTTGGAATCTAGGAACTAAATAAATAATTAGAAGTCGTGATGTTGTTTTCAAAGAGAAGTTAATGTATAGTGATTAGCTCAAGAAGCTAAAAATTTTTGAACAGAGTAATGCTGATTTGGACGAGGTGATGATCCAAAATGAGCTCACGGAAAAGAATTTTCACACTCAAGAAAACATAGACACCGACGTCGATCAAGAAGGAACTAATGTTAGTCATACAAGAATTGATGTTGGTCAGACAGTGACCGACGTTGGTCAGATAGAAATCGATGTCGGTCGAGTGGAATCGATGTCAGTTAGGTACAGACTTAGAGATGATCGAGATCGGTCACTGACAGAGAATTTAGGCAGATAACAAGCAGTGAATGAGTCTCAAATGCCTAAGAGGAGGTCAGAAAGGGTAAGTAAACCTCCAATTCAATATTCCCCTTCATTATTCTACTTATTGCTCACTGATAGTGGAGAATCAGAGAGTTTTGATGAAGTAATGTAGGTAGAATCCCAAAATCAGTGGGAGCTTGGCATGAAAGAAGAAATTGATTCCTTGAAAGAGAATCAAACATGAGATTTGGTTGAGTTGCCAGTGGGAAAGAGAGCACTAAAAAATAAATGGATTTATAGGTTGAAGGAAGGTGAGAATGGACAAATGAGACATAAGGACAAGTTGGTAGTAAAGGGATTTGCACAGAAACCAGGTATTGATCTTGGTGAAATTTTTTCTCCTGTAGTAAAAATGACTTCTATTTAGACTATATTGTCTTTAGTTCCTATTGAGGATTTGCATCTTGAGCAGCTTGATGTTAAGACATAGTTTCTTCATAGAGATTTGGATGAAGAAATATATATGGAACAGCTGAAAGGTTTTGAAGTCAAAGGTAAGGAGAAGCTTGTGTGTAGGTTGAAGAAAAGCTTATATGGTCTTAAGCAAGCTCTTAGACAATGGTATTTGAAGTTTGACAGGTTTATGACTGATCATGGTTTTAGTAGATGTCAATCTGACCATTGTGTGTATTTTAAGAGATTAGATAATGGTAGATATATTATCCTATTATTGTATGTAGATGATATGTTTGTTGCAGGTTCACACATGCAGGATATTACTGAGCTTAAGGTAAAATTAGCTCACACATTTGCCATGAAAGATTTGGGAGCAGAAAGAAAATCCTTGGCATGAGTATTAAGAGAGACAAGAAAAATCACAGTTTGATTTTGTCTCAAGAGAATTATGTGAACAAGGTGTTGGAGAGGTTTAATATGCAGGATGCAAAACCAGTAAGTACACTTATGGCTAGACACTTTAAGTTAAGCAAAGAACAGTGTCTAAAATCACATGATAAGGTAGAGTACATGAGTAGATTTCAATATGCTTTCGTAGTTGGAAGCTTAATGTATGCAATGATATGTACTAGACCTGATATTGCCCAAGTAGTGAGAGTTGTTAGTAGGTTTATGGCCAATCCAGGAAAGGAACACAAGAAAGCAGTTCAATGGATTCTCAGATATCTAAGAGGGACCAACAGTAGACATTTATCCTATGGAGGGTTAAACACTTCTCTACATGGATATGTAGATGCGGATATGGCAGGTGACTTGGATGGAAGGAAGAGTACCATAGGATATGTTTTTACTATTGGTGGAACATCAGTTAGCTAGATTTCAAAGTTGCAGAAGGTTGTTGCCTTGTCTACTACAGAGGCAGAATACATTGCAGTCACAGAGGTTAGAAAAGAGATGATATGGATGACACGGTTCATGAAAGAGTTGGGAGAGGAGAAAGAGATTTGTAGATTATATAGTGATAGTCAAAGTGCAATTCATTTGGCAAAGAATTCAGCCTTTCATTCAAGAACCAAACATATACAACTTAGGTATCACTTCATTAGACAGGTATTGGAGGATGGTGAGTTGAAGCTAGAAAAGATCCATATAGATGAGAGCCCTACTAATATGTTAACAAAGCTGGTAACAAAGGAGAAGTTGAATCTTCATTCAACTTTTGTTAGTCTTCAAGATTGAGCTTGAAGATGAACAAGCTAGAAGATGTTGATGTACAGGTACAGGTGCATCTATTTATCTCCAAGTGGGAGGTTGTTGAGTTATGGAGCTAAAAGCTTCACTAATGAGCAAATTGTAAGGTTGCTATATTTACATAGTTGCTGATATCAATCAGGGATCGATTGGAGGCTGTCGACGTCGATTATGGATCGGCTGACATCGGTCACCTGTGTGTTCCAGATGTCTATTTTCATGGGATGAATAGCTTATTTGCATGATAAGTTTAACAGTTAGTGTTGAGTCTGTGTTTCTATTTTTGGTAGGATTGATTTGAACCTTTGATTAGGAGGTGTATCTAATGGTGGAGAATGCATAGCTCATGATCCCTAATTCTATATAATAGGGATAGATCTTCATAGCTTGTGTAGATGAGAAAAAAAAGTGAATCAATTCAAGTAACTCAATTGTGTTTGTAATTGTGAGAGAGAACTCTTGAGGGAAAGAGATCTGTACATCTGAGAGGTGTGGAAGAAAGAGAGATTTTTTCAATTGTATTTCCTTCTAAAAAATTTTAATACAATTTTTTATTGTTTCTTATATCTCTTATTCTTTGTTGATTCTGATTTCTAGTTACTTATTATTCTGGTTTAATTCTATGTTTAGTTGCTTACACAAAATTAATCAATTATATCTTATTAGATCTTGACAAGTTGTATCAGAGCTTGGATTCACTAATAGGTGGTTTCAAATCTGTTTAGTGTGTGTTGATTACAAGTCACTCACAGGAGTTTTTTTTGAGTGGGAGTATAGCAATGGCAAAAGAAAGTAAACTGAGAATGGAAAAGGTTAACAGCAAGAATTATCAATTATAGAGGATGCAGATAGAAGATTATCTGTATCAAAAAGATCTATACTTACCATTGGTTGGGGTTTCAAGCAAGCCCATAGATATGCAAGATGAAGAATGGAATGTTCTTGATAGAAACGCTCTGAGATCCATAAGGTTGAGCTTGGCATCTTCTGTGATTTCCAACTTGTCACAGGCAAAGACCATGGTAGCATTAATGGATACTTTAGCAAATTTATATGAAAATCCCTCAGCTTTAAATAAGGTATATCTTATGAAGAAATTATTTAATTTGCAAATGTAGGAAGGTGGATCTATATCTAGTCATCTAAATGATTTCCATGCAATAGTAAATCAGTTAAATTCAGTCAAAATAGTTTTTTATGATGAAATTAAGGCTCTCTTAATTTTATGCTCTTTACCTAAAAGTTGGCATAGCTTGGTAATGGCAGTTAGTAATACTGCATCTGCTACAAATATCTTGAAAGTAGATGATGTTGTTAGTGTAATCTTGAATGAAGAAACTTGTAGAAAAAGCATAGGAGAAACATCAGGTAATGCTTTAAGTATTGAAAGCAGGGGAAGGCAAAAAGAGAAGCGCAAGCAAGGGAGATCAAGGTCTAAGTCAAAGATGAGAGGTAGATCCAAATCTAGAAATGGAAGAAAAATAACCTACTGGAATTGTGGAAAGATAGGGCATGCAAAGAAAGATTGTTGGTTGCCAGTTAAAGAAAAAAATCAGCATGAAGGTAAAGAAGAAGCAAAAGTTGCAGGTATTGTTGCACAAGATGCTCTTGTATTTTCTTTAGATAATAAAATAAAATCTTGGGTTTTATATTTTGGTGCCTCTTTTCATGCTACCCCAAATAGAGAATATTTCAATGATTATGTCTAGAGAGATTTTGGAATAGTTTATTTAGGGGATGATGAGCCTTGTAAAATTGTTGGCATAGGAAAAGTGCAGCTAAAATTGTAGAATGGCAACACATGGGTGTTGAAAGATGTCATGCATGTACCCATCTTGAAGAGGAACCTAATTTATATAAGAAAGTTGGGGGATGAGGGTTGTACAGTAACTCTTACAGCTAAATCTTGGAAGGTTACTAAGGGTGCACTTGTATTAGCCAGAGGTAAGAGAGTAGGTACTCTCTATTTATGTAATTGTATTATTGATTATTCTTCTTTTGTATTATCTACTTCAGATGTAGATGAAAATTTGTGGCACCAGAGGCTTTGCCACATGAGTGAGAAGGGAATGGAAGTTCTTAAGTCAAAAAATAAGCTTTCAAATTTGAAAAGCATAGATCTAGATTTTTGTGAGCATTGTATTTTTGGGAAATAGAAGAGAGTGAGATTTCTCAAAACTGGGTCAACAAAGAAGAAGCACAAGTTGGAGCTTGTTCACACAGACGTATGGGGATAAGCTCAGGTAACTTCTATTAGAAGATCATAGTATTATGTTTCTTTCATTGATGATGCTACAAGAAAATTATGGGTTTATTGCATAAAAAAAAATCTGATATTTTTGACACGTTTATGAAATGGAAAGCTTTGGTTGAGAATGAAACAGGCTTGAGATTGAAATGCCTTAGATCTGACAATGGTGGTGAGTACTGTAGTTATAAGTTTAATAGGTACTATTCTATGAATGGAATATGCAGGGAAAAGATGGTTCCAAGGACACCTCAGCAAAATGGAGTTATTGAACGGATGAATAGAACAATATTGGAGTGTGCACAGAGTATGAGGTTGCATGCTGATTTGCCCTTAAAGTTTTGGATAGAAGATGTAGACACTGTGGTTTACCTGATTAACAGAGGACCCTCTACTGCTCTGAATGGTAGAATTCCAAAAGAGGCTTGGACAGGTAAAAAGGTAGATCTTTCATTTCTCAAAGTTTTTGGTTTTTAAGCTTTTGTACACATTGATAAAGAAAATAGAAAGAAGCTAGATGCTAAGTCTATGAGGTGCACTTTTATTTGTTGTGGCCCTAGTTTCAGATTTTGATTGTGGAATTTAGGAACTAACAAAATAATTAGAAGCTGTGATGTTGTTTTTAATGAGAAAGTGATGTATAGTGATCAGCTCAAGAAGCTGAAGAATTCTAAGCAGAGCAATGTTGATTTGGACAAGGTGATGATCCAAAATGAGCTTGCAGAAAAGAATTTTTACACTAAGGAAAACACAGACACTGACATTGGTCCAAAAGGAATCGACGTCGGTCATATAAGAATCGATGTTGGTCAGACAATGACTGATGTCAATCAGACAATAATCGACGTCGATCGGGTGGAACTGACGTCGGTTAGGTATAGACCTGGAGATGACTGAGATCGATCACTGACAAAAAATTTGGGCAGACAGCAAGCAATGAATGAGTCTCAAATGCCTAAGAAGAGGTCAGAAAAGGTAAGTAAACCTCCAATTCAATATTCCCTTTCATTATTCTACTTATTGCTCATTGATAGTGGAGAACCAAAGAGTTTTGATGAAGCAATGCAGGTAAAATTCGAGAATTAGTGGAAGCTTGGCATGAAAAAGGAAATTGATTCCTTGAAAGAGAACCAAACGTGGGATTTGGTTGAGTTGCCAGCTAGAAAGAGAGCACTGAAAAACAAATGGGTTTATAGGTTGAAAGAAGGTGTGAATGGACAAATGAGACATAAGGCCAAGTTGGTAGTAAAGGGATTTACATAGAAACCAAGTATTGATTTTGGTGAAATTTTTTCTCCTATAGTAAAAGTGACTTCTATTCAGACTGTATTGTCTTTAGTTGCTATTGAAGATTTGCATCTTGAGTAGTTTGGTGTTAAGACAACATTTCTTCATAGAGATTTGGATGAAAAAATATATATGGAACATCCGAAAGGTTTTGAAGTCAAAGGTAAGGAGAAGCTTGTGTGCAGGTTAAAAAAAAAGCTTGTATGGTCTTAAGCAAGCTCCTAGACAATGGTATTTGAGGTCTGATAGGTTTATGACTGATCATGGTTTCAGTAGATGTCAATTTGACCATTGTGTGTATTTTAAGAGATTGGATAATGGTAGATATATTATCCTATTATTGTATGTAGATGATATACTTGTTGTAGGTTCACACATGTAGGATATTACTGAGCTTAAGGTAAAATTAGCTCACACATTTGCCATGAAGGATTTTAGAGCAACAAAGAAAATCTTTGGCATGAGTATTAAGAGAGACAAGAAAAATCACAGTTTGATTTTGTCTCAAGAGGATTATGTGAACAAGGTGTTGGAGAGGTTTAAAATGCAGGATGCAAAATCGATAAGTACACCTATTGCTGGACACTTTAAGTTGAGAAAAGAACAGTGTCCAAAATCACATGATGAGGTAGAGTACATGAGTAGAGTTCCATATGCTTTTGTAGTTGGGAGCTTAATGTATGCAATGGTATGTACTAGAACTGATATTGCCCAAGCAGTGAGAGTTGTCAGAAGGTTTATGGCCAATCCAGAAAAGGAACACTACAAAGCAATTCAGTGGATTCTCAGATATCTGAGAGGGAACAACAATATGGATTTGTGCTATGGAGGGTCAAACACTTCTCTACATGGATATGTAGATGTGGATATGGCAGGTGACTTGGATGGCAAGAGGAGCACCATAGGATATGTTTTCACTATTGGTGAAATGGCAGTTAGCTAGATTTCAAAGTTGTAGAAGGTTGTTGCCTTGTCTACTACAGAGGCAGAATACATTACAGTCATAGAGGCTAGCAAAGAGACGATATGGATGACATGATTCATGGAAGAGTTGGAAAAAGAGTAAGAGAGTTGCAGATTATATAGTGATAGTCAAAGTGCAATTCATTTGGAAAAGAATTTAACCTTTCATTCGAGAACCAAACATATATAGCTTAGGTACCACTTCATTAGACAGATATTGGAGGATGGTGAGTTGAAGCTGGAAAAGATCCATACAAATGAGAACCCTATTGATATGTTAACAAAGCTAATAACAAAGGAGAAATTGAATCTTCATTTAACTTTTGTTGGTCTTCAAGATTGAGCTTGAAGATGAACAAGCTAGAAGATGTTGATGTACAGGTACAAGTGCAGCTATTTATCTCCAAGTGGGAGATTATTGAGTTGTGGAGCTAAAAGCTTCACCAATGAGCAAATTTCAAGGTTGTTATATTTACACAGTCACCAACGTCGGTCAGGGATCGACTGGAGGCTACCGACGTCGGTTATGGATCGATCGATGTCAGTCATATGCAGGCAGACAGGGACCAACGTTGGTCACCTGTGTGTTCCAGAATTCTATTTTCGTGGGATGAACAGATTGTTTGCATGATAAGTTTAACTTTTAGTGTTGAGTCCACATTTCTATTTTTGGCAAGACTGATTTGAACCTTTGATTAAGAGGTGTATCTAATGGTGGATAATGCATAGCTCATAATCCCTAATTCTATATAATAGGGATAGATCTTCATAGCTTGTGTAGATGAGAAAAAAGGGTGAATCAATTCAAGTAGCTGAATTGTGTTTGTAATTGTGAGAGAACTCTTGAGTGAAAGAGATCTATACATTTGAGAGGTGTGGAAGAAAGAGAGATTTCTTCAATTTTATTTCCTTCTAGAAGAATTTAATACAAGTTTTCATTTTTTTTATATCTCTTATTCTTTGCTTATTTTGATTTCTAGTTACTTGTTATTCTGGTTTAATTATGTGTTTAGTTGCTTACACAAAAGTAATCAATTGTATCCTTTTAGATCTTGATAAGTGGTATCAGAGCTTGGGTTCACTAATAGGTGGTTTTAGATCTATTTAGTGTGTGTTGATTATAGGTCACTCACAGGGGTTTTTGTTTGAGTAGGAGTATAGCAATGGCAAAAAAAAGTAAACTGAGAATGGAGAAGTTTAACAGCAAGAAATATCAATTATGGAGGATGCAGATAGAAGATTATCTATATCAAAAAGATCTATACTTACCGTTGGGTGGGGTTTCAAGCAAGCCCATAGATATGCAAGATGAAGAATGGAGTGTTCTTTATAGAAAGGCTCTAGGCTCCATAAGGTTGAGCTTGGCATCTTCTGTGATTTCCAACTTGTCACAGGCAAAGACCATGGTAGAGTTAATGGATACTTTAATAAATTTATATGAAAATCCCTCAACTTTAGATAAGGTATATCTTATGAAGCAATTATTTAATTTGCAAATGTAGGAAGGTGGATCTGTATCTAGTTATCTAAATAATTTCCATGCAATAGTAAATCAGTTAAATTCAATCAAAATAGTTTTTTATGATGAAATTAAGGCTCTCTTAATTTTATGCTCTTTACCTGAAAGTTGGCATAGCTTGGTAATGGCAGTCAGTAATACTGCATCTGCTACAAATATCTTGAAAGTAGATGATGTTGTTAGTGTAATCTTGAATGAAGAAACTCGCAGGAAAAGCACAGGGGAAACATCAGGTAATGCTTTAAGTATTGAAAATAGGGGAAGGCAAAAAGAGAAGCGCAAGTAAAAGGAGATCAAGGTCTAAGTCAAAGATGAGAGGTAGATCCAAATCAAGAAATAGAAGAAAAATAACCTGCTGGAATTGTGGAAAGATAGGGCATGAAAAGAAAGATTGTTGGTTGTCGGTTAAAGAAGAAAATTAGCATGAAGGTGAAGAAGAAAAAGTTACAGGTATTGTTGCACAAGATGCTCTTGTATTTTCTTTGGATAATAAAATAGAATCTTGAGTTTTAGAATCAGGTGCCTCTTTCCATGCTACCTCAAATAGAGAATATTTCAATGACTATGTCTAGGGAGATTTTGGAATAGTTTATTTAGGAGATGATGAGCCTTGTAAAATTGTTGGCAAAGGAAAAGTGCAATTGAAATTGCAGAATGGCAACACATGGGTGTTGAAAGATGTCATGCATGTACCCATCCTAAAGAGGAATCTGATTTCTGTAAGAAAGTTAGGGGATGAGGGTTGTACAGTAACTCTCATAGCTGAATCTTGAAAGGTTACCAAGGGTGCACCTGTATTAGCCAGAGGTAAGAGAGTAGGTACTCTCTATTTATGTAATTGTATTACTGATTATTCTCTTTTTGTATTATCTACTTCAGATGTAGATGCAAAGTTGTGGCACCAGAGGCTTGGCCACATGAGTGAGAAGGGAATGGAAATTCTTAAGTCAAAAGGTAAGTTTAAAATTTGAAAAGCATAGATCTAGATTTCTGTGAGCATTGTATTTTTGAGAAATAGAAGATAGTGAGATTTCACAAAACTGGGTCAACAAAGAAGAAGCACAAGTTAGAGCTTGTTCACATAGACGTGTGGGGACCAGCTCATGTAGCTTCTATTAGAGGATCACAGTATTATGTTTATTTCATTGATGATGCTACAAGAAAGGTATGGGTTTATTGCATAAAGAAGAAATCTAATGTTTTTGACACGTTTATGAAATGGAAAGCTTTGGTTGAAAATGAAATAGGTTTGAGATTGAAGTGCTTTAGATCTAACAATGGTGGTGAGTACTATAGTTATAAGTTCAACAGGTACTATTTTATGAATGGAATATATAGGAAAAGGATGGTTCCAAGGACACCTCAGCAAAATGGAGTTGCTGAAAGGATGAATAGAACAATATTAGAGTGTGTACAGAGTATGAGGTTGCATGCTGGTTTGCCCTTAAAGTTTTAGGCAGAAGCTATAGACACTACGATTTACCTAATTAATAGAGGACCCTCTACTGCTCTAGATGGTGGAATTTGAGAAGAGGCTTGGATAGGTAAAAAAGTAGATCTTTCATTTCTCAGAGTTTTTGGTTTTGAAGCTTTTGTGCATGTTGATAAAGAAAATAGAAACTAGATGTTAAGTCTATGAGGTGCACTTTTATTGGTTATGGCTCTAGAGATTTCAGATTCTGATTGTGGAATCTAGGAATTAATAAAATAATTAGAAGTCGTGATGTTGTTTTCAATGAGAAGGTGATGTACAGTGATTAGCTCAAAAAGCTAAAGAATTTTGAGTAGAACAATGTTGATTTGGATGAGGTGATGATCCAAAATGAGCTCACGAGAAAGAATTTTCACACTCAGGAAAACACAGACACCAACATCGATCAAGAAGGAACTAATGTCGGTCATATAGGAACCGATGTTGGTCAGATAATGACCAACGTTAGTTAGATAGCAATCGACGTTGGTCAAGTGGAACTTATGTTAGTTAGGTACACACCTGGAGATGATCGAGATCGGTCACTGACAAAGAATTTGGGTGGATAACAAGCAGTGAATGAGTCTCAAACACCCAGGAGGAGGTTAGAAAGGGTAAGTAAACCTCTAATTCAATATTTCCCTTCATTATTCTACTTATTGCTCACTGATAGTGGAGAACCAGAGAGTTTTGATGAAGCAATGTAGGTAGAATCCCAGAATCAGTGGGAGCTTGGCATGAAAGAGAAAATTGATTCCTTAAAAGAGAACCAAATGTGGGATTTGGTTGAGTTGCCAATAGGGAAGAGAGCACTAAAAAACAAATGGGTTTATAGGTTGAGGGAAGGTGAGAATGGACAAATGAGACATAAGGCTAGGTTGGTAGTAAACGGATTTGCACATAAACCAGGTATTGATTTTGGTGAAATTTTTTTTCTTGTAGTAAAAATAACTTCTATTCAGACTGTATTGTCTTTAGTTGCTATTGAGGATTTGCATCTTGAGCAGCTTGATGTTAAGACAGCATTTTTTCATGGAGATTTGGATGAAAAAATATATATGGAACAGCCGAAAGGATTTGAGGTCAAAGGTAAGGAGAAGCTTGTGTGCAAGTTGAAGAAAAGCTTATATGGACTTGAGCAAGCTCCTAGACAATGGTATTTGAGGTTTGATAGGTTTATGACTAATCATGGTTTTAGTAGATGTCAATCTAACCATTGTGTGTATTTTAAGAGATTGGATAATGGTAGATATATTATCCTATTGCTGTATGTAGATGATATGCTTGGTAGATATATTATCATTAAACTGTTGGAAACTTAGGTTGATATTGTCACTGCAAGTCTCAAGACCAAGGAGGAAGAATGCACCAAGTTCAATATAGAAGTAGAGTCCTTGAAGGTAGAATTGGATTATGAAACAATCAAATTGAAGACACATCAAAAGTTTTAAAAGAGAAATGGAATTATTGATGACATATTAAATAGTTAAAGGTCACCTCTCATCAAAACATGCCTTGGATACATAGATGACCATAAGAGTATCAAGGAAGAGTAGAATATTAGTAATACAAAGACATGCTCTCAAAAAATTTGAGATTATGAATGATAGTCAAAGATTAGGATAGGTCAAGATGATTATCACTCCTTAAAGAGACAATAAAGATAGAGATGCATCATTCAATAGTCATCAAAAGACAACCTCTATCAAACAAACAAGGTATGTGAATTCCTTCAATGGTTATTTTTTCTCATGATATTAATATGGACATAGAGTTATGGATTGTAGACATAATTCCTCATGGAGGAATATGATGATTAATCATATTTATAGTAAAAAAAGAATCTTGTGATAAAACTATAATCAAAGAGGACACATTATAGGGGATTTTAATATGAAACATATGAGGAAGATCATTCAAGACAAGGCATGCAATCATGCCACTAAGAAGTGTATCAAGAAGTCAAGCCTTATGAATCAGATCAAGAAGGAGAGATGCTTTTAAATTTTGAATAAAAAATAGGTAAGAGAAAAAAATGTCAAGCTTGAGCATGTTTCTTCAAAGGATCATATTGTATAAAATCTAACCAAGCCACTCCCAAAGACAAAATTTGAGCATCTAAGATAGGAATTGGATGCAATTCCTACCCCTACCAACCATTGATAAATTCAAGGGTATTAGGAGCTAATCAAGTGATGAATGTCAAAATAGTTCATTAGCTCCAAGAATAGGTGATGAATGCCAAGAAGGTTTATAAAGTCTTGATAGGAATATAGGCAAAGTGAGAGGTAATAAAAAATATAATTGTATTTTAGTAGATTGTATAGATCATGTTGAAGATCAAAGTGAGTTGATCAAGTTAATTTGCATGACTTAAAGAATATGAAGCATGAGGATACATTGTCTACAATGTCACTATTGAACAAATAGGTCCAAGGAGGTAATAACACAAGAAAAATAAGTGAGAAGTCTAAAATTCTACCTATAAACCTGTCATACGTAGAATAAAATTAAAAACATACTTGTGATGTGGGAAGTGCTACTAGTTCCATAAAAAGATTCTTGTATACATAATGAGAATGGTCTGTGAGTCCTAATGACTCATATGATGAGTTCAAGTTGTGAGGACAAAGAGGGAGATAATTATATGATTCATTAGCTTCAAGAGTAGATGAGTAATGGTCTATGTTAGAGAAGGTATACATAAACATGAAGATAGATTGAAGAATATGGCCAAAACTGAGAGCATGATGGATGTTTGTGATGTTAGGTTGTGGAGCTAAAAGCTTCACCAGGATGTGAACAAGAGGAGTTGTTGAAGTGTCACAGTAACCGGCGTCGGTCAAGACAATTGACATCGATCAGAAGTGGACAGGAAGCTACTGACATCGGTCAGGGATCAGCCGATTTCGGTCACCTCCAGACAAACAGGGACCGACATTGGTTGTCTGTGCGGTTCCAAAACTGTGAGTTGACAAACTATTAGTTTAACGAACCGATTGTTTGCATGTAAAAGACTATTTTTGGTCTTAAGTTGCGTGTATACTTATTTTAATTAGGGTCTAATTATTATATGCATGAGATCTATATAATAGACTCATGGGCTGTATTGTAAAGTGTGCTAGATAGCCATTGTGCTTGTAGAGAGAGCAAGAGTAGCTCCTCCTAGTTGTAAAGGGGTGTTGAGTGTGTATGATCAGGGAGAGTTGCAGGTTGTACAAGTTCTGGTAGAAGATCCATCGGGGTACTGGTTAAAGAATCATAAAGACTTGGTGAGACAAGGACAAGGGTTCTTCAGGTTGTAGAGATATCTACATGGTAAGTAAGGTCTGGTGATTTGCAAGTTGTTGCAAGAGCAGGGAGATCTACTTGGAGTACGATTGTGTACTTGGTGTACTGGTAGCGTTGTTACTGACTGGTGGAGGTGAAAAACAACTCTGTGTTTGAGTTGATTATTGTGATCATAATTGAGAGAGTGAACTATTGAAGGAGAATTACTGGTGAGCCCTAAAAGTGTGGGAGCTCTAGAGGTGTGGGAAGAAGAAGTGTGGCATCTTCTTTATTGTATTTTCTTCTAAATGAGTATTAATACAATTGTGTATTATCTCTCATATTCTGTGTTGTTTCATATTTTTAGTTACTTATGATTCTGGTTAAATTCTATGTTTAGTTGCTTATACAAAGGTAATCAAGTGTGCCCTTAGTGGGCAGTAGATCCTAACATTTGGTATCAGAACAGGTTGACCATGTTGGTACCAATATTGACAAGTTGGTATCAAAGGGTGGTTAAGTACACTAATAGGTGATCAGAGCATGTTAAGTATTTTGTTGATTACAGGTCACTCTCAAGGGTTTCAGATTGAGTGGGAGTATAGCAATGGCAAAAGAAAGTAAGCTACGAATGGAGAAACTAAATAGCATGAACGGTCAATTACTGATTGATGGAAAGAAAGAGTAGGTAAAGAAAGATTGTTGGTCGGTAGAAGATCAGCATGAAGGAAATAAATAAGTAGATGTTGCAGGTGTTGTTGCATAGAATGCTTTGGATAAAGTAGAATCTTGGTCTATAGATTCTATTGCCTCTTTCCATGCAGCCAGAAATAGAGCATCTTTTCATGAGTATGTCCAGGGAGACTTTGGAGAGATTTATTTAGGGGTTGGTGAGCCTTGTCAGATTTTTAGCAAAGGGGAAGTGAAGCTAAAATTGTAGACAGGTAACACATGGGTGTTGAATGAGGTCATGTAGGTACCAGTCTTAGAGATGAGTCTAATTTCTTCAAGAAAGTTGGGTGATGAGAGATACACAATAACTCTCACAGCAGATGCACTTGAATTAGACGATGGTAAGAAAGTAGGTATCCTTTATCTATCTACCTATATTACTGATTCACCTTCTGTTGTAGAGATGTGGCTTTGTAGGCTTGGTCACATATATAAGAAGGGAATGCATGTTCTTAAGTGGAAGACATATATCTTTGACAAACTTAAGAACTAGAAAGCCTTGGTGTTCATGGAGGAGATGATAGATAGAGATCAGCTGAGGGGACTAAATTATTCTGAGTAGGGCTGTGTTAATTTTGATAGGGTTTTGATCCAAGGTAAGCTCACGGGTAAAAAGTCATCACTCACAAGAAAACACAGTTATCGGCGTTAGTCATGAGAAATCGATGTCAAATAGACAGGTATCGATGTCGATCATGTGTAGATCAGCAGAGTCGGTGGTGTCGGGTAGGTGGAGACCAACGTCATTCAGGTAGAAACCAATGTTGGCAGACAGGTTAGTCACATGGAACTGATGTCAGTCACGTGTAAAATGAGAGATAGTCGAGATCGGTCATTGGAACGGATGTTGGGTGGACAACAAGCTGTCAAGGAGTCTCAAACGCTCATATGGAGGACTAAAAGGGTAAGTAAGCCTCATATTCATTGTTTACCTTCTTTATACTACTTGTTACTCACCGATGGTCAAGAATCAGGAAGACGTGAAGAGGCAATGTAGGTAGAATCTAGGAAATAGTGGGAGCATGGCATGAATTATTCAAAAGAGAACCAAGCAGGAGATTTGGTAGAGTTATCAGCTAGGATGAAAGCACTAAAAGATGAATGGATTCCCAAGATAAAGAAGAGAGTGGATGGATACGTGAGACAGAAGGCCAGGGTATATGGTGTTGAGCAAGCTGTAGGACAGTGGTACAGGTTTGACAAGTGTATGAGAAAGCATGGCTTTAGTCAAGGGTTACACATGTAGGGAGTTTCTGAGCTAAAGGTAAAGTTAGTTCAGAGATATGTCATGAAGAATTTGGGAGCAGTGAAATTCTTTGGCATGAGAGACATGGAAGATCACAGGTTGATTTTGTCTCCAGTGGGAGCTGATGTGAAGAAGGTGTTGGTGGGGTTCAATACGCAGGATGCAGAATCGGTAAGCACACCAAGGGCTGGACAGTTCAAGCTGAGCTTAGAATAGTGTTTGAAATCACATGAGGTCTGGTGTAGACCCGAGTTTTCCCAAGTAGTGGGAGTTGTCAGAGAGTTTGGAGCCAATTTGGGGAAGGTGGATTTTTAGGTATCTAAGAGGGACTAGCAGCAAGTTAACATGTTATGCAGGGTCAAGGTCTTCACTACATGGAGTTGTAGGTTCAGATGTGGCAGGTTACTTGGATGACAGGTGGTGCACCACAAGTTGTGTGGTGGTTGGTCTTCAAGATTGAACTTAAAGAGGGATACAAGCTAGGAAATGAATTAGATGAAGGTACAGGTATAGGTGTAGCTATTTATCTCCAAGTGGGATATTGTTAGGTTGTGGAGCTAAAAGCTTCACCAGGATGTGAACAGAAGGAGTTGCTAAAGTGTCACAGTAACCAGCATTGGTCAGGACAACCGATGTCAGTTAGAAGTAGACAGGAAGCTGCCAACATCAGTCAAGGATCGGCTGACGTCGGTCACCTCTAGATAGATAGGGATCGATGTCGGTCACCTGTGCGGTTCTAAAAGTGCAAGTTGATGAACTGTTAGTTTAACAAATTGGTTGTTTGCATGTAAAAGACTATTTTTGGTCTTGAGTTGCGTGTCTAATTATTGTAATTAGGGTCTAATTATTATATGCATGAGATCTATATAATAGACTCATGGGCTGTATTGTAAAGTGTGCTAGATAGCCATTGTGCTTGCAGAGAGAGCAAGAGTAGATCCTCCTAGTTCTAAAGGGGTGCTGAGTGTGTATGATTAGGGAGAGTTGCAGGTTGTGCAAGTTTTGGTAGAAGATCCACTGGGGTACTAGTTGAAGAATCATAAGGACTTGGTGAGGCAAGGACAAGGGTTCTTCAAGTTGTAGAGATATCTACATGGTAAGTAAGGTCTGGTGATTTGCATGTTGTTGCAAGAGCAGGGAGATCTACTTGGAGTATGGTTGTGTACTTGGTGTACTGGTAGTGTTGTTACTAACTGGTGGAGGTGAACAACAACTCTGTGTTTGAGTTGATTATTGTGACCATAATTGAGAGAGTGAACTGTTGAAAGAGAATTACTGGTGAGCCCTAGAAGTGTGGGAGCTCTAGAGGTGTGGGAAGAAGAAGTGTGGCATCTTCTTTATTGTATTTTCTTCTGAATGAGTATTAATACAATTGGGTATTGTCTCTCATATTCTGTGTTGTTTCATATTTCTAGTTACTTATCATTCTGGTTAAATTCTATGTTTAGTTGCTTATACAAAGGTAATCAAGTGTGCCCTTAGTGGGTAGTAGATACTGACATGTGAAGCTAAAGTAGGGAAATGGAAATGGATATTATCCATCTCTATGACATCAAGGTGCATACAGGAAAGTGATTGGTCTTGTGTATTTGAGTTCATTTGAAGATCTATGTTAGATAAAAATAAATGTGATGGCCTAGTGAGTGACCAAAGGTTTATATCAGAGATAAAATGATTGAGGTATGCATGCAGATAGAGGGAGCATGTTTGTATGATGCTTCATAGACTCTATTATATTGTTACCAAAATGGGGAGAGAGCTTAGAAAGGGAGAAAGAGACTAGTTTGAAAAGAGCTAGTTCTAAGAGAAAGTTCAGAATGCTTCATAGGCTCAAGAAATGTTGATATCATGTTTGTTGCAAGAGGTGTGATCCAAAAAGTTTTATCATGGGGAGAAAGTTGTAAGTATCTATTTGTCATTAATGTCAAAGGGGGATAAATTTTAAAATGAGAGAGAAGTTTCCTATTGAGATAAGGTTCTGAGAGTGGTTACCATCAATGACAAAGGGGGGGATTGTTGAGCATTGTCATTGATGTCAAAGGTGCATCTTATGAAGGATGATGTCAAAGGTGACTAAGCCTAGTTGGTAGTGTGTGATCAGACAAGGTACATTGAGAGAGTGTTTTCATTGAAGGATGTTATCAAGAGAGAATTTAAAGGTGACTGATGTATTATGGTTGCATGAAATTCAAGGTTGATGTCAAAGGTGTGTCATGTCAAGATTGACTGTGTGCGATATCAAGAAGCATCTTATGATGGTAGATGTTAAAGGTAACTAAGGATAGATGGAATTATGTGATATGTCAAGGTACATGAAAGAGTAGGTGCATGAGAGAAAAGAGTGTTTCCATGAGGAATAAGAGTGTCCTCATAACAAGAGAGAGTGTTGCATGAAAGAGAGATGAAAGAGAGAGTGTTCCATGAAAGAGAGATGAAAAAGAGAGTGTTGTATGAAATAAAATTGAAAGAGAGAGTATTGCATGGATGAGAGTTGTCATGAATGTTGTAATCATAGTGTATGAAGAGGTGTGTACAAGTCATTTATGTCATGATATGAAGAGGTATGTGTAGAGTAATGTATGTGCATAGTATGGCATAGTCATGATATGAAGAGTTTCAGGGTGAGCCATGTGAAGGAAGCATAGTGAAATGAATGGACAAAGGCATATGAATATTTTATGGCATTATTTGATCATGTGAATAAGGTGTATAATCATTCATAAGAGTCTCAGGGTAAGCCTATAGGGGTAGGACCTTCAAAAGATCAGATTTTAAGGAAAGTTTGCATATGTGAGCATGGAAAGAGGTAAGATAAGTCTTTTTAGTCACGTTCACAAAGTTTTAGGTCATTGTTTAAAGTAAATTACATGAAACACTATTTTAAGCCTTCTCAAGTTCACAGAATGAGGTCTCAAGGCCTGAGAAGAACTTTCAAACATTTATTGGCATGTGTAACCTCTACATGAGAACTTATATTATTAAGGAGAGATGGGGAAGGGTCCTAGATAATATATATATGCATTGGTTTTATATTCAAGAGGTATTCCTTTATGAACAATCGTTAACACTAAAACCTATGTTAAACCTCCCTAAAACCTTAATAAGGAGCCAATGTGAAATATCTTGTTCAAAACAACCTAGAATGGTATCAAATGCCTAGATAAACTATTGGATCATGTATTAAAATCTCATAGGTACCCTCAAGTGGTGTTGGTTAGTTAGATGAGAGAGAAAATGCATATTTATAGGCTTTTTTGTCAAGAAATTATTGTAGCTCTCAAAAGTTGTATTGGTCAAGAAGAACAAATGGATGGAAGAAGAATCTAGAGAATAATAATACATTTATATGATGTATTATGGATAGGTTACACCCTTGAAGTGTGCTAATTTAGTTATCCAATTAGGCCAGTCACAAACGAACCTAATGATGTAGATAATGGTGAAACCCAAGCATAGATGAAGAGAGATATTTGAGGTTTGAGCATGATAGTTTGATGCAAAAAAGTACATGAAGAGATTATTTATTAATTTTAAGTCATGGTCATACATTGTGTAAGTTTTGCATGTCATGTATTTGGTGAAAAAGTTACTCAAAAAATGGCTAGTCTGGTTCAAATAAGACTGTGAAACATGAGGTCAAGAAATTGGTCTACAAAACCAATATTTGTCATTAGACCATATGAGTTTTCCATTTGAGGATGTTATAAGGATATATAATAACCATGTGTATGATTCAAGATTCATGAAACTATCTACACAAGTGTTTAATGTCTAATCCTTCATGATTGATTTTTTGATGAAGTTTGATAGTTTTGATTAAGCAAGTTGTAGAGATGATCTTGAGCCTTTATGTCTTGAGTGAAGGTATTCCAAAAAATTTGGGATGATATTGAATTCATGGAGTATATGTCAGCATATTTAATTTTTCATTAGTAAGTTACTTAAGAGTTTTTGAGATTCATTCTTACAATATATATTGTTGACTGTACACAGGCCTAATAGGGTAGTTTGTCCTAAAGAAGGTTTTAAGGTATAAATGAAAGACACAAGTCTAATAAAGCATGGAAGAGGTCAGTATAGGTCTTTTGATAAATGATTTAATTTTTTTTAGTTTTTGGAGAAGGCCATCGAGGTCCAAGAAGATCAAGTATTAGCATTAAGAGAGCAAACCTAATGAAGTAGGTCTCCATGAGACCTAAAGGATGAGTAAGACCAAGATTGGTCATTAAGTCAGATTGTTCTATATGATTAAAGATGACATTAGGGTCATATAGTTCCTATAAATATGCTTTGTATGTCCTGATTACATGACATGAAGGTAATCAAGCATGAGAGAGATTAGATAGACTTTTGGTGCTCATAGGCCTAATATGATAGTGAACTACAAAGAGTGTTCTTATGAAGTGGTTGGACCTAAAATGTTTTATAAATATTGGAATATGTTATATGGGGTCTATTTGAGTTGTGTTTGAAATAATATTGATGTATATAAAAGTGAAATGTGTTCCAAAGGACCAAGTTTACACATTACTAGACATACCTAATACAGTTAGGTCTCCATGAGTCCTAATAGAGAAATAAGGCCTGATTGAGTTGTGTCCGACCAAGATGGATCCAAATTATGATTAAAACATGTTCATAATATGTCATAAGACCTATTTTATGGTCAAACTAAGATATTATGGGTGTGTGGTTGACCAAGTGGTATGTGAGCAAGAGATTAGTATATATACAAGGCAATTTAGGCCTATTTATGTGTGAAAAAGAGTGAGGGTATGCATATAAGTGAGAAAAATAGAAGATGTATGAGTATAAGAATGTTTTGAAACATGTTATAAACCCTCAAAAAAGAGTATATAAGAATTTATATAGTTTTTAGGTTGTCTACAATAGTGATACATGGTCTAATCAGAGTTGATAAGGGCTAAACAAACAAATAAGTATGTATATAATGAGCAAAAAAGATTATGCATGGTTGAGTAGAAGAATGTCTTAAAATGAGTTGAAAACACTCAGAGGAGAGTATATAATTATACATGAGAATTTTGAAAATTTTCTACCTATAAAAATTAGACATATATGACTTAATTAGGTTTGATGAGGATTAGACAAGCGAAAGAGAGTGAACCTTGAGATTAAAGAGCAGAAGAGCAGAGATGTGGCCATTATTTGTTGATTTAGTGATAAGAAGTTTAGAAGGTGATCAAAATTTAGAGGTGGTTGAGTTGGTGTTGAGTCACTTAAGGAGTTGAAGCTTCCTTGCAAGTGGGTACTTACTAAATCCTAGTTAAGTGGGTGCTTGACTATTTGGGGTTGATGCTCCAAGTTGAGTTGGTGCTCAAAAGAAATTGATATTTTATTACATAAGATAGTATTCTATTTACATAAATTAATGGGTTTTCTTCCCCTTGAGGTTTTCCCACTCATATATGTGTTATATGTGTTATGTTCTTGTTTCATGATCATGGGATTGGTTCTTAATGCATTGCTAGATCACTATGTTGCTCTCATAGTTCATGAATGTTAGAGTACAGTTGTAAAAGTTTTTAAGGTCACTGATTCATCCCCCCCCCTTAGTGAATTATGCTTCCAATAATCTCTTGTTGGTATATGATCTCTAATTCTCAAAAAAATTGATATGGCCTCATAATTCTAAAAAATAATCAAGTGAGGGTGGTTGTTGCTGGTCACATATGATAAGTTGTGGAAAAGCTAGTTCAAATGTCAAAATGATGATGTCATGAAATAAATTTGTAAGGGATAGGTCCTCAAAGCAACTATATATGGAACTCATTTTAGTGTTTGAAGAGGCTTCCTTAGATGTGAAAGAAGATTCACTATCGTATTTACATAAGCTCACACTATATGGTTGAATCCAATAGCTTGAAAGGCTTCATTTGTTTCAGATATTATAGGTTTGATGAGACCTTATTTGTGAAGACCAATACCCTTGCCTTTATAGCTCATGATGTTACACATAATGACCTTAGGTGTAGGTATTGATTATTTTGGAAACAAGTAGTAATATCGTTGGAGTAGAGTAAAGAAGGGCTTGAATTGTTAATCTATTCTTCAGAAAGGAACCCATCGTTCACAAAATATTTTTTTCCAATTTTACGAACCACCTATTTTTTCTTCCAATAGTGGGGCATGCCATGATTATTTGAGGACATATGGATCTTTCCTAAATAGCGTGCATCATGGATTTCACATTCTCTCATACCTTTGTCCAAGATAGTGAATTTGGATGGGGGACATGTGGCATTAGATGTGGAAGGATTAGAGGATTTGGAAGTAGATGGTTCACTTGTGGATGGTTGACTTGTAAAAGGTAACTCATCATGTGATGAATTTTATTGGAAAGCTTAGGTGACTCATGGGTAGGTTCATAGGTATCTTCAGTTAATGGTAGATAATTAAAATTACAATATCTCCATTTCAATAATTTTCAATATTGGAAGGGTTGAGGATCATTTAGAATGTTAACTTCCATACCATCGTGAAAAAACTTCAAACATTTATTGGAAGGTGGATGGAATGGTATTCATAGTATGGATCCATGGACGACCAAGAAGGAGGTTATATAGAAGGTTTAAATCAAGTACATGGATCAAGGTATCTTTAATGACAAGCCCACCATAAGAGTAAGATAAACAATGTGTTAGGAATCCCGAAAGCACAACTGATTACCATATACAAGCAACTAACATGTAGAATTAAACCAGAATCACAAGTAACTAGAATTCATAAACAACACATAATATGAGAGACAATACCCAATTGTATTAATACTCTTCTAGAAGGAAATACAACAAAGAAGATGCCACAGTCTTCTTCCTTACACACCTCTAGGGCTCCCACACCTCTAGGGCATAAACAATAAATCTCTTCAAGAGCTCACTCTCTCTCTTACGGTCCCAACACACAACTCAAACACAGATTGGTGTTCACCTCCAACCAGTTAGTATCACTACTACCAATACACCGAGTATACACACATACTCAACCGAGTACACAACGCACTCCAAGTAGATCTCCCATGAACTTGCAATAACCTGCAACTCAAATGATCTTACTTTGGAAGGATCTACCTTGCCTTCCTCTTTGCTCTCTAACCGAGTACACACCATACTCCAAGTAGATCTCCCCTAATATTTCTCCCTGTTGTGTTGCTAACCTCCCTAATCTTGCACACCTGTAAATCAATCTGGTTCTGCACACCTGCAAATCTAGATCTCGCACACACATACACCTGCAAATCAATGATCTTACTTACCATGTAGATCTCCAAACATGGCCTTGCACACCTGCTGACCAAGATCCTACATACATGAAGAATCCTTCTGATTCTCCAAACCAGCACCCATACTTGGCACTGTGGCACTAGGAGGAACACACCTTGCTCTCTTCACTCTGAAGGAGCTAATTTTTGCTCTCTTACTCTTTAGCACACTTTACAATACAGCCCATGAGTCTATTATATAGATCCCATGTAAACAATAATTAGACATCTAATTACAATAATTAGATATGCAGCTCAAGACTATAATTAGCCTTCTTACATGTAAACAATCGGTTCGTTAACTAACTGTCTGTGAACTAGCAGTTCTGGAACCGCACAGGCGACCGACGTCAATCCCTGTCTGCCTAGGGGTGACCGACGTCGGTCGATCCCTGACCGTCGTCGATAGCTTCCTGTCTCCACCTGACTGACGTCGGTTGGCCTGACCGACGCCGGTGACTGTGACACTCAGCACCCTCCTCCAATGTCTGCATCAGTGAAGCTTTTAGCTCCACAACCTAACACAATGCCCACTAACTGACACTCATTGTTATCAAAATAATTTCCTTTGTTGCTTAAAATGGTGGTTTCGGTAATGCAAACATTTTATTGTAAAGATTGTTTTTGTCACTAAATTCAAAAATCAATAAACTAATATCAAAAATTCAATACTTATTGCACTATAAAAATAGAAAAATGAACACACCATTTTTTGAGACATATCATGCAATAACTTCAAGACATAAAGATTTGCAATAAATGTTATTATATTCTTACCAATAAATGTAGCAAGAGAAATATTGATAAATCAATGTATTAATATATTTATTTTTGAATCATTAAGCATATTGGGAACAAGAAAATTTTGATAAATGGTTTAAAGTTAGGACACCACATGCAATTAAAAAAGTGTGCAATTAATGAAGATATATAAAAGGGTCAATATTTTATATTAAAGGCATAAAATTTATAATTCTTTGTAAAAAAATAGATTAATCATCAAAAATTAAATGGAATATGTTCAAATAAGGCTTAAGAAATATTTCAATATATATATATGTTAGAACTTTGTAACTGTTTAAAAATGTCATTTCAAGCCTTCTCATTGATTGAAGAAAAAATAAGTTAACGGAAAATTGATCTATAACAGATTAATAAATCTAGTTGAGGATGGATTAGATGTGGTCCCATGAAAAGAGCTTAGACTCATATTTTTAATATGAGATTTGGTCCTATGGAATTCAAATAATATAACAACATAGATAAAATGATTTTTTCTTGGAAAAGAGGAGCCCCATATTTTCACTTGATAAATTTTCAATTATTGTTGGAGAGGGGCTTTTGAAAGTTTTCTCACCAAGATAAAGATTTTTTACCATATAACACCTATTCCTTGAAATTCTAAATTTTAATAAAAATATAAATTATGTATTTGAGTAAAATTCTTATAAAGTTCATTGAGAAGAACCTCCTGCAGCAGATTACCTCCTACAATAGATTTAATTGAAATATGCGAAAATAAAATAACTCTTACGAATAATAGAAACACAGAAAGCTTATATTGATCGTAGGCCACTTCGAGGGGGCAACCTCCTTTGAGCAAGCTCAATACAATAAATTTGTGGATGCCTTTATTGGGCCTCAACACTTACTTATATACTAACTCTATTCTAACAACTATTACTTCCCTTGTATGTGGGATAATTCAAATATGCTCTAAGGGATGACTTAAAAATCATATGCATCCATAGCAATTATTACACTAATACTGCAAAGAGAAGGGTAAGGCACGGGTTCCTAACATCCCCTCCCCCTTAAAAAAAAGCTTTGCCCTCAAAGCTTCAGATGTGGGAATTGTTGTTGAAGCTGGAAGAGTGGTTCCCATGTTGAATCTTATGGTTGCATGCCGTGCCATTGGATTAAGACCTCTATGATGGAGTGGGATCGAAGTTGGCGGGTGCACCTGTCTAGGATTACTTCTAGCTCGAGAAGGATGGAGCCTTCATTATCAAGTGCTGGTAAAAAATTTTGCACTCGAATGTTGGATCCAAGAACTTGCTTCAAACAAGAGACATGAAAGACGGGATGAACTTGGGAGGAAGGTGGAAGCTCTAACTTGTAAGCAACTGACCCAATCTTCTGGAGAACCTTATATGGCCCATAAAACTTTGGAGCAAGCTTTTAGCACCCTTTTAGTTTCAGTGATGATTTCTTGTATGGCTATAGATGAAGAAAGACCATATCACTAGGTTGAAAGGTATGCTCAGAGCGATGCTAATCAGCTTGCTACTTCATTTAGTTTTGTGCCATGTGGAGATTGTCCTGCAAGGTGTGGAGAATCTGATCCTGATTTTGGAGAGTAGTGTCAACTGCCTGAACTGGTGAGCTGCCAGGATTATATGGAAGAAGTGGTGGTGGTGCTTGACCATAAACTGCTTCATAGGGAGTCATTTAGGTGGAAGTGTGGTATGAGGTATTGTACCACCATTCAGCTAGGGGAAGCCACTTGGCCCATTGATGTTGTTGTTCTAAAGCAAAGCAACGAAGGAAGGTCTCCAAGCATTTGTTGACTATTTCTGTCTAGCCATCTATTTGTGGATGGTATCTAGAGCTCATTCTCAACTGTGTGCCTGTGTGACGAAATAGTTCCATCCAAAAATCGCTGATGAAAGTGGCATCACAATCTAAGACAATTGAAGAAGGAATGCCATGAAGACGAAAGATCTGATCCAGGAAAACTTGTGCGACTGTGGAGGTTGTGTATGGGTGGCTGAGTGCACAAAAATGACTATATTTGGAGAGGCGGTCAACTACGACTAGGATCACTGTCTTTCCCCTAGATTTAGGGAGGCCCTCAATGAAATCCATGGAAATATCTGTCCATATCCTAGTAGGAATGGGAAAAGGCTTGAGCAAACTGGGAGTCAATGTGGTTTCACCTTTGTTTCATTGGTAGGTATCACATTCGGCCACCATCTATTTAATTTTGGCTTTCATGCCTTTCCAAAAGAAGTGTCGATGTGCCTGCTCATAGGTTTTGAGAAATCTTGAGTGCCCTGCTGAGGGGGAAGCATGGATTTCATAGAAGATGGCCTGATGTAGGTCTGGACTTTGGGAAAGCACCAGACGACCCTTGTATCATAGAGAAGCACCGTCCCATGAATAATGTGGTACTGCAGAGGGGTTAGTGGCCAATTGATGAATGAGGTGGCATAAGGAGGGATCATTTGCATACCCTTGTTGGACAGATTCCAACCATTTCAGAATGGGCATGGAGATAGCAGAGAGGGAAGGCTGGTCCTCGAAGGTTCTTGAGAAAGCATCAGCCACAACATTGTCTTTTCCCTTCTTATAGGTGATCTCATAATCATAACCCATGAGTTTGCTGACCCACTTCTGTTGAGCTAGGGATGAGACTCGTTGTTCCAAGAAATATTTCAAACTCTGATGATCAATTTTGATGCAAAAATGATTTCCCAGTAAGTAAGGTCTCCATTTTTGTACTGCATGTAAAATTGCCATCATTTCCTTTTCATATGTAGGAAAAGCTAAATTGTGGCCAGAAAGGGCTTTGCTAGTGAAGGCAATTGGTCAGCCCTCTTGGAGAAGAACAACACCCAAGCTGATGCCATTGGCATCACTTTCAATGGTGAAATTTTTAGTGAACTCTGGTAGTGCCAAAATTGGTGTGCACACATAGTCTGTTTGAGTTTGATGAATGCCTGATCAGTTGTTGCACCCTAGGTGAAAGCATCCTTCTTCAATAAGGAAGTCAAAGGAGCCGCAATCTTTCCATAATCTTTGACGAACTTGTGATAGTATCCTGTCAGGCCTAAGAAACCATGAAGGCTCTTGAGGGTGGTTCGTCGAGGCCAATTTTGCATAGCACTGATTTTTTTTGGGTCCACGTGAACCCCATTGGCTGAAACAATGTGCCCCAGATAGTTGATTTTCTCTTGACCAAATGAACACTTGGATTGCTCGGCACATAATTGATTGTCTGCTAATAGTTGTAATGCCCTGTCAATATGTTGTAGATGCTCGGCCCATGTGCGGCTGTAGATCAAAATGTCATCAAAGAAAACTAAAATAAATTGACGAAGAAAAGGCAGAAAGTTTTTATTCATGAGTGCTTGAAAAGTGGAAGGGGCATTTGTAAGGCCAAATGGCATGACAAGGAACTCATAGTGACCTTCATGTGTACGGAAGGTTGTCTTGGGAATGTCATCAGGTTGCACTCAGATTTGATGATAGCCAAAATGCAGATCCAACTTGGAGAAGAATTTGGCCCCATGGAGCTCATCAAGAAGCTCATCAATGATAGGAACTAGGAATTTATCCTTGATAGTGAGGTGGTTAAGGGCTCGAAAGTCAATGCAAAGGTGCCACGACCCATCTTTTTTGTGGACAAGAAGCACTGGGGAGGAATATGGGCTGGTGCTGGGGTGAATAACTCCAGACTTGAGGAGTTCCCAGACTAAGTTCTCAATTTCAGTCTTTTGCAGATGGGGGTAACGGTATGGTCAGATGTTGGGTGGGATGCTTCTTGGAAGGAGAGGAATGTGGTGATGTTTAGGGCGTGAAGGGGCAAACCTACTGGTTCTAAAAAAATGGTTGCATGCTTGTCGAATATGGCTTGTAAATGTATAGGGTGGTGAGTAACAGTGGGGGGCTGGAGTTGAATGGAATGCAGCTATGCAGTGACCCCATGTGAGCCTTTATTCAAAAGTTTTTTCATGCTATGAGAACTGATGATGCTAGCAGATCCTGGTAATAACCCTTTTAAGGTGTGATTATGACCATTATCTGTGAACTGCATCCAAAGCTCAAAGAAGTCCCATAAAATAGGTCTTAATGTGCAAAGCCTCTGTGCCCCTAAAACCACATTACACCCTCCTAAAGGTAGGGCAAACATATCAGAGTGAAAATTATAATCGCCCATTGTAATATGCACATTTTGACACTTCCCTTTACATGGCAATGTGCCCCCATTAGCAATAATGACTTCAAAGCTAGAAAAAGGGTATATAAAGCAGTCTACCACCTTAGCAATGCGAGGATCGATGAAATTGTGAGTACTGCCCAAGTCAACGAGGATTGTGAGAGGGATCTTTTTGAAGCACCCTTTGACCTTCATGGTTTGGGGAGTGGTGACACCTGCTAGTGCATGCACTGAGATCTCAGGTTGAGTCTCTTGAACTGCTGGGTCCTCTTCAGTGCTTGGTTCTTCTTGAGCATCTTCAAATTTTGGAATATTAGGCTCGTTATCCTGCTCTAGTGGTGACTCCACATCTAGTAAGTAAAGTTTTTGTTGGATGCACCTGTGACCCTTAACCCATTTGTCATCATAGTCGTAACATAATCCTTTCTCTTTGCGAGCCCACATCTCTACCTCAGTCAGGCGCTTGATTGGTGTGGTTATGGTTGTCTGTTGATTCACTATATTCTTTGTTGGTGAAAAAGTGGGGGGTCAACACTGTGTGGAGAGTTTATCTTCAGCTAACTTAGCTAGACCCAAAGTGTCCATCATATTTTTAGGTTGAAACATTTTTACCTTTGAGCAAATCGGCTCTCTGAGGACACTAACAAAGCAGATTTTGAAGAAGTCATCTGACAACCCTTCATTGTGATTAGTGAGTTTTTCAAATTCAATCTGATATTCACGAACAGTCCCTGTTTGACGGAGTTTGGTGAGAGCTCTTGTGAAATCCTCGAATGCTAAGGGACTAAACCTGCCCAGAATTAAGGATGCAAAATTTGACCAATTGGGTTCATCATTTGTCTTGAGATACCAACGGTACCACTAAAGTGCTTCTTGTTGTAGATGAAAGGAAGTAATTGGGACTTTGTTTGCAGAATAAGTATTGTGGAGGTTGAAGAATTGTTCGGCTTGATATATCCATCCTGTAGGATCTATACCATTGAACCGTGGAAAGTCTAGCTTAGGTCCACATGAGAAGTTAGAAGCAAAGGAGTGATGCTCTGAAGAAGACTCCTCCTTCTGCACTCTATTGAGCAAGATGCTATTCTGTTGATTCAAGCCACGCATCATATCGGTTAACTCTGTAACTTCAGATTTCAATGTGGCGATTTCTTCCTCCATGATTTTTGTGCCTGCACGAGTGGTGACCATAACCAGTTGTTAATAGCCGAGGAATTTTTTTTTGGAGGCTTTGTTTTTTTTTTTCACCGCTATTTTTTTTAACTTTTACTGTTGTTTCAGAAATGGATTGTCTGCAACTGTGTGGTTGGAAATATCCTCAACTGTGGATATGCTATTGTTTGCTCTCTGAACCTGATAAGTTGGTTATGGACCCCAAGTTTGTTTGGCTGCCTAAAGGATTTTTTTTTTAAAATTCTCTTTGGCCACCAAAGTTGTCTGCTCGAGTACCGCTCTCCAAAAATTTCTAGCCACGGGTTTACCCCTCAATGACAGCTTTTGGTTTACCTGACGGGTGGGAATTAGTCAATTGGGATGGGGCCGTTGCCCTTTTTGCTAGCAGGTCCTCTCAATGGGCCAGCTACTTCGAGGTTCCTGTGGTACTCCTCACAATGAGTTTTAGGGCTTATGCCCAAGCACTTCCCACAGTTAAGCGGATGGGTATTTACCCAATCCGAAATGACAGAACTTGCAATGACAAAAAATTCTTGCCAAAACTGGCACAGCGCCTAAAAAGCCTTGCTTCGAAAAAAATTGCTCCAAATCTACCCACAAAGCCAAGAAAGCGCTCTGATACCAGATGAGAAGAACCACCTGTATGTAGCAGATTACCTCCTACAACAGATTTAATCGAAATATGTGAAAATAAAATAACTCTTACGAATAACAGAAACACAAAAAGCTTATATTGATCGCAGGCCACTTCAAAGGGGCAACCTCCTTTGAGCAAGTTCAATACAATAAATTCGTGGATGCCTTCATTGGGCCTCAACACTTACTTATATACAAACTATATTCTAACAACTACTACTTCCCTTGTGTGTGGGATAATTCAAATATGCTCTAAGGGACGACTTACAAAGCATATGCGTCCATAGCAATTATTACACTAATACTGCAAAGAGAAAGGTAAGGCATGGGTTCCCAACATTCATTCAAAATGTTTCAATACAAAAATATAAATTTATAAAACACTTAAATTAAGAAAGACTCTTAAATAATTTAACTTAACAATAACTTAGAAAAACGAACTTTATATTAAAAAATTTTATTAAAAAATTATTAATCTCTTAAAAATATTTTCTTAAACATCGTCAAGAGTTAACTTGAGTGAATAAGATCAATACCTTCGATCGCTTAAAGCTAAAGTTCAATTTCTCCCAGACACCCTATGATACATGTGATGCGTCATATATTCTTAAACTCTCATCCCCTACCCTCCCATAGAACCTCTCCCCTAAGTACCATGTCGTTGTTACCCTAACCTCTAGTGGCTCCCACGCTCTATTCCTTTCTCCGTATTAATTCAAAAATACACACCACCTTTTCAAAAAAAGCCAATAGATTCCTTTTTCGGCGGTTCGACCTAATTCAAACGGTCAGAAATTCTCAACAGCCATATTTCCTCTGCTTTTTATTCAAACGCATCGCCCCATCTCTTTACAGATCGTTCCAATGGATGCGTATGAGAAGCTGGAGAAGGTGGGAGAAGGCACCTATGGCAAAGTTTACAAGGCCAAGGACAAGAAGACAGGGCAGTTGGTAGCCCTCAAGAAGACCAGGCTCGAATCTGATGAGGAAGGAGTCCCTCCCACTGCCCTCCGGGAGATCTCCCTTCTGCAAATGCTCTCTCAGGATCTCCATGTTGTCAGGTATGCTAGGATAGAGTGTATATATCCTTTTGTGTTTCTGGCTCTGTTTTGGGTTCAGAGCATTGCGTAAAAAGTCGGTAGAATGTATGAAATGTGCTATCCCTGGAACCCCACATAGCAAGGTAAGGGAGAGGTATAGTCAATGTGTATATTGCCTGTGTATATATTCATTGTGTCTATAACTTCTTTCTTTATGTGTACCCATCTCGCGTGTCTCTGTTTTGTTTTGGGTTTAGGGCATTGTGTGAAAACTCCGTAGAATGAGGCGTATATGCTTTAAGGCAGGTATACTCAATGTGTACATGGCCTCTTTGTGTATCCGCCTATGTTTCTGTTGTAATTTGGGCTTTAGGATATCCTGTTTCTGATTTGTATTAAAATTCATTAGGATATCTATATATGGATTCTCAGTTATGGTAGGGTATACTCAATGTGTATATCATTCATTTGTATGTGTAACTATCCTGTTTGTCTGGTTCGGTTTTGGGTTTAGGGCATCATCTGAAAAGTTGGTAAAATGTAGACATATGTTTTCTCAGGAACCCCACATTGTAAGGGAGAGGTATTGTCAATGTGTATGTGGTTCTGTATATATACTCAATGTTTATATATACAGAGGCCACATACACATTAAATGCCCATCTCGAGTGTCTCTAATCTGTTTTTGGTTTAGGATGTTGTGTGAAAATTCCGCACAATGTGGCATATATGCTTTCTGTGGAACACCACATTGTATACTTATTGTGTATATGGCCTCTATGCAGATACACCGTATGTATCTTTCTATGTGTGGCATTAAGGTATCAGTCCCGTTTTGTCGAAAAGTCATTATATATGATTTCTAAGGAAAATGTCTATATGTCTATGGTCTGTGTTTGCACAGGAATCCTATATGTCCTGTTATGTTTTGGATATAGTACAGCCTTTAGATCTGAGTGTAATGTATATTTAAGAATGTGTATAAATTTAGATGTTTTTTTAGTTTTTGTTCAGCAAAAGAAAAATGGATATATAGAGCAGATTTTATATTTATGGTAGGTTTATAATTCTGGCTGTCTTAAATTTTTGTGCAGGCTGTTGGATGTGGAGCATACTGAGAGCAAAACTGGAAAGTCTCTTCTGTATTTGGTTTTTGAATACATGGACTCTGACCTCAAGAGGTACGTTGATACCTTTCGCCGCAGCCAGACAAAAATGCCTCCCAAGCTTATCAAGGTAGTCCCCTGCAATTGTTTTTATTTTATTTAGGCTATTTAGCCCTATCTTATAATGTGCTTTCACATTTGAATGAAATTTAGTTTATTTCTTTACTCATTATGATTTAATTATTGGGTTGCAGAGCTTCATGTACCAGATATGCAAGGGGGTCGCTTTCTGCCACAGTCGTGGTGTAATGCACAGGTTCTTTATCTGCCTAGTCTATTCCTGTATTTTTGGTTGGTTTTGCAGAGTGTAGGTTGCCCTTGTTGCATTTTTTACATTTCATTTAATGTTGGTATTTTGGTCTCCAGGGACTTGAAGCCCCACAATCTGCTGGTGGACAAAGAAAGGGGCTTGATCAAAGTTGCAGATCTTGGACTGGGAAGGGCATTTACTATTCCCATCAAGAAGTACACCCATGAGGTAAGGGTTTGAACCCATTTCTCTATATGGTCCCATTTTCTATTCTAGATGCTGTAGGTTGCATTTATTAAATTGTATTTCATGTTGCAGATTGTGGTTAGTATTTTTTTGGCTAATTGTTGCAATAATTACCGTATATGATCCCAGTTTATACTCTAGATGGCATAAATCAAACTGTGATCTTTGTCGCAGATTGTCATCCTTAGTGCAGGGTTCCCAAAGTGCTCCTTCGAGTTAATAGTGTGCTAATATAGGGGATTGTTCTTTTTACTGGTAATGGGTTAGATTTGAGTGGTTTAAGTTACTGCTTAAAATCCAAATTTCTGTTCCAGGTTACGTAATTCTAAACCTTTGGTTGGGTACTAATGTCTCTTTGATTCCTAGTAGTAGATTGCTCTTCTTAATCCTGGTACTTGGAGTGAAGCAGCTATTAGAAGATTCGCTTAAAGTTTTATTGGCTGTTGTGCCTTGTTCAACTTCAGATCCTTCGATTTTGGAGATTGATTATATTGTGATTATTGCTGCAGATTGTGACCCTTTGGTACAGAGCTCCTGAAGTGCTCTTGGGAACTACTCACTATTCCACACCTGTTGACATCTGGTCTGTTGGCTGTATATTTGGTAAGGTTTTTTAGCATTCCTTATAATTCTAAGTTATCAAGACTGTTCTGCTCTTTGTTGCCTCTTAGCATATAGCATTCATCAAGTCTATATTTTGCAGCTGAAATGTCCAGAATGCATGCACTCTTTCAGGGAGATTCTGAACTACAACAACTTCTTCACATTTTCAGGTCTGTCCTATCTGCCGTTATTGAATTCAAAGAAACAACGATAAAGTCTATTCCTTTTCAAGGACTTATTATTCTACTTAAGGGATTGTTGTATGCAATAGGTATCTTGGAACTCCCAATGAAGACATATGGCCAGGAGTGACCAAGTTAAGGGACTGGCATGCCTATCCTCAATGGAGACCTCAAGACTTAAGTCTTGCTGTTCCTGACTTGGAACCAAGTGGTGTAGATTTATTGTCTGTAAGTGTCTTCATCTGTTCTCATTTGTTCTCGATATATCCCAGTTCTGTGTGGTTGGTAGACTAAGAAAATTTGTTTCGTGTGTTCTTGCAGAAAATGCTGATTTATGAGCCATCAAAGAGAATCTCAGCCAAGAAGGCAATGCAGCATCCTTACTTTGATGACCTGGACAAATCTCAATTCTGAGACTTCTTTCTTAGAGGTTGAAGCAACTGAGAACTGATTGCATTCTGATTTTATTTCAAATTTCCTTGATTACATTGTTGAGGATAGGGAAAACACTCAATTTTCCTATAAATTATTGCTATTTCTGCAAATTAAGTGGTGGTTGAAGTGTACATGAGTCTGGACAGAGCAGCCAATGATCTGTTAATAGTTCATTTCTAAATTTCAGTATTCCCATACTCGGATGCTATCGTTATATATATATTCTGTCTTGGACAACATGATTACTAATATATTCTCTGTTCTGATTTGAAGTTATATTATATTTGGTGATGGGATCAAAAGTTGTTGCCATGGGACTCATATATTTGAATTTGATAAGTTCATAGAAAGGATATTTTAAAAAAATTATTTTTGGAGTATCCTTTGTGTATTACACAAGTGAATTAGGATATTAGATTGTGACTATTTCCTCTATCTAGGAAACTATTTCCTTTGGTGGGCAAGATGACTGACTTTGGAAACCTGATAGGATGGGGGTATTTTAATTGTGTCAAATTTGAGTTGTTTTAAGTTTTTATTCTATCATTAAATAAATAGAAGATGCAACTATATGATTTGTTTCAGTTGTAATAAATACATAGTTATAGACACCAACTTGTAACTTGGCCTGGATATTCTAAAGCTATTTTTGGAGTATGCTTTGTGTATTACACAAGTGAATTAGGTTATTAGAATGTGACTTGTACAATACTTGATTTAGGATATTAGAATGTGACTCGTATAATACCTTCTTAGACCAATCATTCATTTTCGTTCATGTGCAAGTGCTTACATTGTTTGTGTTTATGTGATTACATTTCAAACTGGGAATAAATCTTAAGATTCTATCGTAAGATGTCTCTATGTCAAATGTTAGGAAAGAGTGCAGAAATTTGTCTTCCAACTGTCCTCTAGGAAACTATTTCCTTTGTTGGGCAAGATGACTGTCTTTGGAAACTTGATAGGATGGGGGTATTTTAATTGTGTTAAATTTGAGTTGTTTTAAGTTTTTATTCTATTATTAAATAAGTAGAAGATGCAACTAGAGGAAAGGTCCTAGTAGCCGTGCACACCCTAACTTTGGATAGTGAATTAAGGTGCCATAACATCACATTAGATTTCAATTTTTTTACCTGTTTTAATAAATCGTCGTAACTACTTATAACTAAGGTTTCAAGGTCATCACACATTTTACGATATAATCGATTTTATCATGAGGGGTCATAAAAAACCTATGACCAAAACTTAACTTTTGGAGTATCAATACTTGAGTCTTACTTGTCAAGATGTGATTGGTTACTTATAATTTAATAGAATAAATGTTGAACAAGTATTAGATACTCTACATGTTCAGCTTCTAGTGCACTTTAATAAATACATAGTTATAGACACCTACTTGTAACTTGGCCTGGATATTCTAAAGCTATTTTTGGAGTATGCTTTGTGTATTACACAAGTGAATTAGGATATTAGAATGTGACTTGTACAATACTTGATTTAGGATATTAGAATGTGACTCATATAATACCTTCTTAGACCAATCATTCATTTTCGTTCATGTGCAAGTGCTTACATTGTTTGTGTTTATGTGATTACATTTCAAACTGGGAATAAATCTTAAGATTCTATCCTAAAATGTCTCTATGTCAAATGTTAGGAAAGAGTGCAGAAATTTGTCTTCCAGCCGTCCTCTAGGAAACTATTTCCTTTGTTGGGCAAGATGACTGTCTTTGGAAACTTGATAGGATGGGGGTATTTTAATTGTGTTAAATTTGAGTTGTTTTAAGTTTTTATTCTATCATTAAATAAGTAGAAGATGCAACTAGAGGAAAGGTCCTAGTAGCTGTGCACACCCTAACTTTGGATAGCGAATTAAGGTGCCATAACATCACATTAGATTTCAAAAATTTTACCTGTTTTAATAAATCGTCGTAACTACTTATAACTAAGGTTTCAAGGTCATCACACATTTTACGATATAATCGATTTTATCATGAGAGGTCATAAAAAACCTATGACCCTAGTAGCCGTGCACACCCTAACTTTGGATAGCGAATTAAGGTGCCATAACATCACATTAGATTTCAAAAATTTTACCTGTTTTAATAAATCGTTGTAACTACTTATAACTAAGGTTTCAAGGTCATCACACATTTTATGATATAATCGATTTTATCATGAGAGGTCATAAAAAACCTATGACCAAAACTTAACTTTTGGAGTATCAATACTTGAGTCTTACTTGTCAAGATGTGATTGGTTACTTTTAATTTAATAGAATAAATGTTGAACAAGTATTAGATACTCTACATGTTCAGCTTCTAGTGCACTTTAATATTTTTACACACCAATATGTTCCATCAATAGAATACATGTTAACAAAAGCCATGATTAGTGATTAGAACATGCACAACTATTAGAACCTTTCCCCTATGTGATTTGTTTCAGTTGTGATTGATATATATATATATAAATACCTTGTAACTTACCCTGATATTGTAATTCTGTAACAATTACATAGTTTTGATGATAATACAAATTCCAAAGGTAGAGTGCTGTCCTTGAATATCATTGTTGGAGTTGGGTGTCAACTTTGAAGCTAATTTGAAGCTCAAAAGCATGAGGATCTACATCAATGACTGGTTTTTTACCAGGTACCAAGCCATCAAGTTTCAGGATTTGCATTTGTGATTTCTTACCAACATAAGTTTCTTTATAGTTGGAAGTGATTTTTTCTTGTCTTTCTTTTTGAAGTCCTTCGAAATGATTGATTCTTTTTTGTTTTTTGTGCTTGCTAGGGCTACTCTTGCATTTATTTACTTTTTTAATCCCATAAGCCAATTTTGGCTTTTTGTGGACATCTGAGTTTCTGGTTACAACCATTTATGAGAGGGATTTATAAAGAGGTCGTCGTCCTCTTTTATTTCTCATTTTTCTACTTTTTTTAGTATCCGAATCGTTGGATTCAGAAAACTTTTACATGGTGGTACAAGAAAGCCAATATTATTACCCTTTGTGGGAGGGACATTTATAAAGAGGTCATTCTCTTATATTTCACATTCTTCATTTCTCCTTGAGGATGGATACGTGCCTTTGGATTCAGAGAAGTCTTACATGGTGTATCATAAACTTGGATTCCAAACAACCAACCCCATGGAAATCTACAAAACTGTATTAATAATATCATCATCTTATCACAAATTCCCAATTTAGCTGATAGATTATAAAGTGTATACTATAATCTTGGTCTGATCGAATATCATTATCTAATCATTGTCACAACTACTGCCATTGATCGAATAAAATTCTGCCAAGTTTCTAATTCTTCATTTTTGATTTCTTCCTTTCCTTGATGCCAAATAAAGCTTCCCACATGAGAGATTAGGGTAAATGTTATTTTCATGAAATGATTTTTTTTTTTTTTTAAAAATGCATAAGGCTTCACATAACCCAAGCTTCGTGAATATATATTCTGATATATCTGTTCCAAACATATCATATAGTTACATCTACTTATCCTCATTCCAAATGTAGAAAACATTTTAAGTTGCACAAATTTAATTGGTAAAAGATTACTTTCAATATTACCATTTATTAATCCTTAAATTACATAATGATAAAGTATCATATTTGTTAGCTATTGGTTTAAATTGGGTGTTACTGGCACATTTTATAGTTTGTTGGTATGCCGTCTTCTTCTATCTCTCTATTTATAATTATTTCATATTTTTGGGATGCTATAAAATGTGCCAATAGCACCTTATCATTATGTGATTTGAGGACTAATAAAAGCTAGATTAGATGCCTTTTTCAGGTGTCTATGTCTATGATTACCAACATTGTTGAGAGGAAACTTTTCCCAATTAAATTTGTGCAACTTAATGTTTTCTACCAACATTGTTGAGAGGAAACTTTTCCCAATTAAATTTGTGCAACTTAATGAGATGCCAACAAGCTATAAAATGTGCCATAACACCCAATTTGAACCAATACCCTAACAAATATGATACCTTATCATTATGTGATTTAAGGACTAATAAATGCTACAGGGCTTCTCTAGGTGTCTGCATCTATAATTACCAATATTGAGAGAAAACTCCTACCAATTAAATTTGTGCAACTTAAATTTTTTTTACATTTGAAATGGGGATAAGTAGAAGATGGAACTAGAAATAAGGGAAGATAGAAAAAGGGGACAACAAGCTACAAAATGTGTCAATATTGGACCAATCACAGACAACATGGTACCTTATCATTATGTAATTTTAAGGACTAATAATTTCTAGCTTTTGGGGTTGTGTGGTTCTAGTTGGTTATGGCTCTTTTTCGGAATAATGAATACTCTTGTTGTGGCTCTTTTTTTTTTTTTTTTTTTTCGGCTGTTTGATGTTGGTTTGCATGCCAACGAAGTCCTAATTTGAATTCAAGTAATCTACAAATACATAGGTATCTTAGTACATCTAGAGATCTTGATTTATTGTTGGCTTTATTGATGTTGGTTTTTATGCATCTAGAGACACAACACTTGAAAAAACTTAAATCTTACAACGTTTTGGAATAAATGTGTTACTCTTTTTACAAGCATTTAGAGAAAGTATGCAATCATTAGAACTTTCAAATCAGTTCAAGTTAGCAACATATTTCATAGCATTTGAAAAGCACTCATTCTTGTTTGTATTGGAATAACTATTTGATATCAGTTTGTATGCCAACAAGGTCTTAATTTGAATTTAAGTCATCTACAAATACATAGGTAGTAAATGTAATATGCATCTAGAGATAATCTAGCACTTGAAAAGAATTCAATCTTGTTCATATGGATCTATTGAGCTTTTACAAGCATTTAGAGAAAGCATGCAATCTTGTTCATGTTAGCAACACATTGCATAACACTTGAAAAGAATTCATTCTTATTCGTAAAGATCTTAGAACATTTATGCAGATCATATAGCACCATTCTTAAATCTTATAGACAACTTTCTAGAATAATTATGATCCTCTTTTTGGAATAAAGCTGTAAGATTTATTTGTGTGGATTGTGAAAGCATAAAATATCTAAGAAATCATTCTTATTCATATGGATCTATTGAGCTGTTACAAGTATTTAGAAAAAGTATGTAATCAAATGAGCATTCATTACAGTTCATGTTAGCAACACATTGCATAGCACTTGAAAATAATTATTTCTTATTTGTACAGATTTGTGCTTTTACAAGCTTTTAGAGAAATCATGCAATCATTAGAGCATTCATTATCATTCAAGTTAACAACACATTGCATTACATTATGGTTTGCTTGGTTGATGAATTTTTGTAATTATTGATTTTTATTTTTAATATTGACCGGCCTCGTAAATATCAAGATAACTTGGTTATTCCCCTATTATTGTGGCTCCTTTTTTGTTTTTTCGACTGTTGATTTTGGTTTGAATTCAAGTCATCTACAAATACATAGGTATCTTTGTACATTTATGCATCTAGAGATCATGTAGTACTTGAATAGAATTCATTTTTTTACATCTTACAACTTTTTGGAATAACTTGTTCCTCTTTTTGGAATAAAGTTGTAAGAGTTATTTGTATGGATTGTGAAAGCATGGAATATCTAAGAATTCATTCTTATTCATATGGATCTATTGAGATTAATTATTCATGTTAGTGACACATTGTATAGCATTTGAAAAGAATTAATTCTTGTTCACACAAATCTACTATGTTGTATAGCTTTTTCAACTGTTTAATGTAGGGTTGCATGTCAATAGGGTCCTAATTTGAATTCAAGTCATCTACAAATAATAAGTATCTTAGTAATTGTATGCATCTAGAGATCATATTGTACTTGAAAAGAATGCATTCGTGTTCCTACACATGTGATGTATTCCAATCCTCTAATGACTATGCATATTACATTAATCTTGTGATACCCCTATTTTCATAGTGCTTACTTAAGATGATTGATGTTGTACACACGTCCTATTGAGATGTGCCTTTTGTGTTATTAAGACATGAAATGTTATTCATACCTTATGTGTGAGACAAAGATTCTATATGTTATGTGATGATGTAATTTTATATACAACATGTTGATTGTCTATATTGATGAGTACTAATTTCATACTACTAGAGCTATTGTTAAACATGTATTTGATTATACACATGTTTAGATGATTGGTATTAATTTATTACCATTGACATGTGATGCCTTGGATATGTTGTGTACTTTTTGTGTGGATTTAGATCACTTGTATTATTTATATGCTACAACTTTGCCTATCTAGAGTAGGGCATTTTATGTGTGCAATGTTTGTGCAAGTGACAAAGGAGGCCACTAAGGGAACTAGGACTATGTCAGGCATGAGCACATCATTGATAGAGTGGTGACATGTTTACTTGACCCTACCGTGTGTTTTATCTAACATAGGTTTTTACACAAATACCCTATATAAATAAAACATTGAATGCATCAATGTAAACAATTCAAATCTAAGCAATATAATAGAGGAATTGATAATAACTCTACTCAAGCATGTACAATAAATATAGAAATGATTGTACAACTACATGGCTAAGGTTTATAAAAGAACATATCTTGCTTCTTGTTTTATTTTAAATTATTACCATTACCTAGCTTCATATCAGTCTTGAAACTTAGCTTTGTGTTCCGTTCATTTAGGGTTATTGACTATTTTTTGCTACCCAAACACTAACATCAAAATAAGATTACTACCATTGAAATTAATGTCCTCTCCTAGATTTTTTTCTTATACATAAATTGGTCTTTTTTTAGAAATCCCACCTACACCTATTAGGGTTTTTTGTCACCTTGTAGATTATTTGTTTGGATTGTGCACATAAGTTCTAGATGTTAACTTTTTTATCAAAACCCTAGGTCCTTCAACTAGGGCATGCCACTTTGCAAAAAAAGGGGTTAGTGGGCTTAAGTGAAGTTGAGTTGACCTCAAAGATCCCACATAGCCATATACTTTGAAGATGACTTCAAATCGATGTAGTTCTCCCCCTTATGTGGGCTTGTGTAAACAATAGTGATCTAGCTTACAACTTGACAAATATTGCTCATGTGTTATTATTTAAATGCTTTAGATATGTAAAAAGATTATTGATATGAATAATTTAGAAATAAGAAGGAATAGGGTTGTAGAACTTAGTTGTGCAAATGATTGAGTGAGCTTGATAGGTGTTTGCTTAGTAAATTGTTAGATAAATAGTGAGTGGGGTTTGTTTTGTATTTATAACATGCCTTTTGAAAATAATCTCATAGAGGGTTAATTAAGACAAATACGCTGACCCATACATGTTGAAGGATTTGAAAATTTGAGTTTTTTAGGGTACAAACACTAGCATTGGATCTAAGACACTAGTGTCCAGGTCTGAACACAGTGTCTTGGAGAATCTAGAAATGTTGAAGCTCTATAACTGATAGTGAAGGATGTATATTAATTTTTAAGCATATTGTGGGCTATTGATCATCCAAGTAATCAAAATATCAGGATCAGACTATACGATAAGTATTTAGGCAAAGTTAGATGGAGACCATGAGCCTTTCAGTACCGAGAAAGTCTTGAGCTGAAGGGTAGAGCCTTGATTAATATTTTTCAAGTGTGTAAGCCTAGTTTATCATGTAAAATATAGATTTGAGTATCTACATTTGCCCCCCTTTTAGTCTAGTAATGCACAAGGATGAAATTACTACGTTAAAAGAAATAAATATGTATTATGGTGTGTAAAACACACCTTCCTTTGACTTGAGCCATATTTAAATTTGTTATATGTGTATGACCTAAAACCAAGAGCATGTTACAAGTGTAATTAGTGAATATAATCTAAAAATGAATAATTGAAATTGCTTGAAAGAAAAGAGATCCAAAAATAAGTACACCTATGTGTTGATGCAACCATGTTGCCTCTTGATAGTTTGCTTTGATAATGATGTTTCCTAGCTAAAGCATTGGAGAGAGATTCATAACTAAACCTTGAAGATGTGAAGAGGGGAATTGGAGGGTGACTATGCCCTCAATCTGGTGTAAGGGTGAGTTGTTATAAGGATATCAAGATCATTGAATCTCAAGTGCACAATCCAAATGTAAACATAATCTAGTCGACTTATCTAATCTCATGCAAGTCAAATGATGTAACCATATCAACCCAAAAAAATAGGATTAGTGCCAAGGCCATCAAGGTCACAAAATCTCGATCACCTACTTAAGGGAGGCCATTACTATAAAAGATAAAAGCTCAATCAGTGCATCTTGGTAAGGTCAATGAATGAATATTGGTATAATTTAATAAGTATTTCTCAAAATATAATCTTTGCTCTATAAATTGTGTATGATATGTATCACAAATCTAAATTTTTTTGTCCCAAATATATAAAAATTGATATCAAATGCATAAAATTCTAACCCAAGTGCATATCTGAATCATGTAAACTGTATCAAATTCTGATAACTGTGTGTATGTGGACTCATGTCTCTATGGCATACCACCACTAATATGCCCCCCCTTTTGAGGTGAAGGGAATACAACATGGCAATCACATTATATCAAAAGGATAAGATAACCATGTTATATTTCTATTGGTTATGTAGTAAATAATCATATAGTGCTATCATGTATAAGTAGATATATCAATGAAGCTCACGGTATCCCAACTAAAAATCCCTATGATAGATGATAGGAATCATGGCAACGTCTAAAATTACCAAGCTCAACAAACAATCAAACACACAAAAAACACTCAATGTCACATAAAGAGAGATCTAAGAAGAACACAAACAAGTGGCATATTCAAATACCACACACTCAAAATGGAAGACATGTTCAAATGCCCACACACCAAAGAAATAATCAACACTCAGGGTAATGGGGAAAGCAAAAAAAGAACATGTTCAAATGTTCCACAATCAAGACAAGGAAGCAAACAAGAAGTACACTCAAATAAGCCATGTGATAAGATGAAATAAGTGAAATATAAGCAAATAGCATAAGTATATAATATCAGTCCCTAGATGCATGTACTAACAAAATGTCCTATAAAGTAGCATATCAAGTACACTATGTTTAAGATAGTATCAAGAATATAGGCATGTGTACATGTTAGTATATAAGTTCAACATGATAATGTAAAGTGATCATAGAATAATAGAACTTGTATCAATCATGATCAATAGAATCAAGATGCCCACAATGTTGTATGTCATATAGGTAGAGGAAAGTTTCAAATGTATGTTTATGTGTCATAGATCTAGTGTATGCCTATATCACACTCAAATACCCATGAAACATATGTGTGTAAAGAAATGATATGTTATCTATTAAATATAAAGTAAACAACATATGTAAAAAAATAATAAACATGTGAAATGCTAAATATTTTTGTTTTTTTGTTTTATTTGATTGTTTTTGTATTTTATTGATTATTTGAATTTTTGAATTTTTGAGGAAAGAGAGGGCTAGTCGATGATCTCATTTAAGGGATGCTCATAAAGTGGTCTAGAATGAGAATATGGTACAAAAAATTGGTCATGTTGCCAAAGATCATGTGTATATGCCAAATTTAGAGCTATATAACATTTAATGCTCTGACTATGCCTCATAGGACTCTATGGTCATGAAGTAATAGTGGAAGCTGTTGTGGTTTGTGGAACTCATTGTTTAGTGATCTATGACTTTTTTGGTGTAATTTTGGGTCCTTTTAGCCTTTCTAAAATGTGTTGATTTGCTCTCAACAACTAACTAGGTCATGAAGGTGTAAATGAGGGATCTATGGAGTCCACTAGATGTCTCTAAGGTAATGACCTCTCAAGTATTAGTTGCATAGGAAAGGGGATTTATTTTTTATTACCCTTTTGCTCATTATTACCCTTAATATGTTTTATGATTAGTTGTCTTGGAATAAATTTCTCTTATTATAGTGGATGTTTATATTTAATTCCTGAAACTGTGATTACACTTTTGGCATGAATACACTTGAGACATCCATACACTATGGAAGGTACTGTATGGACTTATGAATCCAAGGTCATCCAAATAACATGTAAAAAGCTCTTGTATGTGGTATAACTAAAAAAGTTGTGGTCACATGTGATAAACCAACATGTAAAGGTAAATCAATCTCACCAAAAATTTGTTGTACTTTCCCATTGAATGCTTTGATCATTTTGGTCAAAAGGTATAAATCATCATGTGTATATCCCAAATGGGTAAGTACAAAAATTTGGGGGGACAAAAAGAGGCCTATCCGTGGACATGTTTTTCTTGAAAATTGATAAATCTAAACTTTTAAAGATAATTTGAGATAGCTACACTCAAAATTTGAGGATGGTATAAGAACATAAATTATAAAATTTTGAGTTTAGTTTCCAAGACACTAATTTGTTTCAAAAATGGTTAAGTATAAATAGGTAAAACATCTAAAATTTAAATATAAAATCTTTTCTTTTAGGAAAACAGAGTAGATAGCCAACCATATAGCCCCTGAATTTTTAAGCATCATTTAATATTATTTAAAACCATTTGGTGAAGATGCAGATATGATCATATAGTTTGTAACATATATATTTTTAATAATTTTTTAATGAATATATATTTTTATTAATTTTAAAAGTAAATATATCCTAAAAATCTGACAAAAAAATGGATAGTCAACTGTGCACCCCATAACTACCTCAAAAAAATAGAAACTTATTTTTAATGCATGCACAATTAGGCCTAGCTTATAGCCATATAATTATTTTTGCATTTAGATCAACAAAAAAAAATATACACAAACATATATAGGCATGTATATTTGCAGCATGTTGTGGCCTAAAAAATCTATAGTTAGAAATCAACATAAATTGAAACCTTAAAATAGTCCAAAAATTATAAAAAATCATATATTTGAGAAGAGGAGAGTGTGCTTGTCATCATGGTAATAATTTTATGAATTTTATCATTGAAATTCATAGTGTATTTGGCAATGGAAGTTAAATTTTGTTATTTTATGTCAAAACTCTCGGATTCAACTGTGTGTTGACAGAGCCAAACCTCCAGCTCAAGAATCAATGCTAATTTTGAGCCAAAATTCTTGGTTTTTTAATTCAAACTTTCCCTAATGTATACACGTTATGTTGTCATAACATCATGAATATTGGGAATTAAGTTCAATTTGTTTTGACCAAAAACTCACATCTTTAGAGATGACACGCACACGCGCGCGCGCACGCACGCACACACACACACACACACACACACACACACACACACACACACACACACACACACACACACACACACACACACACACACACACACACACACACACACACACACACACACACACACATCACGTATAAATCAAAAGTTTGGCTTGTTTATGTTTAAATTAACATCACGTATATAATAAACTATTAATCAAACATTTAGTTTACCCTTGTAACTATTTTATAAATAAATGGATCTAAATCAAGCTACATAACATTTATTCATAAACATTGGAAATAAACCTAATCAAACTTAAAACAATAAAACTAGATTATATACATACTTAATTTTTTAGTTTCAATAAATGACAAGGGAGGGGTTTAGAGGAATATAAAGTCTCACAGCAATCAAGAAATACTCATCAAAATTATATAATGTAGAAAAAGTACAAGAAGGTAAGGAAAACCCAAAAAATCTAAGGCAAACAAATATTGCTCCAAGAACCATATAGGGACTTTTGAAAGAGCAAGACCATTCATGAGTCCATGAGGCTGAATATGACAAACAACAAATGATGAAAAAATGATTTGACAACTTTGTTTTCTTAGTCTAGGGGTCCAAAAACTTCACTATAATTTCTAAAACTTTGTGCACATCTATGGGAAACTAATATCCATCAAAACCCTAATAAAGCAACTAAACCTGTAAATGGATAAAGGAAATGGTCATTTTGGGGTTTGTATTTTTAAGAATTGGCTACTTATCAATTCCCGTTACACATCAAAATATTGTAAGTAACGAACCAAGTATAAATAATTTCAGTGAAACAATCCAATGATGATAGAGTGTACTTTATATGACTTTTCATGTTACAATGAATGCTTATTTCACTAATAAATACTTCACATTTCCTTGATTTCTTGAATCACTACTCTAAATGCTTGAATTGATTGCTTTCACACATTCATTTTATATCTCTTTAATGTCCTATATGCTAATAAAATTATTTTATTTATAGACTTCATGAATTCAAATTAGGACTTTATTAACACACAAACCAACACACAAGCAAGAAAACTAACAAACCAAGATCACACAACACGAGAGGCCCAAAATAAGGGTTAAAAGGGCCCATCCCCAAAATCATACACAATACACTTCTGGGGCCAAAACCACATAGTGTATGTTTTTGGAGAAAATATTATAAAACCAAGGAAACATGAGGGAAGGAGAGAGGAAAGAGAGAGGTAATTAGGGGTAAAATGACATGAGATAATGGTAGGCCCTCAATTTTGAATAAATTTTGGCTAATTAGTTTTTGAAGATAAGTAGTGTGAGAGAAACACGATGTAGAAGACCATGGCATGAAAGACCATGGTGTGGAAGAGGTAAGTCATGTAGAATAAAGAAGCATGATACACAGAGAATCTAAAAATTTAGGGCTCATATATTAGAGAAAGACTTGGGAAGGGCATGGAAAGCGAAACCAACTAGGGAGTAGTTCGCATGAACTCCAAAGAAGAATAAGTCAATCATGAATCCAACACTGACCCATGGCAAGATAGGTGCATGGAGACAAGGATATAGCATAGAGAGAACATATAGGGTCAGTTAGGTCCGATTCCTTAGGAATTAATTATAAACAAATTTTTATGACTTATTTTTATTAATGGTCATTGGCGAGTCAATTTTTTTTGTATTTACTTCTATAATTGAATGGTCAAGGTAACCCATGTAAAATACCCCCTTGTTTTACTTAGTGTTGTTTTTTATCATTGTAATTCTGGAATCATTATAATCTTGACATAACTTATGAATGTAATAAAAGGAAGATTGTGTTGATGAAATACTCATGTAATCTTTTCTTGATTATAATGGAGTTAATATTGTTTTATTATCAGCTTGCACCCATATTTTTTTTTGGTTAAGTAATAATTGAATAGTTAAGATTTAGATATGGAACTAAGTATGAGTTTATAATTAGGTGTTTATTCATGCACCCTATCTTAGGAAAGTAAATAAATACACCTTCATGTGATAAATACCATGGGAACTAGTCTTAAGCTATGTGCTTTGGGTGAATGTATGAGAACTTTTTATTGTGTGATATGTTGGTGTGCTAGTTTTTTGTAACTCTTATCTTTTTAGGCACACAACTAGGGAAAATATGTGCTAGACTAAAGGAAAAGAGCCCAACATTTTATTTCGATTATCGATACCCATAGTGCTTATTTGCATGATGGTGGGAAGATACTCGAATGACTATATTCAAAAAATATCAAATGATAGGTTACTACTATAGAAGAAAATTTTGTGTTAAAATATATTAAACCAAGAGTTTCTACATGTGCATCAGGTAGAACATCACTTGTACGACTCACTTTATGAAGCTTTCTTTGTAGAAGTTCCTGTTCACTTGCATGCTTGGATTTTGACATATGCACAAGACCATTCAAAGAACTATGAGCATAAGATCTCCTAGTTAGTAGAGGATTAGTTGGCCTTGGAAAGATTGGGAATGCCTTGGATACTAGTAGATGTTTGATGGTGAGGAACCCTAAATAGCTATATTTTATTATATATGTGGTCTTAATGTACTTTTGTCAAGAGGAAGCCCTATTTAACTTCCTCTAGGAGCCATATGAAAGTTATCTCAGGTAATTTTAGTTCAATATTAAGAAACATATAGCTAATTTAAGACTTGAAAGATTCCATATGGATGGATAAAATCTGTCTCTCTCATAAGCAATGCAGTCAATGAGAAAATGAAGGGGTACAATTTGATATAAGACTATGGATTCAACATGGTAGTCAATCAATGATAATTGTATAAACACAAATATGATGAGGCTAAGTGAAGGGATATGATCAAAAATGATTTAGAGATGGACTAGGATGACTCAGGAAGTGTTGTGAGGATCCTTAGGGATGTAGAAAGACATAATGAGGTCTCTACAACCACAAGACCACACCCAACACTGACATCGGTATGCATGGGAGAAACAAGTCAAGCATTAATGACTATAGAACCCAATCTGGATAGGTCAAGTTCCCCACCCATAGTGCATACTCATGCCCTTAAATTATATGACATTCTTGTACAAAATTATGATATAAATAGTGTCGATTTAGATACTAAACCTATTGAAGAACAATACTAAGATAGTTGTTTGTTATTAATTTACTTTCCATTACAAGTCAACCCTATGGCTTAGTTTTAACTACCTAGTGTACCAAGCATAGCTAGTGGGTAGATTACTAGCCCTTCCATAGTTAATCATCCTAATTCTACACCTAATGTATCGGATGCTTTAGTTATTGTAGAAGGCATAAGAGGAGGTATCAATGGTGGTTCAGATGGAGGATCTGATTATAGTGCAAGAGGCATTGGTGAACCTCTCCCACAAGGTCCAAAAATGATTTTAAGTATATCATAATAAAATACATTGATATCACCCAGTCTACCCACCATTTACTATGAGATGATGCTCCATCTACTTGAGTATTATGGTGTCAGAAATGCAATAGAATAGGTTCATAAGTATGAACTTATTTAGAGAGCGCGTGGCATTATTTATACTGAATAAAAGGCAACTCAATTTACCATTACTATTTTTGACTGCAAGCATAAGTGGTACTAGAAGTTTGAACTGTAGTAAATTATGGTAAATTATGAGTAATTGAAGGTAAATTTTTTTTAGGAATTTGATATCTTAGAGTTTAAAAAATAGAGTATTGCTACCCTAAAGGATACTAGACAAAAACTCACTTAGAGTGTTGGTGAGTATGATGCACATTTTAAAACTCTTCTTTCCAAGCTATCATTTGAGATAAATGCAACTCAATATGCCTAATGGTTTGTAGGAGGCTTGTTTCTTACCTTTTGATGCACATTGTCCTAGAAGACCTTAATTGACCTATGCAAGGACTTGAAAGTTTCCCTTCACATCAAATTCATTAGAATCATAGACACATGGATTAGTCCCTTTATGTAATTTTAGATTGTTTCTATGGCATCTCAATTAGAGAATCTCACTATGAATGGTACTCATGATACTCGCAATAGTTTTTGGTGTGTTGACTATGAAACTCAAGGTCATAATAGGAATAATTTTCCCAAAAAGAGTATTTCACCATTGTAAACTAGTCCTTTGAGATCTGCAAAGAAGATCGTGATGTGAAGGATTGCCCCTACTTCAGTGTGCTACACAGTCCAAAGTATCCTCATATTGTAAAATATGTGATGCATATACTCATGATACTAATGATTGTTGCTTTATTAGTGAGATACATGAGCTGCACACATGTGATATTAGTTATAATTATGTTTCCAATAACTAGGACAATGGTGGAGTTTGGTCTTATAGAGGTCATGGTCATGGACGTGGACGTGGTTATTTTCTGCCTAGAACTTGCTACAAGTGCAGATCTCTAGAACATTACCAATGTGACTGCCAACTTTATCCCACATGTATTTTTTGTAAGGATGAACATTATATGGAGGAATACCTAGACTTGTATACCTCCATCACCAAGGATAAAATTGAAAATGGTGTTGGAATGATACAAATTGAAAGACTCCAACTACTAAATGGAGATCGTCCCCTACTACTCTGACTGGTCCCAAGGTAAATATTATTATATGAAGTGGTGCTCCTTCCCACTTTGTTTCAAATCCACCCACTGATAAATTTCAATGGGAGGAGCCTCATACAAATTGTTACTTAGATGCTTAACAATAGAAATAAGTGTTACATGACACAATGAATTTAGTGTGGGAGCTATAAGGTGATTCAGTTCCTTAAGGATAAATATGTTTCTATGCTCACTGAAATGTAGAAATATTTGGATGTTCAAGATTCAACACATCATTATTTCATGATTTATGCAAATGACTTCTTGATGAAGACATCGTGACCCTTTTGAAAAATTGGCTAAGTCATCAAGCACCAAATCCTATAGAGGATCATCAGTTGAACCATGCATGACAATAAGAGGTTCATGTCCAACATGGTACAAAGACTGATAAAGAAATATTGTTAAGTACAACTATTTATGGTTGGATCATTCAAGATATCATAATCAACATTGGCATGGAAGTGAATGTACTTACTTAGGATGCTTAGAGAAATATGGTGATCCCTCCTTTGTAACCTTCCCCTTATGTGTTGTTCATGGATAATAAGACTCGTGCACTACCCATAGGCATCCTTAAAGATGCCATCATTGGCATTTTAGGTGTCATTTTCAAGGATAACTTTTAAGTAATTGAGTTGGCTAAAGCTGATGATTTTTTAGCTCTTTTGGGTCGCCCTTAGTGTTATACAAATAATGCTGACTTGAGATTTAAAAAGTGCTACATCAATTTTTAAAGTGATGATTAGTGAATTTTAATCCTCTTATACCATGCTCAAGGACCTAATTTTTTTTAGCCAATTAATGCAGATGAGGACATTAATCATATATATAATGTCACCATTCAAGGAATTGAGCATCTTTATCCTAGTCTGGATGGCATATTGTGTTAAGCAGACATACAATCTATCTTTGACACTACTAGTAATGATTATGACTCCTAGGCTCATGGTGAGTATGATATTACTAGATGAATTTTTGGTGCCATTGTAGTTGAGAGGATGCCCCACACAAGTAACTTAAACACCATAAGTTTGTTTTCATTCTTTATGGATGTATTATGGATGCACCACCCATGTGGTTAGATGAAGCTTCTAAATTTCATGGTCAGATGGAAGTCTAAGAGTATGTGCAACATTTGGAATCTTTATATGTGTTTGAATATGAATGAGTGTGCTTGCTTATCCATACTTTTGAAAGAATAGTTGCTTGATGGTGGGAAACTCACCATCATAATTTACTTATGTGGGACCAAGTTTATGGTGTTATGCACTATCATTTTCATCACGATAATCACATTTTAGAAACCGTAAGTTATGATGGAATTATTAATCCATAAGCTCATATTGAGGCATGCAAAAACATGTGAAATGTAGATGAGACATATTTTACTGAGTATCTGTGGGTTCATGTATTCTATGGTACTCTATGCACCTGGTCTAAAACATGGTATGTACATCAAGAATGACACCTAGACATAGAATCTTGGAGTGTCCTTAAAATTAATATTATTTTGGAGCTATCTTACTCATATATTCACATGGATTTATGCTTGACCCTACAAGCCATGTGTCAAGCTATTGTAGGCAATCTAGCTTCGATTGAAGATTGCATACAACACATACATGGTGTGTGCAAGGATAAATTGTTCATTTTCAAATAATTTGATATGGAAGCTTCATATTCTTTACTAATTGACTCTCAATTAGGCCATTCATTAAGGTAACAAATTCAAAAAGGCAAATAGAAGGTTGTGTACCAAATTGACAAAGGTACCAATTTTGACCCACCACATCTGTCCATTGATCACTTAGATTTGCATACTGAGTATGGAGTACATAATGATTGAGACATCATATAGAATGACTAGTAGTAGTATTTAGAGCCACTTCAAATTATTTAGTGTAATATTGGCACAAAGGATGTGCCCAAGATGGCCATTGTGGGGAATTATTGGTCTAATACTGAGATCTATAAGGTTTTTAAACTATTAAAGGAGTATCAAAACATTTTTCCTTTCAATTACATCAAGATGAAAGGAGTGGATTCTTCATTGGGTAAGATGCACATCAAGTTAGTTGAGGGTCATCGACCAATTATAAAGTGACCTTATAGTATGAATCTTAATCTATGTGATTGGGTCAAAGAGGAGATTGATAGTATGTTGTGTGCTAGATTTATTTCTCTTATTGATGAGTCTAAATGGGTGAGCCCTATAGTGATCAATATCAATAATAATGGCTACATTATTATTTGTATAGACTATCAGGTACTTAATGTTTCTTGCATAATCGACCCTTTTTTGATGCCTTTCATTAAGGAGATTTTAGGAGCTTATGGGTGTGAAATTTATAATTTAACTTATGGTTTTTAAAATATCATCATGTCTAGATCATAGAGGAAGATAAACCAAAGACCACATTTTCAACTGAATGGGGTTCATTCATTTACAACATGATGCCCTTTGTGTTGAATAATACTTCAGCCATGTTCTCAAGGATTATGGTAGAGGCTTTTAAGGATTTATTCATAAATTCATTAAAGTGTACTTGGATGATTAAACCATCTATTGTTTGGTGTAGGATCATTGTGCTAATATTCACCTTATGCTTGAGCATTACTGACAACTTTAGATTTCATTGAATCTAAAGAAGTGTGTTTTTACTATTCCATTTGAAGTTTTTTTGGGTCATGTTATATGTCATGATAGACTCTTAGTTGATCTAGGTCAGATTAAAGTCATTCTTTGCCTTCTAGTACCAAACACTTAGTGTGAGGTATGTGCCTTCCTAAGACACATAGGATACTATCAAAATTTCATTCAAGGATATGCTAAGATTACAACACTACTGGAAGAACTTCTTAAATAGAATGGTCAATTCTTATAAACAAATGTTCACCAACAGGCATTAGTCATGCTTAAGGACAAGCTAATCAATACCCCCATTCTCTATTTTTCATATTGGATGAAGCCCTTTGATGTGTATGTTAATTCTTTAAGCATGGAAGTGGGAACTATCCTTGCTCAACTTAGTGAGGGAAATATTGATCATCCCATCTTCTTTGCCAGTTGTAAGCTCACTCTAGCTGAACAAAATTACTCAATTATAGAATGTGAAGCCTTGTCCATAGTATACACACTTCAAAATTTTCTTCAATATTTATTGTCTACCCCATTCATTTTATTTATAGACCATGAATCACTAAAACACCTCATGAATAAGTTGGTGTTGCATGGAAAAATTTGTAGATGATTGTACTCTTTCAAGAATTTTGGTTTTCTATGATGGTGAAATTAGGTAAGGATAATTTTGGACCTAATCACTTATCACATGTTGAATTTGGTGAACCACCGTACACCATTGAGGATGACCTACCTGATATGTATATTTTTCAAGTCACATGCATGCCCAAAGAATTAGAGGATATTGAATCTTTTATTAATACATGTTCATCACGAATACTCAGGATAAAAAATTATTAATCATTCATGCTACTCCTTTCCATCTCATTGGGAATTACCTTTAGAAACTTAAATGAGATGAATTATTATGATGCTATGTGATGCAGCATGGGCACACTGAACTTATTCAAGAGGCTCATGAATTTATCATCAAAAGCCATTATGTTAGTGATGTTATATCACAAAAGGTTCTATTATTTGGGGTGTGGCAGCCTGCTCTTTTTAAGGATGCTAAAGCTTACACATGCCAATGCAATATTTTTTAGTGCATGGATGAGCTGAACTGAAGGGATGTTATGCCCCTTCATCTGATACTTGCTCATGAACCCTTTGATAAATGGGTTATTAAGTTTTTTGGCCCCATTACTCTAATGGGGAGGTATATTAGAGCTTGTTATGTCATTACTGCCATTAATTACCTCACTCACTGGGTTAAAGCAATACCAATGTGGGATTATACTGCTGCTATATTTATTTGGGAGAATACTATTACAAGGTATGGATGCTCGTTAAGCTTGACTAGTGATCAAGGAACTCATTTCCTTAATGAGACAATTTGCATCCTTTTGGATGAGTTCATGATTGTGCACCACAAGAATACACCCCACCACCCTTAGGCCAATGGTATAACTAAAGCATTCAATAAAATATTGGGTCATACATTGACAAAGATTGGTAATATTAGTCACACTAACTAGAATGATCATATTTCTATGGTATTATGGCCATATCAGACCACATATACATGGTTGAAAAATATTAATCCCTTAAACATTATCTTTGGTGTTGAAGCCATTCTCCCAATTGAGTTCTTTGTACCTTCTCTATGTATTAAGCATGTTGGTTGGTTGGATGATGAGGAATATTTGAAAGCATGCCTGAATGATTTGCTTCAATTGGAAAAAACCCATTTTCTAGCCCATTAGATTTAAGGATTGGATAAATGGAAATAAAGGGCCTAACATGATAGACATCTTAAGGATAAGAATTTTTCCATGGGTATGTAGTACTAAGTTCATGACTCCAAGTTTGCTTGTTATTTAAGAAAAAATGCATCCATTGGGATGGTTCATTTATTATTCATAGTATTTGTCCCACAAGTGCATGTAAATTGAAGTGGTTAGATGACCAATTCATTCTAAGCCATTTCAATGGTATTCAATTTCACCCTTACCATTTTGAGTGATGTTTACCTTTTATTAATAAGGCACATGCCACTAATTTAGTTTAGGATTTTGGTTTATTTTCAAATAAGGCATGGCATTGGTTACATGCTCTTATTTAAGTTTAGTTCAACACTTGGTTTTTTATTATTTTCTTTGTCATGTCATGGAGGACAACAAAAATATTTTAGTGTGGGGTAATAAGTGTGAAAGAAGTAAAAATATAGAGTGCCAAGGAAATGGTGAAAGGGAATGCACATAGAAAAAGGGGTGTGTAAGTGGAAATGTACAAGGACAAGTGGATACACAAGATATGGCATGTAACCACTATGAAGAGTCAAGATAAAAAGAAGAGGTTTCTACCTTGGAAATATAATTTTTTTAAATTATTTACAGTTATCATGTCTATATAAGGGAAAATGTAGTTGATCTACAAATCAATCCTAGCTCAAAGAAGATAAATCACACTTACACTTCTACTTCTTGGTACATTTAAACAATAGAGATCATGACCAAGATAGATTTGTTAGACCTAACTAAAGGGTCCTTTACCACAACAATATCACTAGAGTGGGTTATAAAGCCTTTAGTCAAGCAACACCATGCAATAACCATAGTTAGGTACTATGTTTTATATATTCACTAAGTAAATACATAGCAAAGTAAAATTTAACCTAGTGCTCACCAAAGCTTGTGGTAAAAAATGGGGGTAATAAACATAAAAAGTAAACATGCAAAGAATATCTATACTTACTCCAATGTATAGGAAATCCTAATGCATGGGAGAGAGAAGCATATAAGCTAACAAGTGTAAATCTATCTACTTTAACAAAGGAGGAATAAAGTTAGGACCACTTACCTTTGAAGATGAACCCATCGAGCCTCAATCTCTCCCTTGGTCAAGGTCCTTTATAATAAGTTGTTTTGGTATGTAAGGATAACAAAGATAAATCATATCTAGGCTACACAACTTCTCTATGTATCCAAAAGAATTCCACATAAGATAAAAGTTGTATCTCCAAGTGTAGTATTGAAACCCTAAGCAATGATCCTCAAGTAGAATGGTGGATAAGAAAATGCATAATATATGATGTTATTATTCTTTTATTCCTAATAAATGGTGGAAATAGATGTGTATATGTAGATGAATCTAACCCTAAACATTTTCAAAATTTTAGCTGATAGTTGGGCCCAATTTGACTTTGTATCATTAATTGACAAAAGCAAGTTAGGTCCTAGTCTGGGTCAACTGAGGCCGACCTAGACCCATAATGTGATGATATTAAGTTGAATACAAGGTTGACCCAAGACAACTTTATTTGGTAAATATCAAAAAGGGTTTTTGGCTTAGGTAGGGGCTAAATAAGGTGGTAAAGTACTTGGAGGAATGTGTAAGGGAGGTGTCAAATCTTAAATAAGTGTATATGAGATGGTTGTGTATATTTTAAGTGGTGTTAGAGGGTACAAAAATCTTGAAAAGCACAAATGGTCTACCCACCCCTTTCCCAGTGTACCCTTTAAGGCATGCATTCAGAGAGATTAAGACTTGATGTATTCCTACAAGAGAGAAATCATCAGTAATTGATAAAGTTTGAAAATACTATGTGTATACATCATGCACTTAGAGAAAAGTGTAGGATGGGATAGATGTGTTAAATGAAATAAAATCATGTGTAATGGAAAGTGTGCCAAATTTAGATTATGGAAATACCATTAGAGGCATTAAATGTGTGAAATAATGGATGAGGTCATGGGAATTAAATGTGGACTACCCATTGAAGCTATAAAAGGTTAACCAATCATCACTTTTACACTTTACTATTGCTAATTCATGAATTTTTAGAGCCAAAAAGAGTGTTTTCAAGCTACTAGAGGAGCGTTTATCGACTTTCAATGACTAGTTTGAATATTATGGAGTAAGGAAATTGTAGTGAAAAGAGAAAGTGGTGGAATAGTGATTAGGAAGCACATATTAAAATAACTATAGGTTATAGGTGTCAATGTCTACCATTTGAGGATGTTGAATTAGGAGAGCCAAGGGAAGTAAAGCAATAATCGCATATTCATTCAAGAGGGTTAGATGGCCATGTCTCAACCTTTAGGCTCCTTGGAGGGTGATGCGGCCAAACAAGAAGGCCCAATATAGTGATCCCTTACCTATAATTCATGAGGAAGAATATTTTGAGGGTGTTAGAGTATAACCAATTTTAATAAGAGAAGTACCTAGTAAATATGATGTGCACAAGGAAAGATTGCCACATCAAACCTAGAGAATGAACCAAAAAGAGTTTAAGATGTTACACGAGGTGAAGAAGAAAGTAGTAGTACTGCCCCCACCCCTATTGTTGATTAAAGATATGTAGTATCTTGAATCAATGTTGTGCATAGAGAAGTGGGAGTCCAATGTGCTGCTTGCCAAGTTTTTGACTACAATCACCTCCAACTAGGGAATGAGATGGAGTTACAATGAGACTATTGGGTTGAGAGAAAAAATACCTAAAACAAACTTGTCATTGATCTTACTATTTTTAATAACCTCAATGATGCTAGACTTTTTTAGTTATTTAATCTACCTTACTTTAGGAAATCTACAGAGATCATGAGGTTCCTTATCTTGCATGTATAAGAGGATTACTTATATTTTTCAAGGCACAAGATGAGGATAACATCCTAGAGAGTTAGTAAAGTTACATGTTTACAAGGCTTAGGTGTTGACCTCAATGGATATTTTAAAGATCAGGAGGAAATTGAAAATGTTTAAATGGCATTTGAGTATAAGAAGCAAAATCATGCTATGTATATATCTAGTCTTCAGGATCCCACCCTTAGAGTAGGTACACACTTTGTTATGACCAAGTTTGGAGGTTTAGATATAAAGAAGTAAACATGGCACACTTGTATGTTTCTTATTAGATAACCATTGGAGTCAAGTATAATTTTTTATAGTATTTTACTGTAAGAACCCTCAGGGTTAACTAGAGTTATATAACTCTAGTTAACCCTGAGGGTTCTTACAGTAAAATACTATACAAAATTATACTTGACTCCAATGGTTATCTAATAGGAAACATACAAGTGTGCCATGTTTACTTCTGACTCAACTTCATAAATAATACAACATTAATGATTCCTAGCTAAATGCATCTTTTAAAGTAACTTAAATATTAACCATTAGGTTTGAGTGTGATTTATTTAGCTAGAAATCAATATTATACGTGTTGATTTACTTTCATTATTTCATCATATAAAGAACAATAATTATCTAAGATAATAATTCAACCACTATTGATCAAGTTATTCAACAAGTACAAATAAGTTATAGCCTACTATTGTTGTTTTTTTATAATTTAAATTAAAGAGTACAATTACATAATAATACATATCTAAATAACTAGAGTACAATAATATAATGTTCTATAGAACATATGAGTCTCAATAAACTTGTTAATATCTGAAAATAAACTTGAGTAAAGCCTTTATCAATTGACTTCTGGAAGGGGAGTGAGAATATCATTCGAGTGCTTTTCCACACCAACCATGGACCATTGATCCCCCACACAATATCCCAATAAGGGAATGGCCCTCCCTTCATGGATGGGCAGATAGTGATAGTATAGAAATCAAGAAATTAAACTAGAAACTCATGTGTTATAAGATAACTATTGCATGCAACATATCATAAATAAATACATTATAAAATTGATATTGTGCAATACATGCAAACTAAATCAAATAGGTGAAATGACAATGTTTAAAACATAAGCATTACTTTGGCTAGAGTTTTAATATAATTTTATAGATCTCAAGATCAATCAATTTCACACACACAACTCATTTGAGATACTCCAATTTGCCTATTAATGGTACTAAGCATGTGAAATTCATTACACCTACTTATTTAATGTTAGTAATACCATATAAGCATATGAATGCCAAATTTCACATATTTCAAACATATAAATATTGCATAATGAATGCCATAGTGTATATAAATACAAGTACATCATGATCATCCTAATAATTCATTATGAACATCTAAGTGCTAAAATTAGCTAATAACTATTTAATTAACCCTCTTAAAATCATTTAATTGATTTCATTTAATCCTAAACAACAACAATAATATTTAAGTCACATTCATAAATTTAATGACCATTTACTTTCAAACCATTTCCAACATGATTAATAATAAGTAAACACATTAAACTTATCAATAAGTCAAACAATTTTTTATTCAAAATAAGCCTTAAGTTTAATTCAAAAGTAATAATGCTCAGGTTTCCAACCCACACTAGAACAATCTAGCTCATAATACTTTACATACTCATCGATATAAGTTTTTAGTCATGAACAAACACTTAATTTACATATTAGTCTCAATTGTGTACTACTCTGTGTGTGTGTGTGTGTGTACACACACACATATACATAGTAGTAATATATATATATATATATATATATATATATATATATATATATATATATATATATATATATATATATATATATATATATATATATATATATATATATATATATATATAAGTTACTTTTATATTAATAATTTTTGCTCAAGCTACTTCACACACAAAAATAACTAGTTTAATACCAAATTATAACATAAAATGCATTTCTCAATATATCTATTATTTACCTATTTAATTTTTATCTTATTTTCAAATCACGTAATAAAATATATTTATGATTCCATCCAAGTTCATGTAAACATATTTTTTTATCCATTCAAATATATTTATACTAGATACCTTGGTTATGATTATACTTCAGTAATATTCAAAAAATATACTAATGTGGGTGTGTGTGTGTGTGTGTGTGTGTGTGTGTGTGTGTGTGTGTGTGTGTGTGTGTGTGTGTGTGTGTGTGTGTGTGTATTACAAGTTTATACATACTCATATTAACATAACTAATTAATCACTTTTCTAAATCATACAATATGATTATGAAACTTTTTGAAATGACTGCTCATTTATATCCAAACAACTTGCATGCATTAATCTATAAGCCTCCAACAACTCAAGAAATTATAAATACAATTTTATATATGAACACACACACACACACACACACACACACACACACACACACACACACACACACACACACACACACACACACACACACACACACACACACACACACACACACACACACACACACACACACACACACACACACACACACTCATATTAACACAACTAATTAATCACTTTTCTAAATCATACAATATGATTATGAAACTTTTTGAAATGACTGCTCATTTATATCCAAACAACTTCCATGCATTAATCTATAAGCCTCCAACAACTCAAGAAATTATAAATACAATTTTATATATGAACACACACACACACACACACACACACACACACACACACACACACGTGTGTGTGTGTGTGTGTGTGTGTGTGTGTGTGTGTGTGTGTGTGTGTGTGTGTGTGTGTGTGTGTGTGTTTGTGGTTCTTAATAAACTTGTCCATTGACCTATGGATATACATATACTTATAATCATTTATACAATTCTAAATAACATTTAAAATTCACCATTTACCCAAGCTAAATCGATTCAAAACTAGAATAATATTTTTTTCTCAAAAATACCTTTTTGTGGGTTTACAAATCCATAAAAACATATAAATTTTATAATTGATACACTTCATATAAATTGATGAATATATTAGTCTAAAAAAGACATCTTCTCCCCCATTTAAGAGTTTAAAACAAAGTTATTTTGACTGAAAACAACATACTCAAAATCACCCAACATATCTACAAGATTTGATACTAAACTACGGTTTCCATTTCCAAATTAATTCATCATGGATAATGTAAACACACAGCTAAAAGCCCATGTTTCAAAAATTTACTTGTTTATCTAAAACATGACCACAAATTCAAATAAATTCATCCAAATATTTTGTATTAGTTTTATATAACAACACACATAAAAAGGATAAACCCAAAATGTTTAATGATCCTCACATTTGAAAATGCCTAAAATTTGCTTTGTCTACATTCTATCTCAATCATAACCCATTCATAAAGTTTACAATATTACACACAAAGGTCTAATAAAAATGTAGGGTTCTCACTTTTTAAAAAAACTCATTTCTATGTTGACTTACACAAAAATTTAAGGAAACCCTAAAAAATTGATTTAATCATGGCCACTCAAAAACATACAATCATCTAGGAAAGGTTATGGATTTATATATTTGGCCCTATGGATGGGCCAAGCCCATCTTCAGGGTCGAATATATTACCCTAATATTTTAGTACTAAAAGCAAGAACCCCATTTAGAATAACATTGACATACACCTAGTTGGATTTTGATTCTTTCACAATGTTAATACCAAACTATAAATTTAAAATGACAAACCCTACTATGTATGTGTTGTTGAAGTTATTCCAAATGAGCTTGCTTTCTAGATTTCTAACCAATCCTCTATTTCTTCCTTGTTATCTTTATGTCATCCACTGTGTACATCCAAGTGTCCCCCAAAACCTTTTCCATTCTTTCTTTCTATGCTTATACCCACCTTTTGCATGTCAATCCATGAACAACTCCACAGAACTTGGCCTTCCCCTAATGAACTCACAATTTTATTCATGTATTTGAAATAAAATTTTAGAATTTTTGGCATGGCAGCCAAAACCCTCTCATACCTCAGTTAAGTCCACCAAATAGAATGATAGCAAATACTTGAAACCCTAAAAGTCTTCAAGATAGATCCTTCCACTTATGACTTAAAAAATGACATGCATTATTAACCTCATAATGCCCTAATATTATACCAAATATTCCATAATTCATAAATATTTTAAAACATTATAACCCAATGATATACATTGACTCATTAAACACAAATGCAAAATGTAATGATTTGAAAGCCTATTGACTTTATTTGATAATCATGCCTCACTCACAAGGTTAAAACTCTAGATATTGACCATGAAATAAAATTTATGCCACAACCAAACAATATACCTTATTTAAATTTCAAAACCATGCCTTTGAACTTACCACAATACTACACCATTTAATACTTATGTTATTTAAGCCATTTTATAACAAAATTGGTTTTCAATCAATGTCAAGATAACATAATAAGACAGTCATGCAAGGCCAGTCCTAAAAAAATATCGATGCACATGAGATTTTAATATTTAACTCTACACACAAGCATGGTCTCAAAATAATATTAGTGATCCAGCTAAATACTTCCATCTAAAAGTGAAATCCATGTCAATATAATAGAATTATACTTCATGTCATTACAATACCAATCAAGGAATTCTAAAACATAAGTTATGACAATTATAAATACATGAATTAAACTAGTTAAACATTTTAATTTACCTCCACCATCACATGTCTAACTCATTTGACCCACACAGAACACAATTGCAGACAATGGAGTAAAACAAACATATAATAATTTCAATATAATAAATGCAAACACACTACTAGGCTTAGAGTAATATGCAACATGATAATCAATCACATCTAAATGCAGAAAACACAGTAGCAACAAAAAGCATGTTGCAGTCTATATTAACCAACTAAAAATTAAAAAATAGATTCTACTATATGTGGTGTGTGTTGGGTTTCCCATTTTATTCTCTATTTTCCCACACGTATCCATTTACACCATCATGTATGATGATACCCTCCCTCATTCATAGTCAAGAAGGTGGAATCCATCTTACATCCACCTTAGTGCAAATGAATAGTGGTTAGACCATATCATGTAAAAACTATAATAATTATTATAACATAATATATTTCATAATCATGATTAAAATGTACCATAATGGAATAAAACTAGCTAGCTAATAGTTAACTATCATGATCATAAGCAATAATACTATCCATATTCAACATATCACTAATTCTAGGTACTTAACACATAAATTAAACCAATCACTAACCACAAAACTAGTAATAATAAATTTAGAGGAAAATTAGGATGTAACATCCTTCCCCCTAAAGTTGGTCATCATCTCTATGACACTTATTTCAATAATAGTTCTAAAATAAAATAGTGTTTAACAAAAAATAAGCATAATATTAGCAAATTACCAAGTAAAAAATTAAGGAAATGACTTATTAAACTCTTCATAATCTTCCCAAGTAGCACTATCTTTAGAATATTGGTCCCATTAGACCTTGTACTATGACACTTCTTTTTTATGAAAACTAAGTTTGTGAGTGTCAATTATTCTAACCAGTTCTACTATGACCACCCTAGGATCCAAAACTTGTAAAGCATTCCAATCCAACACATGAGAAGAATCAACAACATATTTTTTTAATAAAAGACTCATCGAAAACATTATGCATGATTACTAAAGCTGGTGGTAAAGTAATCATGTATGCCACATAATTGACAACTTCCAAGACCTTGAAGGGTCCCACATATATAGGAGATAATTTGGCTGATTTACCAAATTTGATCAATTTTTATATCTCTAATTGAAAACTACCTTGATTTTCTTTTCAGATCAATGTAACTTTTTAGTCTATCATTAGATTCAACTAACCTTTGCCTTATTAAGTTAACCTACTCTTTTATTTTGATAAGCATATATGGACTAAAGACTACCCTATTTTTTAACTTGTGCTAGTTGATTGGTGTTCTACACCTTCTTCCATACAATGCCTCAAATGGAGCCATTTCCAACATTGATTGGTATGAGTTTTTGTAGACAAACTCAACCAATGGAAGTATCCTTCCCACTTGTATTGCTAATCCATGAAATATATTCTTAGAAGATTTTATAACACGTGATTCACCCTCTTTATTTGTCCATATGTTTATGGATGGTACATTGAACTGAAGTTCAACTAAGTACCCAAAGCTGAATTGAGAGTTAACCAGAATCTAAAAGTCATTTTAATGTCCCTATCTAAAATAATATTTTTCAAAAACCCATACAACCTATACACTTATTTCTATTAGGAATAAATACATAAATTGATGCAGAATAATTTTACAAAATTATAATAATAGATATAAATAGAGATGTAGAAAGAATAAAAATAAAATGCACAACAAGAAGACTAGATATAATGTGGTTCACCCAATGTGGGCTACATCCACCAAGAAACACTTGCTCAAATTTTATTACAAGCCACTCTCCGATCAGTCTTCTCACAATTATAATGCACAAATATTGTTTGGAGATGTGCTCAACAAACCCTCCTGAATTTACACACTCTATTCTTCCTTCTTAAACCCTTGTTCTCATGATGTATTACTTACAAAATATCTATCAATACATAATACATCAACAAAGTGGTATTAAAAAATAATGGGTACCAAAACCATGGGCAGAATCAACCCATAATGGTTTCCCATTAAAAGAGGTCCAAATTTTATTTTGGAGGCTACCACCCCAAAAACACTACTCAAGGCCCAACCCAACCCCAAATCTCGATGAGAAAAACATATAGAATGTATAGTATATTTAAAATGTATAGTATTTTAAAATACGTTGTAATTTAGAAATAAGCTCCATAACACAACAATCTCCCACTTGGAGACTAATTTCCTCTAAGCAAGATTCTCAACCCTTCACTATCAACTATGAAGGCCAACCAAAACTAAACATAACTTTAGTTTATCCCTTGTGACCACCTTGGTCATTGTGTCTATAGGATTCTGACTAGTATAAATCTTCTCCAACTTCAAATTCTCTTCCTCCAAAGCTATCCTAATGAAATGGTACATTAACTATATATGCTTCATCCTAGAGTGGAAAGAAGAGTTCTTTTCTAGATGTATAACACTCTGACTATCACTATATTACTTCCCTTCATCCTGCTTATGCCCCAAATCTTCAAGAAATTACTGTAGCCAAAAAATTACTTTGATTGCCTTTGTGGTAGCAACATACTCAGCCTCTATGTATGACAAAGCCACAAGTTTCTATAGTCATGAAATCTAGCTCACTATTATGTCACCTGTAATAAATAAATATCCTATTGTACTCCTACTATCTAAATCTCTAGCCATGTTTGAATCTACATAACCACACAAAGTGGTGTCTAATCCATCATAGATTAAAACTATCCCCATGGTCCCTCTTAAATATCAAAGAATCCACTTCGCTTCCTTCTAGTCTTCTCCACTTGGATCACTCATGTACCTGCTTATTACTCCCACTACATGGGCAATATCTGGCCTAGTACACACCATGGCATACATCAAGCTACCAATAGCTAATGAGTATAGTACATGTGACATATAGATTCTCTCCTCCTCTATCTTGGGACACTACTCCTTTGATAACTTAAAATGATCTACCTAACTGGTTTAGCATCTTGCATACTAAACCTCTCCAAGACCTTTTTAATGTAATCTTCCTAGGATAAATTTAGCTTTCATTCCTTCCTATCCTGAGTTATTCTCACACAAAGGATTTGTTTTTCTTCTCCCAAATGCTTCATAAAAAATTAATTACTAAGTTGTTCTTTGAGTACCTTTATTTCCTACATGTTCTTACCTACAACCAACATATCATCTACATACAAATAATGAATAATGTAATCACCATCATCAAATTTCTTTATATATATGCAATGGTTTGAATGACACTTGGAGTATCTTTATTTCATCATAAAACTATTAAATTTAATGTACCATTATCATGGAGCTTGTTTCAGGCCATACAAGCTCTTATTCAATTTGCACACCATGTTCTTCTTCCCTATGACCTTATATCCCTATGGCTGATCCATATACAAGTCCTCCTTCAAATCACCATGAAGGAATGTAGTCTTCACATCTAGCTAATCTAAGTGCAAGTCTTATGCTGCCACTATCCCAAGAATAGTCCTAATAGAAGTCATCTTTACCACTGGAAAAAATTTCATCAAAATCAATTCCTTTTTTTTGTACAAACCCCTTTACCACTAATCAGACCTTGTACCTTTTTTTGCCTTCATTATCTTCTTTAACTCTATACACCCACTTGTTCTAAAATACTCTCTTACCTTCAGGTGGGGTTACCAAATCCCAAGTCAAATTTTTCATAAGAGACTGATGCTCCTCATCTATAGCTTGCTCCCACTTCTACCTGACATCTACCTACATTGGTTCTTCAAAGCACTTTAGCTCTCCATTGTTAGTGAGTAATAAATAATTAAGAGATGGAGAAAAAAATTAGGTTCTCTTCTTACCTTAGAAGACCTTCTCACCACAGGAGTTTGGGGTTCTTATGGAGTAGGTGCCTAAACTGGTTGTTGGGATACTTTCTCATCTACAATGTCCTCCAATACTATGTACTCTTTTATAGAATCCTCTTTCTGATCCTGTAACTATATTTTATACATGACTTTTTCATTAAAGACAACATCCCTAGATCTAAATTTTTTTTATCCTTAAGATTCAAAATTTGAAAACCAAAGTCATCCTCACCATAACTAATAAAGGTGCATTTTTTAGACATAGCCTCTACCATGGTCCTATCATCCTTATCAATATGAAAAAAGGCTTCATAGCCACATATTCTAAAAAATTAATAATCAACCTTCTTAACAAACCAAGCTTCCTCGGGTATGCCTCCATCCAAAGCAAATGAAGGACCTCTATTTATCATATATATAGCTATGTTTACTACTTCTTCCCAAAATTGAAGAGGTAGTTCTGCATGCAACCTCATGATCCTAGCACACTCCATGATAGTCTTGTTCATCCTTTCTAACACTCCATTCTATTGTGGAGTTCTTAGAATCATCCTCTATTTAGGAATTTCATTCCTTGAACAATAATCAAAAAATGCATTGTTGCAATATTCCCCACCATTATCTGACTTGAGACATTTTAATTTGAGACCTATTTTATTCTCAACTAAGGCTTTCCATGTTTTAAATATGTCAAACACATCAAATTTTCTCTTAATGCCATACACCTAAAATTTCTTGGTTGTATCATCAATAAAAGTGACAAAATAAGATGACCCACAAATAGAAGATACCTAAGCCAGACTCCATACATCTGAATGAACCAACTCTAACTTATTCTCCTTCTTTGTAGGTCCACCCTTGAGAAAATTTACCCTTTTCTATTTCCCATAGACACAGTCTTCATAAAAATTTAAATTAGATCCTTTTAATCTAGGTGATTGATCCTTCAAAATTTGCATACCCTTTTGGCTCATGTGACCGAGCCTATTGTGCCATAAAGTTGCATCTACATCTGTAGCAACTAAATTACAATAATCATCACTACTTGATAAATATAGGGTACCAACCTTCTTACCTCTTGCTACCACAAGAGCACATTTTGTCACCTAAGAATCTATTGTGAATGTCACCATACAACCTTCACTGCCTAGCTATCCTATGGATACCAAATTCTATCTCAACTTAGGCACATGCCTAACACCCTTCATTATCTAAGTGTTCCCATTCTGCATCTTGATCTAAACACTTCCTTTTCCTACTATGTTGTAAGGATCATCATCACCAAGGTAAACATGTCTGAAATCCCAATGAATATAATTATTAAAATAATTCCTATGTGGTGTAGCATGAAAAGAAGCCCTTGAATATAAAACCTAAAACTCATCAATTTTATCAATGGAGAGAATTAACGCATCCTGACAAACATTAACTATTGCCACATTCACCTCCTTAGTGTCTTCCTAATTTTTGTTCTTATTCTGAAGAGACCAACAATCCTTATTCACATGCCCAATCTTTCTACAATGCCAGCATATCATCCTGACCCTTGATTTTGACCTTCTAGGACCATTTGACTTTCCATGCATTCCTTTTCCTCTAAACTTTTATCTCCCTCTAATCTCCACTGCCAAAGCATCACTTGAAGTTAAAGTCTTCCTAGATCTTTTTCATTGCATTTCCTCACTAAATATTACTCTTATGACATCCTCAAACTTCAACTTGGCATTATTAGAGACTGATTTGCTCACAGCCATTACTAGGCTATTCCAAATCTATGGTAAGGAACGCAAAATAAACAAAGCCCTAACTTCATCATCAAAATCTATTTTTATAGAATTTAACACACTCAAAACCATATTAAATTCATTCAAATGATCAACAATTGAACCATTTTTAGACGTCTTCATATTAAATAAATTTTTAATTAAAAACATTTTATTGGATGCAGAGGGTTTCTCATGTAACTTCCCTAATGCATTCATGATACATTCTATGGTGTTCTCCTATGATATGTTAAACATGACCAAAGATGCAAGGCACAACCTAATGACCCCAAGTGATTTTCTATCAAGTAGCTCCGAAGCCTCATCTATCATACTCACTAGTTGCTTTACTTTTCCTCCTAGTAGATCATGGAGGTCCTTCTAATAGAGGTAATCCTTCATTTACATCTTCCATTGAACTTTTTAACCTTTGATTTGTGATCATCAACCATAGCTCCCACTTGAACTAATAACCCTTCTTGTGATTCAATACTTCAACAAATACAACCTGAAGCTTTGATACCAGTTGTTAGGAATAAATACATAAATTGATGCAAAATAATTTCATAGAATCACAATAATAGATATAAACAAAGACGTAGAAAGAATGGGAATAAAATGCACAACAAGAAAACCAAATATAATGTGGTTCACCCAATGTGGGCTACATCCACCAAGAAACACTTGCTCATATTTTATTACAATCCAAGAGAGTACAAACCACTCTCAAATCAATCTTCTCACGATTACAATTCACAAATATTATTTGGAGCTGTGCTCAACACACCATCCTGAATTCACACAATCTGTTCTTCCTTCTCAAACCCTTGTTATCATGATGTATTACCTACAAAATATCCATCAATACATAACTTTGTGTTTGTTCTTATGATGTATTACCTAAAAAATATCCATCAATACATAATACATCAACAAAGAGGTATTACAAAATAATGGGTACCAAAACCATGGGCAGAATCAACCCAAAACAATTTCCCATTAAAAGGGGTCTAAATTTTTTTTTGAAGGCTACCACCCTTGAACTCCCATTTTTCAGGGGTTGCCACCCTCAAACCCTCATTTGGGGGCTACCACCCATAAACCCCCACTTTTTAGGGCCTGTCACCCCCGAACCCAGGCAAGAAAAACATATAGAGTGTACAATACATTTAAAATGTATAGTATTTGACAATACAATGTAATTTAGAAAGAGGATCCATAACACAACAATTTCACATACCTCTTCACAAGCATAGGTGAATCATCTAAAATGTTACTATGAATAAAGTGAGCTACTTTGGTGAGTTTATCAACAACCTCCAAAATCATGTCATGTCAGTTCCAAGACGTTGGTAACCCTTGGATAAAGTCCATATTAATGACCTACCACTTCCATTTTGGTATAATATGTGGATATAATAACCCAGTAGGATACACATGCTTAGTCTTAACTCACTAACATTCTAAGCATCGCAAAATAAAATTTATTGCATCTTTCTTAATTCCATTTCAAAAATATAATGGCCTTAACTTTGCTAAGAACTTAATCACACTTGGATGGCTTGAATAAGGAGCATTATGTAGTTCCTTGAGTATTACACTCCTCAAATTCTTCTTATTTTGTATATAAATTTTTCTTTTGTACCTCAATAAACCATCATCTTCAAATGTGAATCCCTCATACTTAGGATCCTAAGCATTTTGATCCAATGCTAGCTTTAACATTCTATATATAGTTGGGAGTTTATTTTAGTTTGAGCTTCACTCAAGGGCATAGGATAGAATTTTTGGACCCCATACATATATTATTGATAGAGGACCTTAGGCCTACCCATATAACATAGAGTCTAGCTAGAAGTTGAGGGACCGCTAAGAAAGAGACAATTAGAGTGAACTCTTCTGCTCATAAAATTCATCTCTTGAAGAGAATTTTACCACTTGATTATGAAAGGTAATCTTGATAGTAGCCAAAGATACCATATACCTTTGACAATTAAGAGCATCTGCAACCCTATTTCCTTACCTTTAATGTAGTTAATATCAAAATCATAATCCAAAAAGAACTCTAACCATCATCTCTAACATGCATTCAGGTTAGGTTCGGTGAATATATACTTGAGCCCCAAGTTATCAGTCTTGAGCTCAAATGATTTTCCTAATAGATAATGCCTCTAAACCTATAAGGCATAAACAATTACAACCAATTCTAGATCTCTAGGGCATAATTTACCTTGTATAGTTTCAACTTTATGGACTCATAAGCTACAACAGAACCTTCTTGCATGAGGACTCCTCCAAGGCCATCTTTTGAAGCATTGGTTATTACCAAGAATTGACCATTTGGGTCAATAAATATCAACATTGGTGTTGAGTTTAGTCTTCTTTTTATCTCTTGAAAAGCTTCCTCACACTTCACTCACCACATGAACTTTTGATTTTTCTATAGAAGAGAAATAATCAAATTTGCTATCTTAGAAAAGTTTGAAACAAACTTCCTGTAATATCCTGCCAAGCCCATAAGACTCATAACTTCATGGAATTTTTTAGGTGATTTCCATTCAATAATGGATCTAATCATTGAAGGATCTACAAAATATTCTTTATGTGGATATAATGAAGTGTGCAAATTTAGATGTATACAACTCTATTAAAAAATATGCAAATTTCATCTAACATCCATAGAAGTTTTTTCTCTCACTAAGTTCATCATACTTTTTAAAAATTCATCATTTTAATCAATGTATTATAAGGATTATTTTAATCTAATTAATGTGTTCTAGTGATAGGTTTGGAAATGTGATCCATTGCTATACACCTCCTTGATAATAAAATTGTATCAATGAAGTATGATACATGATGCTTTATATTTTCATCATTATACTTCCCAAACATATAAAAAATTATTGTTGAAGGTGTGTTTCCTTTCAAAAATCTAGCATTTATGGTCTTCAAATTTTCCCTAACATATATATAACTATCATACTTAATTTCGTAGAGAATATTTTGGGTAATCTGAATAGAATTTTTCCTAAGAAAAATATAGTGTCTTTTACTTGGTATAACAATTATTTGACCTAGAATTAAAATCTCAAGGCTATGAATCCATATACTTTATCATTCTCATCTACAACCATTTTCCCATCTATATCCACTTTATATACATAAGGGATTAATAAATCATACCTAATAGAGACTTTAGGTATTCTAATGCAATAATTAATGATATAATTTATTACAAAGTGTGTCACAAGGCAAATTCTTATTGTATGTGGTGCTATGTTACAAGTATCAACATCCACCTCGGATACATATTTTTAACCTCCTATGAACCAAACCTAAAATTTTGGATTGTCTCATCACTCTTTTTTTATTTCTTCCTTGGTTCTTACCTCTTCATCTATTTTCACATTTTCAATAGTTTATAATTTTTTCTTAATAAGAGTAATATCTTTTCCAAGATATTTCACCAGAGTTGTCCTCATTTTTTCAATTTTTCTTTATCTAAAACTACAAATATCTTATAAAACATATTCATAAAATTAATCATTGATGATGTTTTATCATCATACTCATGTCTTGATTTTAGAATCCTCTTAATCCATTTTATTAATTTTTCACACTCTATGAGACCATATTTATCCAAATCTATTAACACAAAACCATATGTTACACATGTTTTTTTGATAGCATATCTTGATATATCCATCCTATTAGGTGAGAATCCATAGTAAGAAAATATCACGTCTCTAAAGGAATCATCTTGTTATGTAGTAGTAAATGTCTCAATTTGAAATACAATTTCATATTAATTTTTCCATTTGTACATGATAGAACAATGCCAATGGTATTGTATTCATTTGACTTTGTTAATACATGCAAATATATATCATGGTGAAGATTTATTGGTTGACCGAATTATATAAAACATGATTTTTTAGTCATAAAATATGTCTTGAATCCACAACTAAATCTTTTAATTTCATCATATAAAAGTAATGGCAATAACTTAACATCTATTAAAAACTTGTCCCTAATGGGAATATTTTTTTAATTTTATTTTTAAGTCTTTCCATACAATAATTTAAATCAAAAAAATAAAAATTAGAATAAATTTTATTCTTAGTAAATTTTTCTAAAAGATATGAAAATTAAAATTTCTAAAGAATATAATTGAAAATAAATACTTGAGATATGTTGTAGTGATCTATGATATAATTTGTATTGTTTGATCAAAATTAGAAGGATTACTGTATAATGATTGACAATTATAATTTATGACATGTTGTTATCTAAAATTTTAGAAATGATGTGACCTTTTTAGTCTTAAACATGAAATGGACATAAAATGTGTTGGCCTTCTCATGTGGAGGTAAAATGTTAACTTCTGATGTGGAGGGAAAATTTTGGCCTCCTCATGTCGAGGAAGTTTTTTGTTGACATCCCCATGGTTGGGAGGGCTCCAAACCTTGGAGAGTACAAAATTTTCCTCATGGTTAAGAGCCTCACCCAACCATGGAGATGATTTTTTTGCCTCACCATGGTTTGGAGCCCTCCCATCTATGGTGAGTAAAAAATGTTATCCTCTCCATGGTTAGGATCAATAAAAAACATGGAGATGTAAAATTTATGGTTGGTATCCCTTCTAAGCATGGAGGGTAGAAATTTTTTTGCTCTCTATGGTTGTAAACATTTGCACTCTTCAATTTTAGGAGAGCTAATAACCATGGTGAGACGATTTTTTTTAATGTTGTCAAATAAAGTGTGTTATATAATGATATTTATCCCATCATGTGAGTAACTATGCACCAAATTTGGGATTCAAGCAATATTATCAAAATGATAATACAAACCCAAAATCAATGACACCAATAAGAATAGATAGAGAAAGTAAAACCAGAATATTTAGAACATGCTTACCATCATTTTACCTTCTCATGCCTCCATTCCAAGATTCATGATTGCTTGTGATTAGACTCATATTGACAAAGTGATGCTTGATGGTGGATGCTTGATGATTGATTATGGATATGCAATAGGATTTGTAGAGTGATTTTGGCATGGTTTCCATACAAATTTTATAGATGGTTTCCATGGAGGAAGATATTTTGTTTTGTAGATGGAGGGAGGGAAGATCAAGGGCTAGGATTTGAACTTCGGTTAAGATAGATCAATGACTAGGAATTATTTTAGGAATATTAAATTCCTTTGGGTAAAACCTCTAGAAATAGAGGTTTCTAGAGATTGGAGGGAAGTCTCCAATTATAGAGACTTCTAGGATTAGTTTAAGGATAATAAGTATTAGGTGGGAGTTAGATAGGGATTGGATTAAGGATATAGGGATGTAGGAATAGCTAGGATGATAGAGTAGCTAGGGTGTTAGGTGAATAAATATGATTTTTAAATTGGCTAGTAGGATTAGGGAGTGGGTTAGTAGGTGATGGGGGTTTATTAGTGTTTTAATGAGAAAAATAGGATTCCTAGGGATGCAAGAATACTTAGGGGTTAGACTAGTAGGTGGTTAGGTGATGTTATAGGAATTAAAAATTCTCAAATATTGGATAAATTAAATTAGATTAGGATAATCAGATATTAGGTAGAATTAATGAAGGGATGGGGATATGTAAGGTTAATGGATATAAAATATTAGAGGGATATATTGGATGAATAGTTAGAAAATAGGATTAATTAGTTGAATAAAATAGTTAAACAAAATTACTGTCGACTAATTGGAATATTAGTCAACTATAATGGAGTGAGAGATTTTAGGTGCATATATTTTGCCCCTCTTTGAAAGGGCATTGTGAGAGGATTAAGTGGAAGGAGTAGTGGTCTTTCAAAGAAAAATCATGTCATGGATGAATATTAGTAGATGATGTTAGGGGATATGTTGCCCCCTCGAGGGGACATGCAAGGAAGAATGAGATGGATGGCCACTCAAAATACGAAATAAGGGGTGGGATGTGATGGAGAGATGAGGGGATGGGATGAAAAACATGGGATAGAAGATGACGTTGATGTTGAGTGATGAGCTAGAAATTGATAATGATGCCCCTAATAAGGATGCATGCATAGGGAATATAAATGATGGGTGTCATGATTATAGATACATCCCAAACAAAGACACATGCATGGGAATAAACCATAACATGATGATGATAGGATAGAAGGCCATAAGTTTTATATGTATCATAAATAATGATGCATGCAAGGGATAGCTATAGGCTAGGATAAGATGATTTGATAAGATATGATGGGTGTAGCTCAAAGCTAAAGTTGATCGATATGATGATGAAGTTAAGAGAGGATAAATGATGTGATTGAGTGACCAAATTATTGGGGAATGAGGATAGATGATAGAAATAATTCCTAATCTATCTTTGGGCACTATAAAAGTGGCCAAGTGCTTCTTACATAGTCTAAAAATACCTTAGGCTGATGTAGTTCTAATTAGTTAATGATGATGATTAGTGATTACAAAGTGATGATGATGAGAATGATTAGACTTATTAGTGATTGAAGGATGTGATTCAAATGATTAGATGAAGATTATAAGATTAGATCTTAGTCAGATAGGTTGTGATGGGGAGAAGTATGATGAGATAAATGATGATATCAAGCTATCATGAATGTCATAAAGCTCATCATAGTATAAGTAATCCAAAAATATAGCACTTGAAAATATGCCCCATGATATAAACATGACCAAGGGGACATTGTGCCAAAGTGCATAGGTAAGTGTCAAAATATGCATCCTCAAGGGCACTTTTGGTGTCCTCTAGCATCCATATTCATTTCCCAATAGACAAAAAGAGATATGATGCAATCAAAACATAAGACAACCAAGATATATACATGACATTCAAATAGGAAAAATAGAACAAATAAGTGACACACATACAAGTATCTACATGCAGTGTCATAATGTCTTGCCTAATGATGGGATGAGTGAGTGGGTCATGGGATTGTGGACATAGGATGGACTTGGATTTGGATAGGATGATCATGATTAGGATTAGGCTAAGATGTTTCCCCTATTTGAGGATAGAAGGATGGATGGTGTGATTGGGGTCTTTGAATGTTGATTTGGTCTTGAAACTAGATCAAAAAGCAGGCAAGGATGGTGATTAGATAAGTGATGACCAAGGATTACCAACAGAAAAGGCCTTGAAAGATTCCAATACAATAAAGAGACTAGGAGGTGATGGGATCAAATACCTTTCATACTAGAAAAGATTAATTGGATGGGTGCTAGATATGAATAGGTAATGATAAGGATAGTGATGGGATTAAGTACCTTTCACACTAGCAGAGTGATGATTGATGGGTGTTAGGTATGAAAAGGCATTGATAGAGGAGTGCTAGGTTCTAGATTAAAATATTGACAAGGTGATGTGTATCAATAATACTTAACTAAAATGATGATGAAATGATGGGTGACCACTTAGGATTGAATTTCAAGATGGAATGTGGTATCCAAAGATGGGAAATATAGGAGCTAGATGGAGATGAATGTGACTAGGGGATTTAGTAATAAGATAAGAGATCATGGACTATTTTGGTTTTTTAAAATTTTATGATTTTTAGGGTTTTTGACATATTTCAATTTTTAGGGTTTTTTGGAATATATATATCTACTGTACAAATGGGGTTACTATCAAAGGGAATATCAATCCTAACAACCAAGAAAAGGATGGAGGGATGATGGATGGGATGACAAGGGATGATGATAATGGGGACCAAAGATGAATAGACTAAGGATAGCCAATGACCACATCATGAAGGAACTAGATGGTTATTTGCCTAAGTGTCCATTAGAGGATATGGCAAGATGGTTTAAGGACATATTATTAATACACCTTCTACTTCCTTATGAATGTCAAGATAGGAAAGAAGAAGAGATAAGATACATGATATGATGGTGGATGATGGATAGGAACAATAGATCAAGGGATAATATGGATAAGGATGGGTGATATGGACAAGGTTGTCAAAGATGGTGATAAGTGGGATGAATAGATGAAGGTATGAAATGGACAGAGTTGTCTCCTAGTGTTGAGGGAAAATGTGGACAATAGATTATTTTACCATGATGCTGGAAATTAGTTTTCATCATGGTACTTGCCTAAGGTGCTATAAGATTGGTTTTTACTATTAGATGAATGATTTTTTTTTTTGACTTTTTTAGACTTTATTTGGCATCTCAATTTATTGGATGATGGATGAGATGCAAGGTGCAAACACTAGATATATTATTTAGGCAACACCTGTTCTATTATGAATGCTAGATGACAAGTTGTCTTAGTGGCCTTTAATGATTTTTTATGGTGACCAATCCAAATATCTAGACCAGGTGTCATCATTTACCCTAGGAGAGATAATGCTTCTCAAGGAGGTGATGTGAGGTATGGATTAAATTAATTATTGATGAGGATGTATGGGATGTGAATAGGTGACATGGATTAATGGGATGATGGGATCATGATAAGATGGTATGAGAGATGATGGAGGATTAGGACTAAAATGAAATATAGGATTGTGATAGGATGGGGTGATTGGTGATGGAGTATTAGGACTAGTAGTCATATACATCATTAGAGGTATGAGACATGTTTTATTTGATTGGTTCTAAGTGATAAAAGACTTCAAAAGATCTAAGACACTTTGACTTTATGGTTCATCTTTGATTTGACCATTTAATGTATAATCGACCATATGATTTTGATCATTTGACTACCCCCTGGTGCCTAATTTTTGGCTTCACTAGAGAGGATTGATTCTTGACTTGAAATATTATGATGATTTATACTTTGATGGTCTCCTAGTGATAGTTTACAGGCTTCACTAGGGACAAATGATTTTGGATTGGGCTAATGATTTTATTCTTCTTGATTTTGATTGAAGGGATCAAAGATTACTTGATTATGATTTATGACCTTTGGAATATTGTCTTGGACCTTTATATTTATGGCACATATTATATTGCTCAAGGAAGGGTCCAATGACGCATGCTCCTATTTGTCCTTATGGAGGGAAGTGATTAAATGATCATTGATGGGAAGAAAGGGATCCATGATGGATGAAGGTGGTGGAGAGGGCATGATGAGGTCAATGAGTGGTGATGGGTCAACATATTCTTCATAGGGGTTCCTAGGAGACCCAGTTTCAACATTAGAGAAAATCTCTTCAAGATCATCAAAAGGATCACTAGGACTAGTTGTAATAGATGCATCTAGAGGAGGATCTGACTCACTCCAAAAATATTTGATAGATAAAGCTTGAAATAAATCATTTATGATGCCATCATCTGGTATTAAATCATAAGATATGCCTAGTAATGAATTAGAGGTAGTTGGATTATATGTATCCTATAAAAGACAAACATTATCAACATCAATGAGAGATGACATTTCTAATGAGGAATCTGATTTGGACACAAGTGTTAAACATGTTCCCATGGAATATAAGACCTCAGATGTTATCCGTGAAATTGAATTGTATGCACAAGATGCAATGTTACTATTAGGAGAGTGCTTTTCCATAATTGACCTCTCATCATGGAGGATTTGATATGATGGGTAAGAGGGAGATGATGGAGGAATGATGGATTCAATGAGAGGGTCATGAAAGGTTTCATGAGAGATGGGAGGATTAGGATCATTGGGAATTGACTTGGATTTGATGGAGGGTTTGTTAAGGATGAGAGTGGTGTCTTGACCTTGGCTTAGAGAGGGAAGGGATTGATCTTGACTGAAAAGAGGATCTTGGCATTCCTCTTTTTGTTCACCCAAGAATAGAGACTCATATGGTTCTTTATCAATTATTGTGTCACCACAATCAATGATGCCTTGGAAAAAATATTTAAATGGTCAACATCAGTTAATGGTATGCCCCTAGGTTTGATGGTATAGACAATATTGGTTTTCATTATACCAAGAGGGCATAGGCTTAATAGGATCAAGATGTCAAATAGGTGGATACACCTTCATGTTAGTGGTGACAAGTTATTTGAAAATGGATTCCAATGATATGTGAAGGGGAGTACAAGGACCAATTTCATGTTGTGAATTTGACATGGGAGCATTGGACTTATGATTATATGGTTGTAGATATGATTGGTTCAAAGGATTTGAGGTGGCCAAGATTGGACTCCCTTTATTAGTATGGGAATGGGTATATGGTAGTTTATGGCTAACAGATGGAGGATTGGTATTGGATTCATATGATGGGGCTTGGATGGGAGATGCAATTATTGAAATGGGATCAACACCTTTATAAGTGGTAAACCCATCATAACAAGCCACAAAAAGATCTCATCCTTGTCATTTATGTATTGGTCAATGATAGTGGGGTCTAGTTCCATGGTGATGGTTGATAGGTGTTGGATGATATCAATAGGATAAGGATTGAATAAGGTTCTTGAAAAAAATAGATTACAAGGACTGAGCTAGTATGATAGATAATAATGGAGATGAGATATGCTAATGGATTAAGAACTATGATCAAATGTCAAATCAATAGTAAAATAGGTGATAATAACTTGTCAACAATGCCTAGTCATCAAGTTAGTAAAATAATTTCGGTGCCTAGATTAAAACTAGCAAGAGGGTGATATGATGGGTGCTAGTAATGAATAAGGAAAGATGACTTGGACTAGGGATGATTGATAGTTAATGGGTTGGTAGATTGAAACTGACAAAGTGACAAGATGATAGCAAACTATTGATTATGATTTGATATTTGACCAAATGTATTAGGGTTTTAAGATGGTGATAAGATGATAACAAGATATTGATTATGATATGAGATTTTTCCAAAGGATAAAATTATAGTGGAATAGGATGATATGGGTGATATGGATGATAGGACTAGCTCAAAACCTCAAACTAATTTACTCAAGATGGGATGGGGTAGGATTAAGTGATGAAGATGGTTAGGACAATGGAATAAGGATAAGTGTGATGATGAAATGATAAAGGGGCAATGAAATGTGGATGGTTTAGACTTGTATGTGACCTAGAAGCCAACTAAGATAGGATGAGATGATGACTAGATGGGTGATGAAGGCAAGGTCAAGATAAGTAATTGGGTATGAATTTAAGATTAGATGTGGATGATAAGGTATGATTAGGAGATGACTAATGATGTATGGTATAATTATGAGATGTGATTAAAATAATGTATGAGGGAATGAATTATGTACAATAAGGAAAAATAAGGATATACAAGGTGATGGGATAATGAGACAAGATGATATGAGGATGATTAAGACTATGAATAAGGTGGACTTAGGATAAAATGTGGATGGTGAGACAAGATGGGATTATGATATATGATGGGTTATGATCAAGAAGGGGGTGATATTAATAAAATGATGTGGGAATGATCAAGACTATGGTGTGATTGATGGATAAGGTAAGGTCAAAGTGAGGTGTGATTGATTATGGATGGGGTGGCCTTATGACAAGGTGTGACTAAGATGATGGATGAATGTAAATAATATGGGAGTATAGTAGAATTTATAGGAGAATAAGTGATGTACAAGAGGATGCAATTAGGATATACAAGATTTGAGTAGGGTACTTAACTAATGATAGGTGCATATGGTTTGACCAGGATGAAATGATAGATGGGATATAAATAATAGGTAATGGGATAATGAGATGGGATAATGAGGTGGATTTAGGATAAGGTGAGATGGGATAATAAGGTGGGATAATGAGGTGGATTGACTATTGATGAATGGGTTTATGTACAAGATAACAATGGTATTTTCAAGGTGAAGATAGGTAGTTAATGATGTGAACCTGGGTAAGGATGTAAGATGGATTGGGGTATATAGATGATGAGGTTATGACTAAAAATGGGATGAAGTTAAGGTGATAATGGAGGAAATGATATGATAATAAAATGATGCACAATGGTACTATATTGAAGATGCACTAGATGATAATTACAAAGGATGATTGGATAAGGATGTATAAGATAAGATATAGGTGATGAAAGGGGTGTGACTAGTGACGAATGTCTTAGGTAAGAATGTACAAGAGAATAAACTATGTACAATAGAATGAGATTAGGATATATAATGATGATGATTAGGATGATTAATGATAAGGGGATATGGTTAGACTAAGATTATGATAGAGCCAATAGGATTAGATAATGGATATAAGATAGTGATTAGGATGTGAGAGTAGATGTAATGGTGGGTAGATATGGTCAGATTAGGAGGGGATGGACAAGATAGTGATTAGGCAAGGGTGTAAAAGATAATGGGCTGATGACCAAGGATAATGGGATATGGTGAGACTCTAAAAGGATGGGGTGACTATGGTGAGTGGGCAATGATGTTGACTTAGGTAGGGATGCAAGATGTGATTGGAGTAAGGGTATGGCTAAGGATGCTTAGGTATGCTAAAGAGAAGGATATACAAAGAGACTATGTATAATGATGATTAGGATGTACATGATGAGATGTAGGTGATAGTGATGTGGATCAAGATGAGGATAATGATGATGATGATGCTTTAGAGTGCACATAAAATGATAGTGGAATATGCACAAGATGATAGAATGATGAGGATAGAATATACAAGATGATATGTATAAAGGACCTAGATGCAGTCAAATAGGTAAAATGTTGACTCAAATCACAAACAACATAGGTCTAATACAACACACACCCAAAATATCAAGCCAAAACCTATGATTAGTAAATTAATGGGTGTGTAACCCAATGTCCATACCATCTAATGTCTACACAAGTGAGGATGTAGGTTGGTGACCCATTAAAGAATCAACCAAACCCTCTCAACCTTGCTTGCACTTGATGGTTACTTGGGTGCTATTACTAATGCCAATAGTGGAACACCTATTACAACTGAAAGGTCCTATGTTATGCTAAACAAGATCTCTAAGAGCATCCCCTATATACATGATGGTATATTGGGGCCCAAGTCCATATGATGTGTTGTCTAATGCCTAGTTCAGAGAGTTAACTCTTCCCATTCATGGATGACCTATATGGGGTCAACCACTTAGACTAATGATAACTATCCCTGATTGTTATATTCCATCAAAACATAGAGTTTGGTTAGTTTACGATGATTAAATCCACAACACTAATCCATATAGACTAATCTCATGCATGGGTGTCAATTCCACATCACATGTTATCCTAGGGGAAGGATTAATTAACCAAAAATCACATGATATTATTAATTAAATAATCTACTTACCTATGTGTGTTTTTCATGATATGATAAATCAATACATTCAAAGAGAAATCAAAGATATACACACACACAAGATTAAACACATAAGTGTTTACAATACAATGATATACTCAAATTAATAATTAAGATATTGAAATATAAGACAAAATTAGAAAATGGACCTTCTTACAAGCACAAAGGTTAGATATATGATTGGGGTGCCAAAATCTCTAAGGGACCTACAAGAAAAGTTTTAGCAAACATGACCCCTATAAAAAAAATATGTTAGTCAAATAACCTTAATAAAAATCACCATAAAAAATGTGATTTGGCTCTAAAATTTTCTTTGGGGTGAGTGGGACATGACATGGGGGTCTGGGGGCGGTAGCCTCTAGTAGGGTCAAGGGGCAGTGCCCCTTGTGGGGTCCAAGGTAGCACCCCTGGCATGCTCCCTATTGTGTTAAAGGGTGGGATTGAGGGGCAGAGGCCTTGATACTAAAGGAAATTTGTGCTTTGTGGGAGGCTTGAAGTTACTAAAAATTCATGAAAATTGACTCAAAAAATTATCTCAAAAAGGACCAAATTAAAGGCAAAAATGGCTACAAACCCCTGATTATACAGTGCAAAACTATAATTTACAGGACAACACCATGACTAGGAGAGTGGTAGGATTGTAGATGTTAGCTAACCATGATATTTAACCACAAAACCATGGTAGTCTAATAATCCCATGACTAAGAACTACAATCTTGTGATTAGGAGCAAATCAATAATATCAGTTTTATCGTAAACCATAAAACTGTGACTAAAATTGATAAACTCACGACTGATAAAAAACATGAGTAATGATATTATAGTTATAGAATAAAATTGTGTGAGTGTGTGTGTGTGTGTGTGTGTGTGTGTGTGTGTGTGTGTGTGTGTGTGTGTGTGTGTGTGTGTGTGTGTGTGTGTGTGTGTGTGTGTGTGTGTGTGTGTGTGTGTGTGTGTGTGTGTGTGTGTGTGTGTGTGTGTGTGTGTGTGTGTGTTAAGTAAAAGATAAGTCTATAAAATTGAATAATTATAGGGCTTTGGTTTTAAATACAATTATTTGATGATAAAATATGATATCAGATCTTATCACTAATCTGAACTAGCCTAAACTACAATGCCATGACTTGGAATGACAATCATGCTAGTTTCACGGTAATCTCATGACTAAGAGAGTAAAGGTATTGTTAGATGGTACCAAGGTAGTAGTATGATGGTTTTTAGGTAAATATACCTCCTTCTACTCTTTATGAATCTTGTAGGACAAAAGCACCCCTTTGTTAGCAATTGTCTTTAGATATAAAGAGGTGAGAGTTACATAGAGGTATGTTCAAAAAAATTCAATTAAAGAACAAACCTCTATTTTTATGACTTATAGACCCTTAGCATCCTCCTAATAAGACTTGGGGGTACTGAAATGAGGATTGAAAGAGGAAAAGGGTAGTGTTTTACTAGGCTAAGGTGATAGAACAATACCATGACTAAGATCTACAATCTCATTATTACCAAGACAATATTGTTATTCAAATAGTGGTGGGATTGTCAAAAATGTTTGGCCAGTTGATTTCTAAAGGATTCCTACTCTGCCTTGCACATAAAATCAAGAAAAGCACATAATATACTCATAGCAACAAAGAGTTAGCATAAAATGAGTTCAAACCTAAGACCAAATATAGTTTCAACAATATCACTACTAAAAAAGACAATATCACTATTCATAGGACAATCCCACTACTAGGAGAGTAGCAAGATTGTAAAAATTTTAAGTTCTTATAAAACCTTAACTACTAATGGCTAAGTTACAATACTGCTACTGAAAATGACAATATGGAGTAGTGAGATTATCAAAACCCTACAAAAACCCTAACAGTTAGCGATTAGACTACAATATCACTATAGGTAAAGATAATACCATGACTATAATCTCACTACTGATAGTGAAATACTTTCATTGAGACCTGTACATGCAAAAACTTCAAATTTTTGAGATTTTCTTCACTAAATCAGACCTGCAAGCTAGTTAAGACAATTACTAATAAGCAAAAATAGTTAAATGGGAGAAAGAGGTCCCACCATGGTCGCCAAAATGTGCACCAAATTTGGGATTCAAAAATATTATCAAAATGATAACACAAACCCAAAATTAATGACACCAATAGGAACAGATAGAGAAAATAAAATTAGAATATTTAGAACATGCTTACCTTCTCATACCTCCATTCCAAGATTCATGATTGCTTGTGATTAGACTCAGATTAAAAAAGTGATGCTTAATTTTGGATGCTTGATAATGGATGCTTGATGAGTGATTATGGCTATGAAATAGGATTTCTAGAGTGATTTTGGCATGGTTTTCCTACAAATTTTATATATGTCTTCCATGGAGGAAGAGATTTGGTTTTATAGATGGACAGAGGGAAGATCAAGGGCTAAGATTTGAACTTGGGTTAAGATAGATCAATGGCTAAAAATTATTTTAGGAATATTAAATTCCTTTGGGGGAAACCTCTAGAAATAGAGGTTTCTAGAGATTGGAGGGAAGTCTTCAATTCTAGAGACTTATAAGATTAGTTTATGGATAATAAGGATTAGGTGGGGGTTAGATAGGGATTAGGATAGGATTAGGGATGTAGGAATAGCTAGGATGATAGAGTATCTAGGGTGTTAGGTGAATAAATATGATTTTTAAATTGGCTAGTAGGATTAGGGAGTGGGTTAGTATGTGATGGGGGTTTATTAGTGGTTTATTGAGAAAATTAGGATTATTAGGGATGTAGGAATACCTAGGGGGTAGACTATTAGGTGGTTAGGTGAGGTTATGGGAATTAAAAATTCCCAAATATTGGATAAGTCAAATTAGATTAGGATAATGGGATATTAGGAAGAATTAATGAATGGATGGGGATGTGTAAGGTTAATGGATATAAAATAATAGAAGGGAAATATCAGATGAATAGTTAGAAAATAAGATTAATTAGTAGAATAAAATAGTTAAACAAAATTAGTGTTGACTAATAGGAATATTAGTCTACTGTAATGGAGTGAGAGATTTTAGGTACACATAATAATAACATGAAATCTATTAATATGGGTGATGGTGTAAAACACAAATATGAGGTAGTGGTATAATTGAAAAAGATGCATCTGAAAGGTTTCAAGAAGTAGAAGATGTTGATTTCAAACATCATATAGAAATGACATTGAATAGAAATGGTATGATTTAAACTGAATAAACCACACTATTTTATTAAATTCAAATAATATCATATCTATTAAATTTCATTTATATAATATTTTTGACATTAACATCTCCTACTTCTTGAAATATTTTAGATTCATCCTTTTATATTAATCATTTCTTCCTAGTTGTGTGTTTTACACTATTTCCCATAGTATAGATTCAAATATGCTACTCATAATACAATGAGGGTGAAATTTTCTTTCTCAAAGGTTGCGAGCCTTTCCATCCATGGAGAGGGATCATTTTACAATATTTGTGGTTGGGAGGGCTCCCAACCATGGTGAGGGGAAATTTTTCTCTCTCCATGGTTGGGAGGGATCCCAAACATGGTGAGTTAATTTTTCCCCTCTACATGGTTTGAAGAAATTAAAATCATGGAGAGGGTAAAATTTTCCATCAAAATGGTTGGGATACGTTGGACTCTCCATGGATTATGAACAAAGGTCTTATAAACCTACTTTGGTTTAATTGACTTGCATTAAAGTTTTGTACTTTTTGATTTGAGTGGAAAAGTTTTGAATTTAACAATGTTATGTTGATTATACTTATATATTTATAATGTTGATTAAACATAGTTGGAATTCACCCTAGGGTTAAAAAATAAAAACCATCTATTAATAAAGGCTATAATCTTCATATTTATTAATCCAGCATTACATCAATAATATAATAAACTATATTGATCATATGTAAACAATGAAACTTGAACATATTATTTTAAAATATAGTTTCAAAAAATCCTAACTATGATACTAGGGCTCCCAACCATGGAGTGGGAAAATTTTTCCTTTCCATGGTTGGGGGGACTCTAACCATGGTGAATGTAAAGTTTTACATCTGCACGGTTGGGAGCCCCCAACCATGGAGAGGCAAATTTTACTATCTTCATGCAAAAATTTACTATCTTTATGGTTGGGGGGCGGATGGAAATTTTTTTTGTCACCACTATTATAGGTCCCCTCAACCATAGAGAGGGAACATTTTACTCTCCATATGGTTGGGATGGTGTTTTCCCCTCTATATAGTTGGCAAGGATCCCAATCATAAATAAGGAAAAAAATCCCCTCTCCATGTTGGTAAGGGAAAAAATGTGCACTCACCATGGTTGGGGTCCCTTCAAACAATGGTGAGGGAAAATTTTGCTCTCAACATGGTTGGAAGCCCTCTCAACTATAGAGAGTGAATTTTTTTTTGATTCTATGGTTAGGATCCATAATAATTTCCATGGTTAGAACCATGTGGCTTTTCCATGTATATGAGCCCTCCCAACCATGAATAGGTAAAAAATTTTCCTCTCCATAGTTAAGAGAGATCCCGACCATGGAGAGGGAAAAATTTCCCCTCTCCATGGTTGGGATCCCTCCCAACCATGTAGAGGGTAAAAATTTTCCATTGTATGTTTGGGATCACTCTCAACCATGTAGATGGAAATTATCTCCCTTTCCATGGTGAGGAAGGGGGCTCCCAACAATGTAAAGGGAAACATTTCCATGGTTTGGAGTCCTTAACCTTGTAGTGGATATTTTTGGGAGGAATTCTAACCATGGAGAGGGAAAAATATTGATTCAAAGGGTATTTGAGATTGAATTCAATAATAAATTTTGCATCTTCATCACCATAAAAAACATATGGAAATCATCATTGAATACTATCACTTGACACCCTAGATAGAACTTAATTTCATTGGCCCTCTCAAGATGGCCACTCATTTTACATGGTTAGATGTATGGTTATGAGGGATCTTAACCATGATGTGGGGAAGTTTTTTTTCCTCTCCATGGTTGGGGGGATGCCAACCTTGGAGATGACGTATCTATGATTGGGAGGGATTGCAACTATATATGGGGATTGTTTTTGCCATATCCATGGTTGGTAACCATGAAAACCATAAATAATATACTCCATGGTTTGGATGCATAAAAATCATGGATAGGGAGGATAACCTACTTTCATTAACACTCTCAAGATGGCCACTCGCGTGACATGTTAGAATATATGGTTGGTAGGGATCTCAACCATGGATCAATAAAAAATTTCCCTCTTATGGTTAGGATCCCTGCTAACCATGGATATGTCTCTCCTTGGTTGGGAGGGATACTGATCATGGAGAAGGGTGATTCTTCTCTAAGTTTGGGATCCCTCAAAACCATGGAGAGGGATAAAATTATCCCTCTTTATGGTTTGGATCCCTCCCAAGCATGGATATGACATATTTCACCTCTCCATTGTTTGGATCCATCCCAACAATAGAGATGACATTTTACAAATCTAGGGTTTAGAGCTCTCCCAACCATGAATATGAAAATTCATTAGTTGGGAGGGTTCCCAACCATAATAGGCGAATTGTTTTTCCCTATCCATGGTTGGGAGGGCTCCCAATCATGGTGTTATCCTTTCCATGGTTGGGAGGCATCCAAACCATGGTTGGGATCCCTTCCAAACATGGAGAAGACATATCCATGATTGGGATGACTCTAAACCATAATGGCTATTAAAATAACTACTAGTTACATGTGGTTTTATTGGATTAGATTGATTTTGGAATTAATTATATTTTGTTTAATTGAAAGGCTAGATCGGGTTTGAGTGGGCCAAATAGATTGGTTGATTGAGTATTTGGGTTTATTTTGACCAACTATATTGATTGTTTTAAGTTAATGGGATACTATTTATAAAAATGTTTGATCATTTGACTTGGTTGATTAGTTTTATTTTTAGATTAAATTTAGTACTAGTTTAACACATTAGGGAGTAATCAAAACACTAAACACAACCTAGCTAATTAAGTAGGATTGCATTTAAATTGTGTCACACCATTAATACCTCAAATGGCATGTGGTGGGTGATCTTTGGGAATGCTATGTTCTTGGTACCATGAATCATATTAAAAAAAGAGGCTCATAAACTAGGCTAAACAAGGCTAGTTGGGGGCATCCTCTATATACCTTTTAGTACGATGAGGCTCAAGTCTATGTGGAAAATGTGTTGTCTATGGAGTGAGTATTGGTGGATGAAATCACCTCACTTCATGGTGATATTAAAATATATGACCACTTATCCAATAAATAATTTATATTGCCTTCCAAATCACAAACTTTGGATCTACATTGGGTGATGAAATACCAACCATAAAACCCTAAAAATATAAAATGAAATAGATGTGTGTTATATGTGATTCCAAACATCACCTTGAGGTGTAAGGAAAGAGACTCTGTAGTGTGTCCTAAGGATAACAAAATTAAACTACTCTAATTTTGATTCCCAAGTTCACCTTACTGCTTAAGGGAAGAACATACATGACACAGACCACATGTACATATAAATGAAGCTAATAAAAATATGGAGAAATAATATTTATTGATTAAAATTAAATGTTTAAAATTGTGTGTTTGTTTTGATGATTGATCTTTGATAGATGAACCTACAAGAAAGGATGTTAATAGTTTAATTTGGTATTCTTTAAGAAGTGAGACTCATAGGTTAGTGGTATTAAATAAATATTATTATAATCAATCAAAAATGAAATATTATTTCATGCTTACATGTATATTTTCTATACCTTCATTTATATGTGAATGAGAGGTCAAACAGACACCTGAGTCAAAAGTTATGGCTTCCAAAAGATGACCACTTAGGTGCACATTTATAATTTTTTGTATGAATTTGCCATTCTTCATAATGAATCTAAAATTATTTAGAAAAAAATTATCTATTCCATAGAAATTATCAAATCATCATTTCTCATCATGAATTTTCCATTTCTCAGCATGAATTCATTATTAGCAAAAAAATATGGAAAATAAAAAGTAAAATGTAAAAAATTATACTTGGGATGAATTCAGTGATCCTCAACATGAATTCACCATTTTACCCAAAAACATTAGTGATACTCATAACATTTTTTCTCAAGCTCAGATTCACATAGATAGAACCTACAGACATACAAAAACCATCAGACAAAATTTCATTGATGATGGACAAAATGATTTCATTATTTTAAAAAATAATTTTGTTGCAATTATGGGAGAAAAAAAGGAAGATAAAACATAAAATTTAACTCGAGATAGATCTAATTAGCCTATGAAATATGACAAGCTAAGCATAGGACACCTAATAAGAAAAATGATTCAAAATATTTTAGGATTATGGCTCCCACCGAGTGTGCCAAAAATGTATACATGTAAAACTAAATCTATTGAAACTGAGAAACTTGAAATAAAAAAAAAAACTACTCTAATTCAACAATATACTTCTAATAAGAGTGAAAATGGAAAGGGATGCACCTTCACTTACCACTGAATATTCTCCCTTTGATTTTTCAATTTTTGCCTTTGATTTTTGGTTGTAGGTTCTCAAATTGGTGATGTGTAAGAACAAATTGGCAACATGTCCCCTTTAAAAGTAGATGACTGGATTGATGAATTATTTACAAATTGTTAATTACATGGGGGGAAAAAATTAGGTTCCCAAAGCTTTTTTCAAATGAGGAAAAATGGATAGATTTATATATTTTCAAAATGAATGTAGACCATTGATCTTGAATCAAGATCAATGGTTGACAATGAGTCAAAGTCATCATTAAATGAGGGAGGTTTTGAAGGAATGGACTTGCCTTGGTATTTGTTGACTTATTGGCACTAGGATTTGGTTGATTTCCTTAGATTTGGGGTGATTTAATTTATTATAAAACTTTAGAATTTAGAGATGATTTATGGTGTCATGATGGGGGGTTAATGTCAAGATTTTATATTTTAATTATTTATGAAATTATTAATATTTTAATGTGCATGGAATTTATTATTATTCATGGGTTATTTAATTAACATAGTTTAATTAAATAACATGATGCGAGATGAATTTGGTGGGATTCACAAAGCCAAGATGGAGTTGATTAATTGGGTGGGGGTGGGGGTTATAGGTGATGAATAATGATGGGTTAAACTATGGGCTTTAATGGATTATTGGATTATTATTTGAGTGATGATAAAAATTAAGGTTTGAAATGGATGATATAATCAAGGTTTTGGATTAAATTAGTGAAATCTAGTGAATAGGGTGATGATAGGTTAAAATTGATTTTGAAGTGTTTGATATTAGGTGTATAAACCATGGTTTATATCCCTCCCAACCTTGGAACATATTATCCATTATTAGGAGGGATATGATTCATGGAGAGTAAAAGTTTTCCCTCTCCATGGTTGGGATCCCTCCCAAGCATGGAGTATATTATCCATATTTAGGAGATCTCTAAACCATGACAAGGTACATTTTTTTCTATCCATGGTTGAGAGCCCTCCCAACCATGAAAATTAAAATGGATATATTCTCATATCCTCTCCATGGTTGGTATATTTACAAAACATATATAAGGAAAAACATTTCCCTCAATTTTTTCCTTTCTATGTTTGGGAGGGATCCTAATAATGGTGGGGAAAACACCTTTCCCAAAAATGGAGAGGAAAAAAATTTTCTTTATCCAAGGTTAGAATCCCTCCAAATTTTTCCATATCCATGGTTAGGAAATATAAAAACCATGGTCACTTGTCCTCTCCATGATTAGGAGGGATCCTAACCATGGAGAGGGAAAATCTAGGAGAGATCCTAAACTTAGAAAAAGAATTTTTTTCCCTCTCCATGGTTTGGAGGTCTCAAAACCATGGAACCTTGTCCTCTTCATGGTTGGTATGGATGCCAACCATGAATAGGGTAATTATTTTCCCTGACATGGTTAGGATCCCTCCCAAGATTGGCATGGGAAAAATTATGCCCCTCCCAACCTTTGAGGTGGAAACATAATTCTATCTTCACCATATTTGGAAGCCCTCCCAACCATGGTGGGAACATAATTATACTACCCCCTCCATGGTTGAGAGGGGTATAATTCTACCCTCATCATGGTTGAGAAGGATCCCAACCATGGAGAGGGAAGTATTTTTCTCGTAGCTCTCATTATTGTGAGGGATGACCTAGACTAGTAGAAACATAATGGTTATTTTATTTACACACACATACGGTATGGTATAAATACTATCATGTCAAATATCTAGATAAATAGATAGGATTATAATTTGTTTAATTCATGGTTAGTTCAAATGGACTAGTAGTAAACTATTCTAATCAATTGGGGTGACCATAGCCCTTGTGTGTCATGATGGTTCAATTCAATGCCAAGTGTTTTTCTCAATCAAGATTGGGTCTTGATTTATTATTTATAATGGTCTAAGAGAATATTTTTCATTGACACATATTTCATATCCTAAAATCATCACATTAAAAATAACCAAAATATCATTCATACATTTTTTGAAACAATTGACATGTTTGTTGTATGATCTGAATTACGACATGCTTGTACAAAATAAAACTACAAAGGCATTTTGAGTATAAAGTTTAGATCTTCCTCAATATATATAAAAACTACTAATTTTGAGAACTTGTGACTAAAACATCTCAAAAACATAGGCTTTTGATATCTATTTAATTAACATTTGCCTATAGATAATGTATGTGGACTTGAAACTATAACATCTAATAAATATAAAACATAATCAAAGCTTACATAGACATGGTATCTTCTAACTTGTTGCATTATTTCAAAGAGTTTGAATCTTAAATTTATGTTAGGGTGATTACAATATCCCTAAGGATAATATGGAGTTGTTGGGATTTGTTTACACCCAGATTAATATTGGAGCCTAGTTTTCTAATGATGGAAAAATTTGATTGTTTAAAAAAATGATGGACCACATAAAATTTTGAAAGTAACTATATTAAATATAATATAATGATTTTATAATAAATTTATGTGTGATTTTAAATTTACATGTTTTGAATTACAAACCATAATCCATCATATGGATATATATAAATCACATCTGGTGACCTGAAACACATCGAGTTAAAAACACAAATACAATTACACCAAAAGAATCATATTATATATTATGTATTTGTTGCCATAATTTTATGTGGTCCATCATTATTTTCTTTCTCTTGATGATGGATCATCGTTGGTTATCAAAAACATGTCATGTGAAAAACACACACACACAATTATATCAAAAATACTAGATTTAATTTTTATGAACTGTGAAAGTACAAAATAGTTTTTCCAATGAAAATCAATTGGCATAATAAAGACGGATTGGAAGGAGGAGACAATAGGCATTGAAAACAAGTGCTTGTCAAAGTTTTTTTTTACAAAATTATTTATTACATATAGTTGATGACAAAAAATGTACAAACTAAGCTTATTGATGACATATGACAACATGATGAAAGTTTTGATCTAAAAAATGTTGAATTGTAAAATATTTTAAAATAAAAAATGCGTAGAATATGTTTTTTGAGGACATAAAACAACAAAAAAATTAGATGTTCAAAATACAATCCTCATCAACTTGATGACAATAATTTCATAAAATAGGATTGCTAATTATAAAAATCACCATAATAAAAATTTATAAAAAAGTGGATGCAATACTAATACTATGTTATCACCCTTTGTAAGCATCCTAAAAAAATTTGAAACCAATTTTTGAATCATTGTGGAAAGATAATAAGAATATAAGAGAATTATGAATGCTTAGTGTTAACTAACCATTATTCAAGTTAGATTAACCCTTGATTAATCTCTACATGTTTTAAGTATGATAATTGCTCCCAAAATGTTACACAAGCTAATGTAGTAAGTGACACATAGTTTGACTGAGGTATTAGTTTTGGAATGCATACCAAACTCCTAATACCTTGGTTAAACTATGTGTAGCAGATTAGTCTCATTTATACCATAATATTTCTTATTTTGAACCAAATGCAATAAATTTTATCTAAAATTTAAGACATTTATTAACTTTTCCACAATCTCAATCATATTCAAGTCTTTGCAGCATGCTTAGAGGAACATGAACTCATTCACCTTCAATTGGACAATAGGTTTAATGTCTTTCCTCAATAGGATAATTGTATTGAAGGTTTTTTTTATTTTATTTGAAATCCCTAAGATATAGTGGAACTAAAATAAGAAAATAAATAAAATGACTATGAGTCACCAAAATAAGAATAGAATGAATTGGCTCTATATTATTATTAAAATATGTCTCATTTTCACAAAATTAAACTATTTAAAACAATTAAACTTTAAAAACAAGATTTTTTCTTAACAAGAATTTACTCCAATTATGTCTTGTATACAATTTTTCTAGTGGGAAGGACATTTTTGAATTTTTTCCAATAATTGGAAATTTTAACATTCTTTGATCTCCCCATTTTTTCATCTAATATACTAGAGAGAAATGGAGTTTCTTGGGAAGGCTAGGCATTATTTTACCACATTTATTTGAAGATTTTTTCAAACTATTCACAAGTTGTGTTCTTCCACATTTTTTAGTGTCTACTAATGCATATTGGAGTAGCAACATCAAGATTTTGCTTATGATAATATGGATGCCCCATATTTTCAAGTAGTTAAGGTAGATTCTGAGGTTGAATGTTAGTGGTGCTATAATTAGATTTAAATTTGGAATAAATAAGGTCATATTTATCATTTTGTAGTTTTTTATTTCATCATTTTTGTTGCTCTTGCATTTTAGAGAAATGTTTTTGCATTTGGTTTAAAATAATAAAGGAAACTTAATAGAATGCTCAAAATATATGTGAGAATAATTACCATACTTTTGGGTTTGAAGTATAACTTTTTCTTTTGGCATTTCAATTTTTATATCCTTTGTTAAGAGTATTTTGCTACATTTGAGACATAAATTAAAGGGGTAGTATTTACCATGTTGTCATATGAAGATTTTTTAGCCTAAAAAAAATATAAGCATAGTGGAAAATCAACACATGATAGTGAACTTATAGCTTTTAAGAAAACCACTATAGGTTTAAAACCTATTGGATGTCTACGCCTTGTTACAAAGATCACATATTTTTAATTAGTACAAGGTCACTTATGAGGTTGAATGTTAGTGGCATTACAATTAGATTTAACTCTAGAATGAACAAGATCATATTTTTCATTTTAATATTTCTTCCTTCATCATTTTTTTTATTGGATATGGTAAAAAGCCTAGTTTTACAGGGACTAGAAACTAGAGTATATATAAAAGTGCAGTACATAGGAGTAATCCCCACGAGCTGAAAGATAAAAACCAAAATATATCACTAGAAATTAATTAAACTATGTGGAAGACAAAAGACAAAAACAAAGTAAATAAAAAACTATTATAGGAGGGGGATCCCTCCATAGGTACCTTCACATCTTAAATCACCTTCTCCTGCATGACTTGTCTATTCTTTGTGATTCTGGACCTAGTTTTGTTTCTCAGGACTTCCACATCCTCCTTACGCAAGATCATTTGGGTTCTCTTTTGTAGTTGTTCCTTCACAGGGGTCTTCTTGGTGGGGGATTTTTAAGGGAGCCTAGGGGAAGATGTCTTCACCTCCATGATATGTTGCATCATTAGGGTCCCTTTATCCTTTTCTATTTGAGAGAAAGACTGGATCATTTTTGCAACCTCCTTCTTCATGGAATTCTAATGTCATGGATTAAACCTACTAAATACATCCCTACCTTATGAATTTTTTATTAAAACTTTCCATCTATTCCTTATTGGTTTTAATTACTTATACTAGGGGGCTCTTGCCTTTACCTACCACTTCCCTCAAGACTTCTTCAAATAAAAGTGGTTTAGGCTTGAAAATAGAGAGTTTTAGGGGAGGATCCCTAGCTGAGCTTTTTAAATTGGGGATAACATGAGAAAAAATTATTATTGAGCGATGAGATCTTGAGGTAGGATCTTCCTTAGGGAAGTCCTCCTCAGTGAAGGACCCCTCTGGAAAAACCTTATTACCCTAAAGGGTCTCATCATGTTTAACTAGTATTAGGATAAGGCCCTAGTGTATGATGGGATTGGTTTCATTGATTTGGTATGTGAAAGTAATAATCTCTAGGGATTTTAGAAGGTAATAAAGAAGGTTGATTTTTTAACCTTCAAAATGGTTCAAAAAGAGAAAGTGATGGGAAAAAATGAGGGTGTACTTACCTTCAAGCAAAAGATACATCATTATTTTCAAATAAACTTTAGGATATTGATGCAAAAGATCCGAGCAAGGAAACCCCTTTTTATCTCTTTTAATGAACTCGTTGGTAGGAAAAAACCTTTGTAAGAGTTCCTATTTTTTATTGATATTTGAATGCTTTTATTTTTTTGCATGACATCCCCGTGGCTTTTCCAATTAGGTCCTCTATTATAGAGATTTTAATGCCTCTTAACTCCATAACCTTCTTGTTCCATGCTGCAGCAAACTCTTTGGATAAGTCAGCATCATGGTCATTTAACCTCAACATAAATTATGTGAGGCCTCCCTTATGAAGCTTCCTATACACCTTCTTCATGCTTCTAATTTCTAAGTAGGAAGTTGGTTCAAGCTAGTCCATGTCTCCACCCCTATCTACAGTATCTTGATAGTCAAATATGTAATTTACCTAACCCTGGTAAGGCTTAGAACTAATGACTTAAAATAAACTTAAAGTATATAATTTCTTTGACTTTTTCTAATTAATTATCCACAAGGTGTACTGATTATAGGTCATAATTTTTGAAAGCTTCACTTAAGAATTAAAATCTACTTGTGTGATAGTCGTGTCATCATCCTATCTAGAAGTGACTCCATTTTGAATAGATAGCATGAAATTTTTATGGATGTGGCATCCAACATGCCAGGTAGATAAAAGAGGGATATCTACTCTAATATTAGCAAGACTACCACCCCATTCCCTTTGTGGTATGTATGAATGATGGAAGAGTGTGCCATCTCTATCAAGCTCTACTTAGTGTCATATATTATGACTTTTATTATGTGGGAAGGGGTGGTTTTACCTTCCAAATCATTTAGGATATTGAGAGAATCCCATTTAATGATAATTTTGTCCATCTTGAGGCTTGAGGCAAGTTGAATGCCCTAGAATGCCACCTTGGCTTTGGCCACATGGTTTGTCTAAATACCCAAGAGGCTTGAATAAGCACTAATCAACATTTCCTCTAAATTTTTTATGGTTCCTCCCTTTCCCATCGGGCCTAGATTTTATTTTGAGGCTCCATAGAAGTTGAGATTAACCCAACCTTAAGATGGAGGCTTCTACCTAACATGCTTGTGTACCAAGTCTTTGGAAGGAGACTTGATTTTTTATACTACCTCCTAAATTTTGAAGATCATTTGTTTGAAGGTAGATCCTAGATTTTTATCGATGGGATGGAAATCTCTCTAATTCTTAGTGATGGCAAGACAAATATGAAGGAATATTGCTTTTGGCCAGTGTCTTTTATTTGAGAATAGATCATCATTATGGGCTTTCCATATACTCTAAAACCAATGTGGGAGGGAAAAGTTCCACATGAATGACAGGGTTAGAAGGCTTTAAGGAGGTTTCCATTGCTTGATGAGATCAATAATGTTGTCTAGTTTAACCCATGAGAGATTGAATTTGTTCAAAATGCAATCAAATAAGCACAAACTAAACAAACATGACAAAAATAAATGATGGACCAAGTCTTCAGCTTCCCTACATAGTGGGTATTAGCTAGGGATGATGAGTCCTTTTTTGCCAAGTTGTCCACAGTTAGGATCTTATCTTGAATAATCAACCAAAAGAAGAAATTTACCTTAAGATTTAGGTGTTTAATCTATAGATATATCCATTATTAGTAGCATGTCTAAAGGATACTGAGTACTTCTCACTATCTTAGTTTCCCATAAAAAATGATCTACCTTAGGGAACAAGGGGATGTGAACTTGTATGATGTAAGAATTGAGATGCTAGACCACTTGGGCTTCTTAAAAAATACAACCTTCTATGGGGATGACTTTCCAAGATCTTAATCCCTTGGTCTCATCCCTGTAATCTTTGACTTTATTACCCTATTTTTCCTTGAAGCTTGCACATAGATTAACCCAAATACCTTGTGAAGAGATGGGGAGGGTGGAAATATAGACATCTTCCTAAAAATTGATTCTCTCCCCCATTTCTAATTTTCCATTTAATTCCTTTTAGTAGTAAGTCTTTATAGATGCTGATGGCTTTCTAGAAGGTGGATCCATCAGGTGGGCCTTCTTCCCAAAGTAAGCAATCTTCCTCAAAACCTTCAAGGTATTTGTCCTTGATTATTCTGGCTCATTCTCTATCTTTTTTCATAAGCTTCCATCTTATTTATTTCAGGAGGGCTCAGTTCATAGACTTAATAATTATAAGCCCCAGTCCCCCATTTGCTTTAGGTAGGCAAGCTTTTTCCTAAGAGACCAGGTGAAACCTGAAGTAGTCCTCAGCACCTCTCCATAAGAATTTTTTTTGAATTTGTTTTATCTTTGTTGTCACCTTGATATGAATTTGCAATACCAATATTAAGTATATCAAGATACTCTGTATCAAGAATTTGAGTATCTAAAATTTTCCCACCTAGGTAAGAAAGTGTCCTTTCCACCCTGCAAGTTTTCTTTGAATTCTATCTATGACATGATTCCAGAGATAGGATTCTATTTTGCCTTCAAATAGTGGAATTCCCAAATATGTCAATGGTAATTGATTCACCTAACATTCCAAAATTCTTACAATATTTTCCTACAGGATCATTGGAGTGTTGATGAAAAAAGGGAACTCTTGTAGAAGTTTATGCACTAATTAGCGATAGATTCATAATTTTTTAGAATGGATTTTAATTGTCTAGATTCCTCCACTAAATTTTATTCTAAGATGATCATGTCATCTATAAATTATTCATGGGTGATTGATTTGGTCTTAAGCACTACTAAGATGCCTTTAATCAAACCTTGCGTATGGGCTTTCAGTAGGCTTCTCCCCAAGGTTTTTAACACTATGATGAAAAGATATGGGGAGAGAAGCACCCCTTATCTTAGACCTATAAAAGATGAGAAAAAACCTTTAGGGACTCTATGTAAGATTATGGAGAATTTGGGAGTAGCAATCCAATTTTATATGATTTTTCGTAGGTCTTGGTTAAATCCTAATTTCTCAAGGATATTCATTAAGAAATTCTAGGAGACTCGATCACATGATTTTTTTATGTCCAACTTAATAAAAATACCTCATTTGGGTATTTGGAGATAGAGTGGATGACTTCATGCACCAAGATGATTCCATCTATTATTTTTTCTCCTAACCATGAATGCACCCTGTTGTTCCCCAATAACCTTGTCTATAAGGAATTTCAATCTTTTCACCAAGATGACTGAGTAGATTTTGTAAGTTATATTACATAGGTTGATTGGGAAGAAATCCTATAGATTGTTTACTACTAGATTTTTTAGAATAATGATAAAAAAAGTATTGTTCATTTCTATTAGAATAGTTCTAGATTGGAATAACTTGTTCACTGGTGCCTCAACTTCAATGTGGATAATATCCAAAAAAAATTGAAAGAAGGGGGAAAGCCATCAAGGCTAGGAGCCTTGAAACCCTCCATTATAAACACAGTGTTTTTTACCTCTTTTAACAATGGGATTTTGGTAAAAGTAGCATTATCAGAATCAGAAATAACTTTATTGAAGTTATTCAAAGTACTGTTAACAAAGTGTTCATCAAAGGGACATTCTTTCATGAGTAGATTTTTGAAGAAATTTATTATGTGGTGGAATATCTCCTAATCTTCTTTACTAATATTTCCATTGTCCATTTTAAATTGAGTTATTATGTTCATGTTCATATGCCTAGTCACTGAGTGATGGAAGAACTTGGTGTTTCTATCCCCTTCCTTCAGCGAAGTGTACCTATATTCTTGTCACTAGTAAGTCTCTTCCCTTACCTCTAAGTTATAGATTTGGCACAAAATTTCTTTTTCCCTTTGGTAAATATGTTCCTTTTTACTATCCAAAGCTAAAATTTCTTCAATTACTATTAATTCCTCCTCTAAAGCCTTTTTTTGTATGAAAATGTCACCAAAGACTTCCTTGTTCCATATTTTTAGCTTTATTTTGAGGAAGTTTAGTTTTTTTGTCAAAATATACATATTGGTAACCAATAAGGGTTATTTCCACCATTCCTTTAGAGATTCGATCAAGGTTGGGTGGTGGATCCACATGATTTTAAATCTAAAAGGAATGTTTTTTGGTTTGGAGTTTTTTCTCCTTAAAAAATCAAGGGATTATGGTTATAACCTATTCTAGGTAAGGAGTAGAGACTACTGGTGATTTGGATGTCCAAATTTAAGGAGATTAGGACCCTATCAAGGCCAACCTAAATTGTATTATCTCCCATCCTCCTATTGGACCAAGTGAATGGGTTGCCTTTTAGGTCCATATCCACTAGACCCTCTCTTGAGATGAAATCATTAAAATCCAACATGATTTTAGTGAGGTCTATTAATCCCCCTCTTTTTTCCCCAAGAGTAAATGGGGTATTAAAATAGCTATCTACAATCTAGTTCCATCTTTCATAGGGCCTCTAGAAAGAGAGGAGGTCTTCCCATAGTCTTTATTGAGCATTTTTGGAGTTTAGGGCATAAATGTTGGATAGAATCCATTCCTCATTACTATCTAGATCTTTAAATAGAATAAAAATATGATCATTGGTCTTCCAAAGTAGAATGCTTTCTAGATTTTGTAGATTCCAAAAGATTGCAAGACCCCCTGAGGCTCCTTTGGATTTAGAGGCAACTACACAAGCCTTTCTCCAAATTTTATTAGCACATAAACTAAATGTATTTTTAGACATTTTGGTTTCATGGACAAGTAAAATTGTTGGGTCAATTCTCTTTCTAATATTTTGGAGGGTCTTATGATTTGTAGTGTTGTTTAACCCTCTAACATTCCATGTAAGAATATTCATTTCTTATCCCTATTTATTTTGAGGGTTTGTTGGGAACTCTTTGTAATTTATTTTATTGTTTCAATATTTTGAGTGACCATTTGGGGAGATCTACCAACTGGTTTTGGGATGATATCAATATTATCTTTCTTTTTCCCTTTTCTATTCTTGGAAATTGTGGTGAACCCCTCATCCTAGATTGTATCTAAGGTTGGTGATTTATTCAAAGAGAATTATCCCTTATCTTTGGGGGGTTCTGAGACATTCAGATGGGAAGATATTAAGGAATCCTTAAAGAGGGTCCTATTTTCATTGTTGAAGGTAGCAAAAAGTGAACTTTTATAAGTTAAAGCCTAAGTTACCTCTGAGAAGGTTCCAAATTGCAATGGTCAATCTGAACCGAAAGGATGATCCAACAGGGGTGATTGGGGGAGAGCAGGGAAAAATTTTAGGGACTACAAAGAGTAAAAAAGGGGGGGTCAATCTCTAGGGACCCTTTCAAGGGAGGGGGATCCATCATAGGTTTGTGTTTGGAGGGGGTGAGGAGGGGATCCATCATGGGGTCAACAAGGCTCAAACTTCCAATAAGAGGGGAAGCACACTTGGGGAGCTTAACCACCACCATTTGCATTTATGGGGTGGGTTTGGGATGAGGGTCAAAAGATGAAGGGGGATCAAGAAGGCCCTCTAGTAGGGGGATCATGTCATCCTAAGGATCAAAGTTTAAAAAAGGAATAAGTAGAGCAAAAGATTTTTTGCAAGAAATACTTGATGAGGATCCTAAAAGTAGAACACTTGGTGAAGCTTTAGGTGTTTTTGTGTTCAAAGGATAATCAACTTTTTATTTTGACTATGGAACATCTTTTCTTTCATCATTTTTGTTAGGCTTATATTTCAATTATTTTTTACATTTATTTAAAAATAAGAAAGGAAAATTGAACAGCTTATTACATTTTCAAGTTGAGTATATAAACAAGTGAATATATAATTATGATGCAAGCCACTGTAGGTTTAAAACCTATTAGTCAGTAAAATGAGATTGACTTATTTTTCCCTTGAGCATGCCAAAAATATTTGCATATGACAATAGATGTCTAACATTTTAGATAAAATTAATTGCATTTGATTTAAAATAAGAAAGAAAAATTGAACATATTATTTCATTTTGTATGTAAGAATAATTACCATAATATCTCATTTTGATTTTGATTATAATTATGAAATGAATATATAGTTCTAATGCATGATGTTATAGGTTCAAAACCTAATAGCCAAATGAAGGATAATGACTTTTTGTTCCCTTGAACATGCCATAAAAACTTGAATATGATTGATATTGTGAAAAATATGATAGATGTTACAATCTACTCAGCCTGAAATCAATTATAACCATACTATAAACTCACCACATGATAAAATCATTATGGAAGAAATGAAACCAAGCTGCACATAATTTGAGTGAAGTATGCTCAAAGTGGAGATCAAAAACAAGGCATTATGGCCAAAAATACTTGAATATGATTGAGAATGTTGAGAATATAATATATGTCTTAAATTTTTGATAACTTTATTTGCATTTGATTGAAAATAAGAAAGAAAAATTGAAAAAAATGCTCATAATATACATTATAAGAATTACCATACTATCTAGTTTCAAGTTTAACTTTTACATTTGGCATTTTTTTTGGGGTGTTAGTTACAAATTTGTTGAGGTATATCATTTAAAATATTCTCATATGATGACAAAACCAAAGTCTTTCATAAATAAATGATAAATAAATAACATTTAACCCATATACAAACAAATTAGGAATCCAACACTGGTGTAGATCAATTAATAAAAATAGTTGCCGGTCTTTTATGTGTGTTATTTGATGATCTTATAATTTAATAAAGTTTAGAAATAGACACATATGTTAGACTACTACCACTACAAAGGTTTGAAATGGTAGAGTTCTACCTGGAAAATATTTATTAAATAAGAGGTTCTTGGTTTAGTTAAGAATGAGATGTATAATTACTTTATCATAGCATGAAGTTGAATACAATAACTTGAAATTAATGAATAGTAAACTATTAGGGGTTGCTTATTAACAAGAAGGAAGTATTTATGGATCAATTATGTTTTGTGCCAACTTGATGATCCACCATAAACTTTAGTTACTACTTGTTAAATAGAAAGAAACATCCATTTAATGAATCATGCCCAAGATCAAGAAACAATACTACTAATTTATACCTAAGGGTTTGGTACAAAAATAATGAAATAATATAAGTGTTTGAAGGCTTGAAACATAAATTATGATATTGGTAGGATAAACTACCTAAGTCTAAGTGTATACCTTCAATAAGAGTCCTTAAAACCTTGATATCTATTAATATCATATCAAATATATACTTTATGCCCCCATGCAGGTTTAATTTTTCATAAGTCTACACAGTCATCAAGATTAGTTAATGTGGATGCATTTTTTCTAGTTTAGTTGATTGTATAAATGTATAAAAGGATTCCCCTATTCTGAGATATTTTTTGGTACTTTTCTTGATGCCAAAAATAGTTTAACATGATTGAAAATGTGGAAAATATAATAGATGTCTTACATTTTAGAGAAATGTTTTTACATTTGATTCAAAATAAGAAAGGAAAACTAAAAGAAATCCTCAGAATGTATGTAATAATAATTAATATAAGGTATATTCCCAATTTTAACTTTTGATTTTGGAATTTATCTTTTTATAGACTTTTCTAAGAGTCTTTGTTACATCTGAAACAAATTTGTTTAGTGATCAAAAAGAGGAAACATTATAACCTTGCATTCTACCACACCTCAATGAAACAATATTATAATTAATATCAAAGAGTTTTTTGTTTAATAACACAACCACTGAGATGTTTCACACCCAAGCCAATCCAAGGTCATTATGGTCTTTTCTTTCAAATATACCAAGGCATAAACTGGTGTGTTTGAGGTTTGAGATGATTTCCCAACACAACATTTAGGGATAAACAACCAACACTATTAAGCATTTTTGTAGTGTTTCACATTTAAATTGATTATATAAAATGTTATGAGGTATGTATTATGTTGCATTGGAATATCCTGTCTCAACTACAGTAATGTATCATTATTAGTATATAATTGACACCTTAGGTAAATGAATATAATTAAGAATAAAGACCATAAATTTGATGTCATATGATATTTATAGGTTCTATACCTTGAGTATTGGAAATAAAATAATTGATTAATCTATTACGATGAATAATCTTATTGGCTATAGGTCATTATTACCTTATGAGTAATTGTATATGCATGGTGGGATCTAACTCTTAAATTTGGTAAATAAAAGTAGTTTACTTTGGAATAAGTAATATGCTCTATTTTAAACATGTCAAGTAAGAAAAAATGTGTTATTATTATCAGTGGGGGTAGAGTCTAAATTCATATTTTTTTTCCCTTGCAAATGGTTTGTACATAAACATTTATGCAAATAGATCCTAGGTAGTACTAACTTCTTAAACCATGCTTAAGAGTAAGTATTCAAATATTATCTTAACATTTGGAGGTGTATTCAACAATTATACAAAATTAAGTATTACATGGAATCCCCTATTTATATATTCATTAATATTGGAATTCCTTAGTAGTATGTGTCAGACAACTGAAGGCTAGGTTCCATGAAGCGGTATTGAATTGAATAATGGAATGCTCCTAAGAATAATACATTTGGTAAAAATAATAGATTTAAATGATAGTAAATATAGATTTTTAACCCTAATTTGGATATGGATTATATTTATTGGTTAGGGTTAAGGATATATAAATGATAGAGCACAAGGGTGAAATATCATATCTACAGCAAGCCAATGTGCTAAACTCAGATATACCATATACTAAATTTATTAAACTAAGATAGGTTATTAATGGAAAGTAAAATTATGATAGTTATAAAAATGATATAAAATAAATTACTTAGTTATTTCTAATGTTAATAAATTTTTGGATATGATGCAAGCATAAAGCTGGTAAGAAGTAGATTTTGGATCAATTGTCAAATTCTAGATCTAGTGCTTTTGACACTCTAGACACTTGTCTCAGTGTAGGATAGTTACATCAATGCTAGTGTTTGATCTCAGTGTTAGTTTTTTATATGTAATATACACTAAAATGGGATGTGACCATATGGATGCGTCTAGGTTTGGCTTTGCCTTCACTCTAATGCATTTAGATTTGGGTCATGGATAGTCATTCCTAGTGAAATGTCAAAACCCTAGCTTTGCATATTCAATATGACCTTGGGGAAAAATGGGTTGGTGGGAACATGGTGTCGATCTAACCCATAATGAACCCATTATCAAAGGGTCCTACCTATATATCCAATACTCTATAAGAGGGCCTTAAACTCATGTAGTTCTCCACTACGTATTAGTTTATGTGCGAATCATGCAATGTGTAAAGTAAGTACAAAGTGACCTAACTTATAACATGGAAAATGTGACCTTATGACTTATCCTTTTTTACTTCAGACATATATTTTGGATGTTCTTTTGACTAATATTTAAATAGGGCAAAATAGGAAAGTTTTTTGTAACTTGGTGTTTCTTGAGTGCTCTTTTAGTCTAATTGCTAGGTGAGGAATGAATGAGGGTCGATATTGTATTTATAGTAATCCTATCAAGAGGTAAATCATATTAAATAACTTAGTTCAACCATTATGATATGTTTCATTTTTAAATTTTATGACTTTAGAGCACTGGACACTTCATCAGGCCAAGATAGTAACGCCAATGTTATTATCTGAATTAGACATTAATGTCTAGATAAGAGAGTACACATAGGCTCAAAACTTGTAAAGGTTTAAGATAAGTAAATTTTAAGAATTATAGTCAAGATGGGATCTTTGTGTCATCAATATAAGATTTCTCAAACTAAGAGATAGACCAAGGGGCAAAATATAGAGTAAATACAAGGTTTATAAAATCAAGGCATGTGTAGAACTAAGAAAAATAACTAGGGTCATGAGTTTTCCAAGTGTACAAGATTAAGGTGATACATAATCAAAAAATATCATCTACATTTTCCCTTATTTAATCTAGTAGTTAAATTACTAGTTTAAATGAAATGAATAACTACCTAGGTGTGTATGCACACCTTGTCTTTACTTGAGTTGAATTTGAGTGCTTTACTGGAGCTGGGTTTGAGTGCTTTACCAGTGACTGATCTACAACCAAGATCATGTTATAGTGTATAATTCGTGCATATAATCTTGGTCAAAAATACATGAAATGTATTGAAATTAAAAGAGCAAGGCTTAAGAGTACACATATGTGTCGATGTAACTATTTTGCCTATTGACAAGTTATTTTTGCAAAAGATGTATCATTTTAAGGATATAAAACTAAGATTGGGATAAATATAGATAATTATTTAAAATACATATATCCAAGGAGATATAGATAGAGAGATAATGGAAGGTACATGCCCCCAACTTTAGAGCAAAGTGAGTTGCCACATGGCAATTGAGATTAGCTCAACTATGCAATCCAATGATACTCATAACCTGGTGAGTTTGGATGATAAAGTCTAAACTAAAAAATTGGAAATATGTTAATTTAATCAACCTAACCATAACAAAAGGTGAACTAACTATTTTAGTAGATTTTCTCACTAAAGTCCATAAAAGCCTTCTAAGTATCATTACGTGCAATAATTTTAGAATCTAAATTTGATTTGTATTTTGTAATATTAGGCACATATTTCATATAATATGCACCTTAGATTTATTTCATGTTGAAATTATATGTAACAATGGTACAATGTATATAATTCTGCCATAAATGTGTATTGGAATCATATAACTGTGTGTTTTGACCAATTCAAAAAACTATGTAAGTGTGGAGGACATGCTCCCAAACCATGCCCCCAATAGATATGGAGAAATATAAAACTCATATAAGTACCAATTTGGAGGACATGTTTCCAAAACATGGCCCCACTATAAATTGGAGATGCTAAAAATTGAGTAGGTATGGAGAACATGCTTCCAAAGCATGCCCCCATTGAATCTATGAATTATAAGTACCATATTGAATGAATTTATAGGAATGACATATTCAAATGTCTAATAATGTACTATTTAAATTTCCAAGAATTCAATCATAGGCATAGGGGATGCATAAAATGAATCATATTCAAATGCTCAAAAAAGTAAGTCAATAGTAAGGTAAAACACTCAAAAAGGTGTGTAAATAAAAAGTATAAACAACCAGCATAAACATGTCATAGTGTCCCATGGATCAAATGTGTTAGAAAAAAAAATCAAGTATATATCATATCAAGTACCTTGTATAATATGTAATAATGGATAATAGGCATGGGTAACTACATATGTAAGTGTAAACATGATAGTGTATAGTGATCATCAAATTATATAACCTGTATGTATTAAGATCATAAAATATGGATGCCCCCAACATCTTGATGACATGAGTAGAGGGAAGGCCCAACACCCATAAGTATATCATGTATCTATGTATGACTATGTATGTGTATGTAGGAGTAAATGATATACTATTCATCAACATGGAACTAACATATAAATGTCAAGGAGCCAATAGAATATGTAGGTGCCAAAAGTGTTTTTGTATTTTTTTTAAATGTTTTTTAAGATATTTTGATATGTATCACATGTAACATATTGATGCAAGTGCATGATGTTCATTGGTATTTTTAAAGGTTTTCCTACAAGTGTACTAAGGTGGTATACACCTTTTCCTAATTTTGTTGTAATTGTGAATGGTCCTCGCCAATTTGGTAAAAACTTTCCTTTCTTATCTTTGTCTCCATTGGTATTCTTTTGATTTTATTTTAATACAAGGTCACCCACATCAAAGTCACATGTCCAAATTTTTTTTCTATATTCTCACTTAACGTAATATGTATACATGGAGGTATTTGATAGCCTATGTGTTTATCACGTAATCATTCTAATTGATGTAATCTCTTTTCATGGTATTCACTATCTTTGACAATGTCTTTGAGAGAAACACTCAAATAAGGTATTTTGATATCAATTGGTAAAGTTACCTCTGTACCATATACCAAATAATATAGTGTAGAATGGGTGGTTGTGCAAACACTGGTGTGGTATGCCCATAAAGTATACACCATCTATTGGTTCCAAATAGTATATAAACATTCAATTATCTTGCCAAGTATCTTGATAATGGTTTTATTTGTTGTCTCTGCCTGCCCATTGCTTTGTGGGTAATAAGGTGTATAAAAAGTGTGTTTAATTATGTATTTATTGTAAAATCATTTGACCATTTTATTTTTAAAATATGATCCACTATCAAAAATGATAGTTGAATGAATGCCAAAATGGGAAATAATATTGATCATTAAAAACCTGCATATGTCATCCCCTTTGGTAAACTCAATGGGAATGACTTCTACCAATTTTGTAAAATATTTTATGCCCATAATGATGAATTTATGTCTAGCAGTGGATACCATATTGATTTTTCCAATCAGATCAAAACCCCATACGGAAAAGGGTCAAGATGAGACAACCAATTGTAGCTCATGCGATGGTGTATGATTCAAATTGCTATATTTTTGGCATTGTAAACATAATTTACATGTTTAATATATTCTTGTTCCATTATAAGCGAATAATAACCTTGGTGTAATAGTTTTTGGGACATGGTATGTTCACTAAAGTGACCCCCACATTTGTTGTCATGCATTTATAAGAGTGTTGTGTATTCTTCATCTTTATTTAAGCATCAAAGCGATTATCCATCAAAACCTAAATTAAATAAATCATTTCCAATAAAAACATAATGAAACACTTCACTTTGTAATTTCCATTTATCATTTCATGTAAAATGGTTTGGTATATAATCTCAATAAAGAAAAGTATAAATATCAGTATATCATTCTATGTTTATAGTATTATAGGTCATAGTAATAATGGCCAATGCATTCATTTGATTAGAAGAAATGGAAAGAGTTTGTATCTATTATAATGTAAATTTTATGTGATCATCATCAAAATTCATCAAGGATGTTGTGTTTTCCATAACATCTCCATGGTGGTTATCTTTACATGGAATATTGTCGATAGAAAAATTGTCAAATGTTTGTGTGAGTTTATCTACCATTTTTTATATGGAAAGATATGTTCTTATTTAGTTTGGTAATGATTAGTAACTTGGTTAAAAACCAATTGATAATCACCAAAAACTTGGATGTCTTTTATATCTAGCCTAAGTGTTATGGATAATCCGATGATCAAGGCCTTATATTCAGTTATATTGGTGGTTTAAGAAAAAGCTAATTTGTAAGAGAAAGGTATGTATTCAACCTAGGGATTAAAAAATAAAATGTCATCACCCACTCCTTTTTGACATTTTGATCCATCAAAAAACATTGTCCATGGAGTGGAAGATATGTTATAGGCCTCAAACGCATCCCAAAAAGCCTTTGTGAGTGGAAAAGAATCTGGCAAAGGAGAAACAACCAATAGGTCAGCTATGACCTAAGATTTTATTGACTTTTGGGCTACAAAATTTGGATCAAACTCTATGAGCTACATCACCCTTTTTTATATGTGTTCAATGAAGTGTGTTTTGTTAATAAGGAACTGTAATGGATCTTATTTAATTATGACATGAACCTCATTATTAACCAAGTAATGGCATATCTTTTGAGTTTTGGCTTAGTTTACTGAATTCAAGTCCTTATCTTTAGTTCAAACTTGATGGTTTTTTTATCCTTATAAAACCAACTTATTTTACCCAATCTAAAATAAAAAGCCAAGGCTAAGCATAACTTTTCCATTGCCAAATATTTGCATTCATAATTGACCAATTGGAAACTGGTGTAATAAATTGCACATTCTTTATGATCATCATCATATTATGTTGATAGGGCCTCATGAGTAGCTAAAATATAAATAATTAATGGTCTATCTATAATAGGAGGCATGAGTACTAGTGGGTTTTCTAAATATGTTTTAATTTGATAAAAGCTTTGTTGACACATGTCATCCCATATAAATTTTGTGTCTTTTTTTAACAAACATGTGAAAATAATTTTTTTGTCATCTAATTGAGCTATAAAGCATCTAATATCCTAAATTTTTTCCTACATGCATCACAATTATTTGAGGTTGGTTGCTACTGGCATTTCAACAATGGATTTAACCTTTTTAAGATCAACCTCAATGTCTCACTAAGAGATAATTTATCCAAAGAGTTTTCCTAATGAAGCCTTGAAAACACACTTTTTGGGATTTAATAAAATATTGAACTTACGCAAGTGTTTAAATATTTGTCTTAAATCGATGGCATGTTCCTAACAACATTTAGATTTAGAAAGTAAATCATCAACATAGTCTTCAACAATTTTGTGTATAAAGTCATAGAATATATGAGTCATGGCCCTTTCATATGTGGATCCTATGTTATTTAGCATAAAAGGGATGATCATATAATAAAATTCACCCCAAAGATTAGTAAATGTCATTTTTTCTTGATCATCAGAGTTAATTTTTATTTGGTTATATCCTATGAATCCATCCATAAATGAAAATGACTCATATCTAGCTGTAGAATTGACAATCATATTGATATTAGGTAAAGGAAAATCATCTTTTGGACAAGCCTTATTTAAATCTTGGTAATCAGTGAAATAATGCACGTCACCATTAGGTTTTTTATGGATATAATGTTGTATACCCATTCAAAATGTGTGATAGCACATATGAATCTAGCATCTAAAATGTTTTGAATTTCCACTTTTACCAATAATGCTATGTTGGGATGTATTTTTTGAATATTTTGTTTAACTAATTTTACATTGATAGAATAATATGTTATTCATTTCCACTAATGAATTTATTCTAGGCATATCTTAATAATTCCAAGAAAATAATTTAGGAAAGTCATGAAGGACCTGTTGATAGGTATTTCCTTCATCCTCCTACATCATTGTAGCCAATGGAACTAGTCAAGGGTCTTTATTTATTCCATAGTTGTATTGGATAGTTTCTTCATTTAGAAAAGTGGATCTCTCTTTTATAAATGTTATCATAGGAATATTACATGATGTATCATTTTGGACATTAGTATCATAACTTTTACCGAAGTAGGCATGAGTAGAAGTGGCATGAGGAAACTTATTCTTATGATAGAAGGAATAAATATCCTCGTATGACTCCAAATACTCTAGAAAGGATTCATAATTAGAGAATTTATATACTATAAAAATGTTTGGTGAAACATTCTCACCAATAATATGAGGGTTGACCACTAGTAGATTAGTTGTATAAATATTTAGACATTCTATTTTGGCCTTTTGAAAATAAGTTATGGGCATGGGATGTATTTATGACTTGCATTTTTTTTTAAACCCAAACCCTAATGAATTGTAATGGTTGGATAATAAATAGGCTAAGTGATGCCTTACTCATGTTTACCTATCCATATCCTTTGTATCCATATTTTTTTAAATAGCAAACACCAAAATTAGGATTATAAGGTTGTGGTGTAGTATTGTCCATTTTGTTTATCATTGCAAAATGTTTGAAGGGACTAGTATCTACATGACAATTTTAAATTAACCCTTGATGATTTAATAATATGTTATTCATAATTAGAGAATCTATATACTATAAAAATGTTTGGTGAAACATTCTCACCAATAATATGAGGGTTGACCACTAGTAGATTAGTTGTATAAATATTTAGACATTCTATTTTGGCCTTTTGAAAATAAGTTATGGGCATGGGATATATTTATGACTTGAATTTTATTTTAAACCCAAACCCTAATGAATTGTAATGGTTGGATAATAAATAGGCTAAGTGATGCCTTACTCATGTTTACCTATCCCTATCCTTTGTATCCATATTTTTTTAAATAGCAAACACCAAAATTAGGATTATAAGATTGTGGTGTAGTATTATCCATTTTGTTTATCATTGCAAAATGTTTGAAGGGACTAGTATCTATAGGACAATTTTTAAATTAACCCTTGATGATTTAATTTTAAGCATGCATACAAAGTTGAGGGAATTTCATACATCCCATGTATCCAAGGCCATCCCAAGAGAATGTTAGAATTTTTGTCATTTGACACAACTTGGCATAGAGCAAGTAAGGTACAGGGACATACAATAATATTTAGTGTTATTTTCCCAAAAACTTGTCACAAAATGTTATCATATCCCTTGATGATCATTTTATATGGTTCCAAATGTGAAGGGTCAATGCCAATTGAGGAGAGAAAATATGTGTTACAAATGTTGACTCTAGGACCATTGTCAACAAGAACTTATTTTACCATTTTATTACAAATGTACACTTAGATGTAGAGTGGAAAACAACTATTTATAAGATGTTTTATTGGTAAATCCTCTTGTTCAAAGTATATATTATGATATGTCTATTTGACAAAGTTTAAAACAAAAGCCACATATGGTAGTTCCACATTACAAGGCACAATAGTCATATGCAATGCATTCAAAAGGACTTTTTTTATGGGATGATCAGTGTAAAAAATCTAAAAAGGAGGTTTGATAAATAATATCCTTTGATAGGGTGGGAATATGGCATGGGCTAAATTAATTCTTCATAAATTTCCTTTGGTTCTTTGTAGTAATTATTGAGTTGTGGAGCTAAAAGCTTCACTCGTGTGCAAATGTGGAGGTTGTTGGGTTACACAATAACCAACATCAGTCAGGCCAACTGACATCGGTTATCTTCAGATACACAATAACCGACATTGGTTATAGTTGGCCAACATCAGTCAGACAGGAACTGACATCGGTCACCTGTGTGTTTCCAAAACTATTTCCTAATTTTAGACAAATAGTTAGTTTGCATGTAAAGACTAATTTTAGTCTTGAGTCCACTTTTCTAATTATTGTTTGGTTTGGGATCTATTTAAGAGACCCATGGGGCTATATTGTAATCAAAATGAGATCCTCAAAATGTAAGATCTAGAAGGTCTACAAGAGTGCAAGAACAAGAAAATCTACATGGTGAGCAAGGTCAATTAGATCTACAAGGTGCAAGATTAATAAGATCTGATGGCAAGGAGGCAACAACGGTTGAGTTGATTGTCACTTGGGAGTAGGCAACAACAACCATTGAGTTGATTATCACTGGAGGGAACAACTCAGTGTTGAGTTGGTTGTAATTGATTGAGAGAGAGAACTCTTGAGGGAGAATTACTGTACACCCAAGAGGTGTGGAAAGAGTGAGATTTTTTCATTGCATTTCCTTCTAGAAGAGTTGAATACAAATTGTATTGTTTCTTGTATCTCTTATTCTTTGTTGGTTCTAATTTCTAGTTACTTATTACTTTTGGTTTAATTTCGTGTTTAGTTACTTATACAAAAGTAATCAATTGACCTCTAAGGTACTAACAATTGGTATCAAAGTGAGCCACAAGATCTTAATAGGTGGTATCAGAGCCAGGTTCATTAGAGTGGGTTAGTGTTTGTTGATTACAGGTTCACTCTCAGGGGTTCTTGATTGAGTGGGAGTAAAGCAATGGCAGAAGAAAGTAAACTAAGAATGGAGATTTTCAATGGCAAGAATTATCAATTATGGAGGATGTAGATAGAAGATTATCTATATCAGAAAGATCTATACTTACCGTTGGGTGGGGTTTCAAGAAAGCCCATAGATATGCAAGATGAAGAATAGAATGTTCTTGATAGAAAGGCTCTTGCATCTATAAGGTTGAGCCTGGCATCGTCTGTGATCTCCAACTTATCATAGGTAAAGACAATAGTAGAGTTAATGGAATCTTTGGCAAATTTATATGAAAAACCCTCAGCTTCAAATAAGGTATTTCTTATGAAGCAATTATTTAATTTGCAAATGCAGGAAGGTGGATCGGTATATAGTCATCTTAGTGATTTCCATGGATTAGTAAATCAGTTAATTTCAGTCAAAATAGTTTTTGATGATGAAATTAAGGCTCTCTTAATTTTATGCTCTTTACCTGAAAGTTGGCATAGCTTGGTAATGGCAGTTAGTAATACTGTGTTTGCTTCAAATATCTTGAAAGTTGATGATGTTGTTAGTGTAATCTTGAATGAAGAAATTCATAGGAAAAGCACAGGGGAAGCATCAGGTAATGCTTTAAGTGTTGAAAGTATGGGATGGCAAAGAGAGAAGGGCAAGCAAGGGAAATCAAGGTCAAAGATAGGCAGTAGATCCAAACCCTAAAATGGAGGTATAACCTGTTGGAATTGTGGAAAGAAAGAACATGCAAAGAAAGATTGGTGGTTGAAAGAAGATTAGCATGAAGGTAATAAAGAATTAGATGTTGCAGGTATTGTTGCACAAGATGCTCTTATATTTTCTTTGGATAGTCAAGTAGAATCATGGGTTTTAGATTATGGTGGCTCTTTCCATGCAACCCCAAATAGAGAATTTTTCCATGATTATGTCCATGGAGACTTTGGAAAAATTTATTTAGGGGATGGTGACCCTTGTCAAATTGTTGGCAAAGGGGAAGTGCAGCTAAAATTGTAGACTGGCAACACATGGGTGTTGAAGGATGTCATGCATGTACCCATCCTAAAGAGGAATCTGATTTCTATAGGGAAGTTGGGTGATGAAGGTTGCACAGTAACTCTCACAGCTAAATCTTAGAAAGTTTCCAAGGGTGCACTTGTTTTAGCTAGAGGTAAGAAAGTAGGTACACTTTATCTATCTACTTGTATTACTGAATCTCCTTCTTTTTTATCTACTTTAGATGTAGATGCAAAGATGTGGCACTATAGGCTTGGTCACATGAGTGAGAAGAGAATGCATGTTCTTAAGTCAAATGATAAGCTTTCAGATTTGATAGACCAAGATTTTTATGAGCATTGTATTTTTTGGAAACAAGAGAAAGTGAGATTTCTCACAACTGGGTCAACAAAGAAGAAGCACAGGTTGGAGCTTGTTCACACAGACATGTGGGGACCAACTCAGGGAGCTTCTATTGGAGGATCACAGTGTTATGTTTTTCATTGATGATGCTACAAGAAAGGTATGGGTTTATTTCATAAAGTGGAAATTTGATGTTTTTGACACATTTAAGAAATGGAAAGCCTTGGTTTTCAAGGAGAAGATGATGGACAGTGATCAGCTCAAGAGGCTGAATAAATATGAGTAGGGAAATTTGGACAAGGTTATGATCCAAAATGAGCTCGTGAGTAAAAATCATCACTCATAGGAAAACACAGAAATTGACGTTGGTCAGGTAGAGACTGATGTCGATCAAGCAGGAACTGATGTCGATTCGATGGAGACCAAAGTTTGTGATGTTGGGTAGGTGGGAACCAATGTCGATCAGGTGAGAACTGACGTCAGTCAGGTCAGTCAAGTAGAACTGATTTTGGTCGAGTATAGATTGAGAGATGACCAAGATTGGTCACTGTTAAAAAAAATTTTGGGTGGACAGCAAGCTATTGAGTCTCAAATGCCCATGAGGAGGTCTGAAAGGGTAAGTAAGCCTCAAATTCATTATTCCCCTTCTTTATACTACTTATTGCTCATTGATGGTTGAGAACCAGGAAGTTTTGAAGAGGTAATGTAGGTAGAATCCAGGAAACAGTGGGAGCATGGCATGAATGAGGAAATTGATTCCTTGGAAGAGAACCAAACATGGGATTTGGTAGAGTTGTTAGCCAAAAAGAAAGCACTAAAAAATGAATGGATATACAGGTTAAAAAAAGGAGAGGATGGACAGGTGAGTCATAAGGCTAGGTTATATGGTCTTGAGCAAGCTCCAAGACAATGGTATTTGAGGTTTGACAGGTTTATGATAGAGCATGGCTTTAGTCAATGTCAATGTGACCATTGTGTTTATTTTACCAGGTTGGATAATAGTAGCTACATTATCTTGTTACTGTATGTAGTGTATATGCTTGTTGCAGGGTCATACATGTAGGAAATTACTGAGCTAAAGGTAAAATTAGCTCACACATTTGCCATGAAGGATTTAGGAGCAGCAAAGAAAATCCTTGGCATGAGTATTTTTAGAGATAGGGAAAATCACAGGTTGATTTTGTCTCAAGAGAATTATTTGAATAAGGTAGTGGAGAGGTTCAATTTGCAGGACGCAAAATTGGTAAGCACACCTATGGTTAGACAGTTTAAGTTGAGCAAAGAATAGTGTCCTAAATCACATGATGAGGTTGAATACATGGTATGTATTAGACCTGATATTTCCCAAGTAGTGGGAGTTGTCAACAAGTTTATGGCCAATCCAGGAAAGGAGCACTAGAAAGTAGTTCAGTGGATTCTCAGATATCTGAGAGGGACCAGTAGTAGGTATTTATGCTATGCAGGGTCAAACACTTCTCTACATGGGTATGTAGATTTGGATATGGCAGGTGACTTGGATAGCAGGAGAAGCACCACAAAATATGTGTTCATTGTTGGTGGAACAACAGTTAGCTAGATTTTAGAGTTGTAGAAGGTTGTTGCAGTCATGGTGGCTACCAAGGATAAGAACCCTGTAGATATGCAAAGCCGATAACAAAGGAGAAGTTGAATCTTCATTCAACTTTTGTTGGTCTTCAAGATTGAACTTGAAGATGGAGATACAAGACAAAAATAGATTAGAGGATGTTGTTGTACAGGTGTAGGTGCAGCTATTTATCTCCAAGTGGGAGATTGTTGAGTTGTGGAGCTAAAAGTTTCACTAGTGTGCAAATGTGGAGGTTGCCAGATTACATAGTAACCGACATCAGTCAGGCCAACTGACATCAGTTATCTTTAGCTACATAGTAACTGACATCGATTAGAGTCAGCTGGCATCGGTCAGATAGGAACCGACATCGATCACCTGTGTGTTTCCAAAACTATTTCCTAATTTTAGATGAAAAGTTAGTTTGCATGTAAAGACTAATTTTAGTCTTGAGTCCACTTTTCTAATTATTGTTTGGTTTGGGATCTATTTAAGAGACCCATGGGGTTGTATTATAATTAGGATGAGATCCTCAAAGTGTAAGATCTAGAAGGTCTGCAAGAGTGTAAGATCAGGAAGATCTACATGGTGAGCAAGGTCAATTAGATCTGCAAGGTGCAAGATCAAGAAGATCTATTGGCAAGGAGGCAATAATGATTGAGTTGATTATCACTTGGGAGTAGGCAACAACAACCATTGGGTTAATTGTCACTGGAGGGAACAACTCAGTGTTGAGTTGGTTGTAATTGATTGAGAGAGAGAACTCTTGAGGGAGAATTACTGTACACCCAAGAGGTGTGGGAAGAGTGAGATTTCTTCATTGTATTTTCTTCTAGAAGAGTTGAATATAGATTGTATTATTTTTCATATCTCCATTCTTTGTTGGTTTTGATTTCTAGTTACTTATTACTTCTAGTTTAATTCCATGTTTAGTTGCTTATAAAAAAGTAATCAATTGAGCTCTAAGGTACTAACAATTGGTATCAGAGTGAGCTACAGGATCCTAACAGTAATAAGTAAAATCTCATTGTAAACATAGGCTCAAAACTTATAGAGCTATAAGATAAGTACATTTTAAACATTATAGGAAATATGGGATGTTTGTGTCATCAATACAAGGCTAGTCAAACTAAGAGATAGGCCAAGGGGCACAATATAGAGCATATGTGAGGCTTGCAAAAGTAAAGCATGTGTAGAAGTAAAAAGAACAACTAGGGTCATGAGTTTTCCAAGTGTACAAGACTGAGGTGATACACAATCACAAAATAGCATCTACAAAAAGGAATTGAATAAGGTTTACAATAAAGGTAAAGGTGAGCATAGTCATGCTAAAACTTTGAAAAACCAAGATAGTAACCATTTGAAAGAAACAAATGGTGAATTTGAAATACAATTGAAAAATAAGATATGACACCAAAATAAAGATCCTATTATTCCATAATTAAATATTCTAATTTACAATATGGGTCCCATATGAATAAAGAGAATCAAAAAATCCTAAAATAATGTTTTATTTTGTTATGTTTGATAGAAAGGTTCTTTGATTATCCACAAACAAATAAAGTGTAGAAAATTACTCCAAATAAATGTTGAAAACTGGTTGAGATTACTCTCAAAAATATTATGGTCAATTACAATTACTTTTTTTATTCAATAATACAAATGCATACATATAGATAAGAATATCCTAAAAAGGATGAAACATGTCAATCCCTAAGACTACTCCATTAAACTTATTTATCCATATTATCTCTCTCTAGTTCCTATCTACATGAGTTTAATTAAAACTCACACAATATATTAAAAATATATTTAAAACAAAAAATAATAATTGACATATAATCTCACACATGTGAGAAGTAATAAGCATTTTTTCCCAACACTACCCCCTTAGTTCTTGCATGGGGAGAGGAATCACATGGATTAAATTTATATATGTTTCCCCCCACAAAGTTTGACTCAATATACATTGGGTTCACCTAATAATGCACATATTTTTATAAAAAAAAATAATGTGCATGCTTTATTAATTATTTCCTTTAAACATAGGCATATTCAATAATTTAGGTTAGTGATGAGGGCACACAAATGACTACTCATTAACACGTAGTATATTATTACAAACCTCTCATTACATTATAGACTCTAAATTTGAATAATATATTATTACAAACCTCTCATTACATTTTAGACACTAAATTTAAATTATATAGCACCTCAGTCTTATACACTTGGAAGATACCTACCATGGTTGTACCCTTCAGTTCTAAGACCTTCATATTGTTGAAAAACTCACGTTCACTATCTCTTTGTGCCAAATTGCTTATCTCTTAGTACAACCACTCTTGTTCTGATGACTAGGCAATATATTCTATGAAAAATGCTCTAAACATGATCGATATTCTTCTCTGCCATTTTTGGACAAATACCTATTTTCTAGCTTTTCAAACATTTGCATCTGAGCCAGATGTCTACCTAGACATAAGTGCCCCTTTTAAAACTATGTGCCCAATGCCTAAAACTCATCTAATTTGAAAATGAAATGTATCCTAAAGTTCATCCTAAGTGCTTTTGTGAGAGATATTTTTAAAAGGTATTGGTATATATACAAGATCAACCCTCATTCAATCCACACATAAAAAAGACCTATAAAATACTATGAAATCACAAGGCAAATTACCAAGAGCATTCCATCAAGCATTCAAAGGAGTAAATATAATATATTCATCCATTTTTCCATGTCAGACATAGGAGTAGTATCCCTATAGGTCTAAAGTACTACAAGAACATCCTATGAGCCATATTTTCCAAGTTACAAGATAGGTCACTTTATGTTCTTGCTTATCACACATTGCATCCTTATACACACACAAAAAAACATGTATGGGAGAGATAGATAATTGTAAGTCTCTCTTTGGAGTATTGGGTATGTAGGCAATGCCCATTAATAAAGGGGTCCTTAAGGCAACTCAACACCATGTTCCCACTGACCCATTTTTTTCACAATCTATCCAAGGGTGAAGAAGCTATTATTTTTATAGTTTGATAATGAGTGACATCCTATGCACATGATATGTACACACAATGAGAAAGGAAACATAAAATCTAAAAGGATCCAATTGGTTGCATCTAGATCTATTCACTATTTTGTACTGGATACTTGTATCCAACTCAGACGCTAGTGTTGATGCAACCATCCATATATTGGCATAATCATCAGAGGCCACATAATAAAAAAATCCAAAATTTGATGATTGTTCTAGAATCCTGATTTAGTCCACTTATAACCCATTTTAACCCAGATCTAAATATGCACAGTGAACTAGGTAAGGACTCTTGTTTTCAATTTATTATAAGATAAATCAATAATTGTACTTTCTATTTTTGTCATACCTTAGCACTATAAATTTATAATATTGTTTATCTGAGTTTGAAAATTAATTGGCCTACTGTATATTTATTTATCACCCTTGTGCTTATTCATTTTTATATTATTAACCCTATGTACCCTTGTACCCAAAATAAATGTAGGGTTAAACATTTGGTGAACCCAAACTTTGTGAATACAAAACTTCCTAGGCTGTTGTAGTTTCCTATTTTATTTCTAATTTATTTCTTCCTTTATTTTTTATAATATAATATAAGGGATTTCCCCATGGAAAAAATCACCCAATAAAGGACTTCCTTGAAGAAGAAGAAAATTCCATTCCTCAAGCTATAACCATTGAAAACTAAAAGTATCAAACCATCCCAAATTAACACAAATAGACATAAGTGATGCCTTGGCTTGTAAAGTGCATTAAATTTTCTCATAATAGCTACCATCCTAAATCCATTATTCACCCATAAATTACATGGGATTCTTCAGTCCATGTTGTTAGCCACCAATAAAGTAGACCATCTCATAATTCTCCTCATGCACTTTTACCTTCTTCAAACAATTTGGATCCACATGAGCAAAATTTTCCTTCTTTTAATCATGTTAATTTTTTACAAATCCGTAAGGATGTCATGGTTGATTTACAAACTAGTCATAAAGGAGATTTTATTTCAATCACATCGATTAAAAATCTTATTATTTCAATAGTTATAAACAATATCCACCTCATTAAGGGTGAAAATACTATTTTTTCCTTCATTTGATATCCAAAATTTTCAAAAGGCAAATAAAGATATCATGGACCATTTTCCAAATAACATTAAACCACCATGAAGAGGGTGCATTACAAACCTAAAGTGGTAAAAACTCTTATTGTTACAAAAGAAGTACATTTACCAAAGACACATAAAAATACAATTGATATGTCATTACCAAAGGTGGATGAATTATCAAAGGATAGGCCAAATTTTCCAAATTTTCAAGATCTAATACCATTACCAACATATCCTAAATTTAGTGATGTTGAGCTTGCACTTGTTATTCATGAATATGATAATACCAATATGCCTAAATTCAAAAGAGGTGGTGCATTAGAGCCAATGATAGCACCTTTCCAAAACACTACCATTTCTAGAGATAATATCATGTCCATGATGAGTGTTAATGGAGAGGTTCAAAGACAAGTTTATATACTTCAAATGCAAATGGCCCACCGTAATGCTAATGCAAATATTACCTCATTCCATAATCGATCGATTGCATTTGTATACTTGACTATCCTTATATAAAAGGTTTTAAACTACAAAATTACCACTTTTTAATCATCATAAATATCCCTTTGATCACATGATTAAATATTTACATTATTTTGGTCAATGGGTTAAATATGACAAACTATTTCTTAAATCCTCTCATATGATTATCATCGATGAAGCTCACAATTATTTCTATAGCTTACATATTAACAATGGAAATATTGAAAAGCACATTATTTCACATTAAAAAAATTAACATAATTAACAATGGAAATAATAATATCATACTTATCATACTCCCATGTTTAGAATAGTCAAGAAACTCCAGCACATTAAACAAGAAGTTTATGGCTGGAATAGACACAATTTTGGGCAGGTTTTCCAGTAGAAGAAAAATATAATGGGAAAACTCAAGGCTATTCAGCAACTGATTGATCAAGGGGATGACTCAGAGGGAACCTTAGAAGAAGAGAATAGTCTATCTTCAGAATGGAAGAATCTAATGGAAAGGGAAGAGGTTTTTTGGAAACAAAAATCCCATGTTCAATGGCTTAAAGAGGGTGATAGGAACACTGCTTTTTTTCATCTCTCAGCTATGAAACATAGAAAATCCAACTCAATAACTAAGCTTGTCCTAGATAATGGAGACATTATTACTAAGGATAACAAAATAAGGGAGCAAGCCAGGGTGTTCTTTCAGAATTTGCTTATGGAAGAAAACAATAATGATAGAATTGATAGATCTATGAGTCAATTCATTGATAAAATCCCCTATTTTATAACAAAAAAAGACAATCTAGAAATGTTAAATCCTATATCTGATGAATAAGTACATGTTGTTTTATTCTCCATGGGTGCTTTTAAAGCCCCAGGTCTTGATGGCTTTCCTCCTATATTCTTTCAGGAATATTGGGAGATTGTTGGAGCAGACCTCACGGCTGAAGTTCATGATTCTTTCAGATCTAGAAAACTTTTGAAACAAGTCAATAATATCTTCATTGTACTTGTTCCTAAAAAATCTCAACCTTTACACCTTGCTGATTTTAGACCCATTAGCTTATGCAACACTATGTATACGATATGTACTAAACTGCTAGTTTTGAGAATTCAACCCTTGCTTGACAAAATTATTTCTCCTGCTCAAAAAGGTTTCATCTCGAGCAGATAGATTCTTGAAGTTGTGATCACCACACATGAGACTATCCACTCCATGGATAAGAGTAGAATCCCTGGGATGGCCCTCAAGCTTAATATATCCAAAGCTTATGATAGAGTCTCATGGACTTTTCTATTCCAAGTGATTAGAAAATTTGGGTTTAATGATAAATTGTCTTGCTTATTATGGAATGCAGTCTCTTCTGCTAAATTCTCAGTGATGGTTAATGGTGTTCCTAGAGGGTTTTTCTCCTCCTCGAGAGGAATTCATCAGGGAGACCCTCTCTCCCCATACCTATTCATCATTATGGCTAAGGCACTGGGAAGATACATACAAGCTGATATAGTTTCAAAAAAGCTAGTAGGCATCAAACCTGCCTCTTCCCTTCATCCTATGGTTATACAACAGTTTGTGGATCATACCATCTTATTTGGCATCTCATCAGTGATCGAAGCTAGAAGATGGAAGAATATACTTAATGATTATGCCAGAGACTTGGGACAAAGAATAAATTTCTAGAAAAGTAATGTGTACTTCAACACTCCCAATGAACTTAGACAAATAATCATTGATATCTTAGATTGTGTTGAGGCTGGCCTACCAGCTACCTACCTAGGTCTCCCACTCTCGATCAAAGAAGTATCTTCAAGTTTTTGGAATGGTATTGTGGAATGTACACAGAGGAAACTTCTTGGGTGGAAGGGGAAACCACTCAATAGTGCGGGTAAGTTGCAACTTATTTGGGCATCCTTGCAAGGTATTCCTACTTACTTCATGTCTCTTTTTAAAATTCCTATGTATTTTGCTAAAAAGCTGGAACAGATCTAAAGGAAATTTTTATGGACAGGAGTGGAAGACAAACAGATAATGTCTTTAGTCAGATGGGAAAAAGTGTCTCCGAAAATCTCATGGTGGACTTAATATAAGATCCATCAGGAAAATGAATAAAGCCCTCCTCTCAAAAGTTATTTGGAATCTAATTCACAACAATAGTGAGTGGGGGGAAATAATGTATGCTAAATACATGCATAGCATTGATGATTCCAACTTTCTTCAACAGGCAGGATTACCCCAGGGGTCTGTGACATGGAATAAAATGCTAAAAAGTAGAAGTCTTCTCAAACAGAGAATTAGGTGAAAGCTTGGAAATGGCTGGTAGATTAAATTATGGAGGATAATTGGTTAAGGGATAAGCCTCTCATCTCCCAAGGAAACTATGGAGAAATTATAGACCTAACTACTCAGTTCTTTGGTGATAGGGTTAGTGATTATATGGAAAATAACAATGGGATAAGGAGCTAGAAAAACCTTTTAGATTATTGTGTGCATAGGCTTGAGCTTAACCCAAAAATTTGGGAGATCCAACAATGTGTTCAAGAGATTAGAATCTCACTCTTCCCTCGAGAGGATGAACAATACTGGTGGTCAGATAAAAATGGATCGTTCTCTGTCAAATCTGCCTATCATCTGCTTACACCTGAAACTTAGAATAAGGAGGTGTGGAAAAAGGTTTGGAATCATAAACTCATTCCAAAGATTAACTTGTTTTGATGGGTTGTTGCCCATAACAAAATCCTTACTTAGAACAACCTTCAAAAGAGGGAGTTTACTTTGGTCAACAGATGTTTTCTATGTGGTTCTAAAGAGGAATCAATTTCACACCTATTCATACACTATGAGTTTACCCAAGATTTATGGGGCACAATACTTAATAACTTTGGCATTGAATGGGTTTGCAATTCTGCCCTTAAATAAGTAACTCTCAGCTGGAACTCAGCCTTCACACATCCCTGGATTAAGGAATTATGGAAGCAAGCTCTACCATGCTTGAGCTGGACTTTATGGAAAGAGCAAAATCACAAAATTTTCAAGGACACTGCTAGAAATACTGCTCAAGTGTTTAACTCCTTTGCTAGGACTGTCTTGGAAAGTGTTACAATAGCTCATATTAGTGTTGCGGAGAAACCCCTATCTAAATTTGAAAGTTAAATTGCTGTCAAATGGAAGGTTTTAAACCTTATCCCTGGGCATGATAATTCCAAAATTCTTCAAAGACTTCATACTAAATGGATACCACCTAAACCCAATTAGATGAAACTCAATTTTGATGGGGCATCCAAGTTGAGTGGTAAAGCAAGTGGAGGAGGAATAATAAGAAATGAAAAAGGAGGGATGTCTGCTATCTATGCTGGTGGCATGGGTTGCCAAAGTAATAACTATGCTGAAGCTATGGCCTTACTTTGGGGATTAAAGTTAGCTATATCCCTAGGAATTAGAAATTTGAATATTTAGGGAGATTCGAAGTTGTTCATAGATGTCGTTAATAAAGCATCTAATGTTGGTATCCATCTAAAAGACATTATTACGGACATCCAGTTTCTTTTACAAAAGTTTTTAGAAGTTGAGATTACCCACACCTATAGAGAAGGTAATAGGGTCATTGATGCTTGTGCCAACCTTGGTCAACAATTCTCAAGATGGAGGGTATGGTGATAAGAGGCTCATATACACCCAAACATTAGAGAGATCATTCAGAAGGAGATGATGGAGCATGAATGATGCACATTGATGACGAAGATAGGTTTCGAAGGTAGTCCACATGGAGAAGGCCATTGCGGATCATGGAAAATGATAACCTTAGTACTTCTTTGATTTTCATGATTAATTCCTTGTATCATGAGGTGGAGGTGTGAGAGTTGCATCATGAAAACCAAGGGGGAATTATTTTCAAGCATGAAAGTAGATGTCACTGCAGTGGGCCATTATGTAAAATGAGACTTCACATCTGCATTCAATGCAAATAAAACTGAGGGATTTTTACTTGTTTGAAGCTCAAGGTGGTAATTAGGGTATGAAGAGCTAGAAATTCAAGAAATTTTGGAAGACACTGGAGGGAAACAGGCTTCTTGAGTTTTTGAGGTCACTGAAGAGCAGGGTGTTGATTCCAGGGGAACTGCTGATAATAAGGAGAAGATGCATGTATAAGAAGCTAGTGAGGGTTCAGAGAATGATAATGATTGGAAAATAGATATTGGGGCCTTGAAGGTCCACATTCAAAAGTTGGAAAAGGTCTTTGCCAAAGGCCTTTGAAATAACATTCTGTTGAATATGACTATGTTGGAAGCGGTGGGTAATCTAGGGAATGATGACAATGCAGACAATGAGAATCTTAAGTATCTTGTTAATTCTATAGTTATGTATTTTTGTCCTTTCTAACTCTGGTCTTTCCATTGTTTTGTTTTTCTTTTGACTTTGTTTCTTGATTGTGCCATTGGTTCAGTGCTAGCATCTTTTGTTTGCTAGCCTTCCTGTCTTTTTTGACTGTATAGGGTTTGGCCCCTAGTTTGCCACCTTAATTAATCAAAAAAAAATTCAACCAATTAATAAATGTAAATGATTTTCTATATCATACCTAACTCATTATAAGCAAAAAGAGGGGAAAAAATAGCCTAGCTTAAAGAAAAAATTCCCCAAGCCATCTGATCGAATACAAAAATAAATCCCCTTAGTACAAACTAGTTCTATTGTATTATCATAATGTTCATATACAAGTATAATCTAAATAAACATAGAAAACAACTAGAATATATCTTACAAACAACCAAAAAAACCAAAAAACCAACTTAAAAGAAAAGTTGAACAACTACAGACTATTCATCAAAAATAACAAGGGGTTTTCCACCCCGACTCACATCCATAATTTCACTAATGAAAGGGGGCCTATCTACTTCCATCAACTGATCTTTGCACCTCCACTTTGACAAAAACCATAGTCACCTCTATGTAATTAGATGACATACCCTATTCTGAAATAATCACCTCCACTTTATGTGCATCACCACCATGCACCACCTTTGCCAATATTGGGGACCCTATTGGCCCCAAAACCCACTACCAAACCATCTAGGCACCAAAAATTAACCCCTACAAAAGCCTCAAAGAATAAATTTCACCTCTTTAATATAGGATAGATATCTTTAAGCAACTCTTCATAATGCCAGCTCAATAAGAAAGGCTCTAAGCTAACAAATTTTTGGTAAAACCACCTTTTTCTCATTTTCCTACCCCTAGACTACCAAACATACTTAATCCAATTCCTCAACAAAGCTTATAATATTAATAAAACACTTCTCCAAGGCCCTAAAAATAGATACTGGGAGAAAGTTGAGCCCCTATTTAATAGAGAAAGGTAGTTCCACAAATTACCCTACTTCAACTAGTTTCATCTATGCAAAGAGATTCAACCTGTAATCTAGTCTAACAAAAAATTCCACCATATCCATTACCTTCCATTTATTATAAATCAAAATTAGAAGGTTTCTACTAAAAATAATTTCCAACTCTAAATTTGCATGCCAGCATAGGATTAAGCCAACATCCTCCACCCTCACCAATCAAGCAACAACCTAAACAACATCAACCAACAACATCCAAAAAATGTGTTATAAACAACATGAAGAAACTAGTCCATCAAACCCCATTTCCATTTTAGGACTAAAACCAAACACCATTAGCCAAGAAACTACTTATACCAAGTTTTCTCCATCTCCTACCTAACTGGCACTTGCAATCAAATTACAACCTCTAAGTTATCCAAAAAAATGCATTCCAAATAATCTACCATCAAAATGCACCATAATAGATATATAAGTGTGGGAGGCCATTTACCATGCTATATATTAATTGCAATCATCATGAATTCATCCTCCCAAAAAATTTCACATTCCAATAACATAGTGGCATTATAAATCAATATTGGTTACATCATCAAAATCCATCTAGCTAGATTTACAATTATCAATTTGATTAGCTCTGTTTGGTCTCTTCCTATATTAGACATGAAAGTATCCACCTTGTTCATCTCCCAAAATAAATATAATCCTTTTTAAGCTTTGAGATGGCTTAGGAGTGTCCAAGCCTTAGCATGAATATTATTAATGTTCTAGGATTTGTATTTTTGGTTGATTAAAGAATGAATAACCACCTGAGAATTGCCTTCAATGATTAGGCATTCGATACCACAATCCATCGCTAATTCTAGGCCCATAATAAGAGCTTTGTATTTTTTTTATTAAAACCATTGAAGTTTGACTGAGTCTAATCTAATCAATGAACCACTAAAATCCTTCAAGACACGACCCACACCTAACACCCTTGGGCTACCTCTAAATACTCCATCAAAATTGAGTTTGAACCAACCTGGAGGGGGAGGCTCTTAAATCACCTCTAATTTACTTTGTTTATTAGACTTAAATACCATTGACCCATTAATAGGAGAAGTTTTTTTAATTTTAGTTTTAAAGATATATATAACTAATAAGTATCTAATTTTTTTATAGGAATAACAAAATATAAACTTTAATTATTTAATTAAAATGTAAGACAATACTAAACAAAATACAAACTTTAATTATTTAATTGAAATGTGAGATAATATTAGCATATATATCTTATATAAATCTATGTAAAATGCACCAATAGATATCATTCTCAAGCACCTATATCATATTGAATTGTGACATTAGTGGAATTGGTGCCTTGAGAATGATATATATCAGTGTATTTTACATAGATTTATCTAAGATATGTATGTAATGTATGCACATATGGATTTTGAGCCTTCCCTCTCCTCATGTCAGCAGTACATTAGTGGCATATACTTATTTGATTATGATATATCCATGTTACATTATTATATGATCATTTCCATTACCATGTTTGAGCCTATGTACATATAGATGACTTTATCCATACTTATATCATAGTGTAATTGATATGTTATGTACTTAATATTTTTTTATAACACATATATCAAGGTACGTATGATATGCTTATGTTGGTTGCTTATGATTCCATATTTTCATTTTTTCACTTCCTTAAGTATGTTCCTTATTTTCTATTGTATCACATTGTATTACTTATGTAAGCATTTTAATATGTTCCATTGTTTGCAACGCTTGTGCTTTTTGATTGCCTATTGTGACATTTGAACATGTCGTAGTTTGTTGTATGTGGACATTTTAATGTCATTTTATGTTTTTTAGATATTTTTGTGTGGCATTTGAACATGCCCCTTATATGCAATTTCCTTGGGCCATTAACTCTTGTTTTTCTATTAAGTGCACTTATGTGTGTTTTTGATTTCTTAATGAGCTTGAACTATTACTCTCTATATGTTTTCATGCATCACATAATGCATCTTAAGATCTGATGTGATCACATTCTATCTACCTCATTATTATATCTACCTAAACATGCTACTCATATATGCTACATGATCCATACATAGATTATATAGTTATCTTATCCTTTTGAGGTAAGGTGAATACCAATTTATATTTCCCCTCACCTTAAAATGGGGATGGAATATCAGTGGGGGAATGTTATGGAAATATGTTCTCGACCCTTACATTGGTTCTCAAATTCTATATATATTCAGTGGACCTATGTCATGGGAACATATCTTCCATACTTACAAATATCAAATTTGGCCAAATATGTATGATTTATATACATATTTGGGGTAGCATTATATACATTGGTACCATTATTATACTTAGATTTAAGATTAAGACACATAGGAGGTGCATATTCCATGAAAAATAACACCTTAAATTGTAAAATCAAATCAAATTTTAGATTTTAAATCCTATTATGAATAGTTATTATACCCAGGATGGACATTTATGGACTTTATTGAGTCAATATTCTATAGTATTTGATTCACCTTTTGGCTATGTTGAGGTTATTAAATCACTTGATCTTACCAATTTTATAAGTTAAATTTAATTAAATCATCTAAATTCACCATATTTATAGTATGGAGTGATTAAATGATCCACCCTCACCAGATATTTAGTGTGATTTGATTAGATCAATCACACTCCCCAAGTTATAAGTATGATTGGGTTGTAGAATTGAGATAAGCTCAATGACCAAGTGGAAACTCACCTTTTCACCAAGGTTGGGGGCATGTTGTCCTTCAATATATATGTATTCCCTTACAGGTTTCCATATTATCCTAATCTCAACTCCAATCCTTCATAATGAATCATCTATTCTAATCAAAATAACAAAAGGCAAGATGGTTCTATAGATACACAGGCGTACTCCTAACCTTATTTTATTTACTTTCAAGAATTTAAAATTATTTCAATTCTATAATATATACATTGATTATATACTATAACATGTTCATTGCAAGTCAATCACCATAAAAGCACTCAATTTGGACTGACGTAAAGGCAAGGTGCATTATACAAACTTAGGTATGCATGTTTTCCTATAAACTAGTAATTTCATTACTAGATTAAAGGGGGTTGAGAAATGTAGACATTAAATCTGAATTATATAACACCTTAGTCTATACACTTGGAAATTACCTTTCATGGTTGTAACCTTCATCTCTAAGACCTTCCCACATTGAAAGGCTCTTGCTCACTATATATTTATGCCAAATCACTTATCTATTAATCTAACCACTATTATTCTAATGACTAGGCCTTCTATACAATGAAAAATTATCTAAACCTAATCATTATACTTATTTTTTAGTTTTGGACATATAAATATTTTGTAGCTTTCCAGACACTTGCATCCCAACTAGATGCCTATGTTGATGTAAGTCTCCCTTTTCAAACTAAGGTCTAGTGCCCAAAAGTCATCTAATTTATAAATGAAATGTATCCTAAAGGTCAACCTACGTAATTTAGTGTGAGATATTTTTAAAATGTATTAGTATATATATAACATCAACCCTCATTCATTGCACACCTATAAAAAACCTAAAAAATATTAGTAACTCACAAGGAACCTTACCAAGAGCATTCAATTGAGAAAATCTTTCCTATTGATCCATATCAGGCATGGGAGTAGAGCATCCCATGAACCATATTTTCCAAGTTAAATTTTGTGTCATTTTACATACTTATTTATCACACATTACACCCTTGAGCACACACAAGCCAACATGTAGGGGGAAATAAATAAGTTTGAGTCCCTCTTTAGAGTATTGACTATGTAGACAATGCCCATTGACATAGGGGTCCTTATAGAAGCTTGATATTATGTGCCCACTAACTCATTCTTCCCAATCAATCCAAAGGTGATGAATCTAGGTTTTTGATTGTTTGATAAAGAACAAAAACCTATGTGCATGATCTGTACACACCAAAATAAAGGTGATACAAAACCCACAAGTATCCATGTGGTTACATTTAGATCCAATCACTATTTAATAATGGACACCTGCATCTAACTCAAACACCAACATCAATGTAACTATCTATATCTAACACAAGCATCTATGGCTACAGAAAGTAAAATTAGAGAATCTGATGATTGTTGTAAAATCTTAATCTAGTCCACTTCTAGCCTATTTCAGCCTAGATCTACATATGCATAGTTAACTAAGTACTCTTTTTAAAAATTTATTGCAATATCAATTGATAGCTATAATTTATATTTTTTCATATCTTAGTATTATAAATTTAGAATATTGTTTATCTGAGTTTCAAATTGATTAGATCACCATAAATTTTTTATCACCCTTTTACTTATTCATTTTTATATTATTAGGGTCAAACATACACAATGACATATGATGACACTAGACACAAATATAAATTCCAATTAACTATTGTATTTACTAAACCAAAAAATTGAATCACTTAACTAATCAAAATTAAAAAAATCTCACTTGAAACCTAAAACTTAATAACACATTATATCTAAACACCTATAATTACCTTAGACATAAACAATCAAAACCTAAAAAAAATAAAAGGCTTAAAAACCTAAATTTGAACGAAAGAATTAAAAAATCATAGACAGAAAAGAAAACAATTAAAAACATAAAACCTAAAAAAAAAACTAAATACCACATATTTGTAAAATGATATAGGATGATAGTACAAACTATGTGGAGGCTAAGTTGGAGAAGACTAGAGGAGTTGTGTGGAGTAGAGAGTAATATGCTAGTGAATGCAGTGAAGGCAATGCTTAGGCTGGAATTATCTAGCATGAGGTTACCAAGTTGAATGATTGAACTATATCCTCATAATCTAGACAATAACTGGATCACAAACTGATTCAACCACAAGAATTTATACCTAAAAAAAATGTAACAGTAGAATCAAAGCTAAATCTAGATGCAGAGTGTTAAGACTCAAATTAGTACTAATTAAATGATTGCATGGGATAATGAACAAAGTGTATATTTGATGTTGAGAAAATATTTTTTGTCACTAAATAAGGAGAATCAATGGGATATATAAGTAAATACCAAGCTATGGATTTATCAGGATTTAAACTAAGCAAAGCATCCAATCTCACAAACCCTAGAACTCAGGTCATGGTTATTACAAGAATCAAATCCAATGCCACTAAAATCAAACTCTCCTATAGAAATAAAATTGTATGGTTGTGAATCAAAACATCATTATAAGATATGAAGGTAAATAGTTGAGTTGTATTTGATGATTTTAATCCAAGTTGATAAATCAACTCTCAACTCATCAAATGTATGTAGAGGCTTGATGTGTATGATGGGGAGCTTGATTCAATGTGAACCCAACACATCTTAATGTAAAAATTTGTAAATTAAAACCTTCAAAACCTCATGCCAATCTAAAAACTAAATCTACCATGTCCATAATTATATGTCTAGAACCAAAACATTTTCAATACATACATACATATATACATATAAACATATACATATACATATGCATGCATACATACATATATACATATAAACATATACATATGCACTCAAATATTAATAAAAGATATATATATCTATCTATCTATCTGTGTGTGTGTATGTATATGTATATATATTTGTATGTATATGTATATATATATTTGTGTGTATATATATATATATGTATGTATGTATATGTCTATGTATATGTATATGTGTGTGTGTGTGTATACAGACACACACACACACACATACATATATGTATGTGTGTGTGTGTGTATAGACACACACACACACACACACACACACACACACACACACACACACACACACACACACATACATATATTTATGTATATATATGTATGTGTGTGTGTGTGTATATACATACATATATATATGTATGTATGTATGTATATATATGTATGTATGTGTGTATATATATATATAAGTATGCACTAAAATATTAATAAAAGATAAATCAAATCTGATATATTCTTGAAATTGGAAATGGCACATGGTCTGTACTATTATTCTAATATCAAACATGATAAAAGGCCTATTGTTGAGGTCAACATACCCCATTCCTAAAAAATGGGGAACCTTGTGTTAAATTGTTTAAATTTTGTATCATAAAGTTAAAAATTTATCTGATCAGAGTATCATTAACATATTTGCACATCATATTTATTTGAATATCATCCAAACCTAATTTGGCTGGTATATTTTCTCATAATTTTTATTTAATCTTACCTAAAGTTGCTAACATTTGATCTTTATGTTTGAGGTTGCAGGTTTAATGGAGTCTATTTAGAATGAGCAATGGCTAGGTTTTATGATTTAATAATGATTTGATCTTTTACTATCTTTTATTATATTAAAAATCAAGTTGAATTCATGTCTAATATGCTTAAAACCCTAACTCCAAAAACCCTATCTCATTCCCTTTGAATTGAATTCAAATTTGGTGAGAACATTTTTTACGTGAACACTTTAATGTAACTTAGTTCTATTTTATCCTAAGGTCCTAGTCATGTTTATTAACATGACTAAGACCTTAGTCTAAAATATTTATCCTAAGTTATTCCTTTGTTCCATTTTCTCTTAGCCTAATCTAACTAAATGTGGGATCCCTTTTATTATGTCATAGACTTCTATTTTTATCCTAAGGTTTAGTCATGTTTATTAACATGACCAAACCTTAGTCTAAAAATTTTATGTTTAGGATCTTTATTTTTCCAAGCTTCCTTGGTCCCTTTGTTTCTACATGGTCTAACTAACCACCATGACCTTTTTTTATGTCTTTAGACTTAGCCTAAAGGCCTTATCCTAATACTATATGTTATGTATTTGATTATCTGTAGGGTCCCTTTTATTATGTCTCAAAACTTAGCTTAAAACATTTTTTCTAAAGTCTTTCCCATGTTTATTAATATAAAATAAAACTATAATCTAAAAAATTATGCTAAGTCTTTTATTTTTTCCCAAGCATTGACTTAAATGTCATTTTTATTTATAGGATCAATGATCCACGCTTAGTCAGATGATCAAGATCCAATGATGCATATCACATCAAAGCTTCAATAGAGTTTTGGGATAAGTGATAAGGTGAAAAATATGGTAATCTCATCCAAAAAACACTCAATATCCAATATCATTCAACCTCAAAGATCAAGATCCAATAGAGCATGTTTTCTTGGACAAATATGATCTAAAAATGCAAGATGAATGTTTAAAATTCAAGATGAATGTGGAGATGACATGTGTCATATCTATAGCCACTAAATTAAAGTTTGATCATCTTCCAAAGATTAATGGCACATGTTTTCTCAGGCTAGATTGATCCAATGATGATATCAATTCAAAGCTTCAACAGAGCCCCAAGACAAGTAAGAAGGTGACAAGTGTCACAACATCAGCCAAAGGACACTTAACAACTAATGCTATTTGACCTTGAAGATCAAGATCTAACAAAGTATATTTTCCTAAACAAGGATGATCCAATTGTGTGAGATGAATGTTGAAAATTCAAGACAAACTGGAGATGACATGTGGCATAACTATGGGCCACTAAATTAAAGCTCAAGCATATTTTCAAGATCAATGATACATAGATGAGTATACATATTTAGATCAATAGTCCATAGATTAGGAGGTACAATTAATCAGTATGATCCAATAGAGTGTGTTTGATCTAGATGATCAAGATCAACCATATGTAATAAATGTTTGAATGTCAAGGTGAATGTAAAAGTGAAAAGTGTCAAAACTATTGGGAATGCATCAAGTAGTCAATGACATTCAAGTTCTCAGATCAAGATCAATGGTCTACATTTATCTATGTAAATATGATCCAATGGTGTGAAATTAAATAGGGATTTTTTAAAAGGCAATGGTCATTTTAAAAATATGAATGAGTAAAATGACATGAAACTACCACATGGGTACCATGGTGATACCACATTAGAGCCACATTAGTATATTGTTCCAAGTGAAAGAGTACATAGTCCCAAGAAATACAAAGGTCTAAATAGGTGATCTAAATTTGGATCTAAGTGATGAAGCTCATGCAAATTTAGATAATTTCAAATAGGAGAACCAAGCTCAAGGGAAAATAGAGGTTGAAGAAAAGACTAAGTAAATCTAGAAATATTAAAAAGCATGGAAAAGGGAAGATTAAGACCACAAGAGATTAGGAGGTAAAATGAAGGATCTCTTTATGAAACCAAGTATCAAACTTATGTTGTTTGAGGAGTAGCATTAGAGAGCAATGAAGACCCTATAGTAGTAACATGGGACTTCAGTAGCACAAGGGTCCTAAAGATTAGTTGAATTAATAATATTCTCCCTATAGCTAAACATTTTACACTTGAAAGTGGAGTATTCTATTTGTAAAGGCATGTGTAGTTTTTAAAACACATTGCCTATACATCCATCCATTGGAGAAAGTCTAGTGTATTCTAGAACATTTATGGAAAGGATAGTTTTCCCAACACTTGTACTTTTGTAATTGGATAGAACTGATCAACATGCTTCCTTACATCCTATAAAAGGAACATTGTTATTTGTAAAAGAGGAGGGAGTTCTTAGAGCCAAAAGTATTTTGTAAACTTTGAGAAATTAATATAAGTAAAGAATTATGAAAATTTTGTCCAAATTTGCTTGTGTCTTTTGTTATCATGGTTTCTCTCTCATTATTTGTTTTGACTTCTAGATTATAATGGTTCTTGTAAATTCTTGGTGTCTACATTTTGATATAGATCTATTAGCTTATTTCAATGTTAGGTTTATTGAAAGTTCTTAGGTTTATTTCATTTTCTTACTCTTCTTGCATTTAGGTTAATGTTATTTGCTTACAAGGGTAACTCTTTAAAGTGAACTCGGTTCTTATTTTCATTATTTCCCGCATTCTTTAGATGTTTGACTAATGTGTGATAGGATTTGATCATATGCCACTTCATGTCATACATTGGTTAAGTGCATTCCTGTATGATATTTGAACTTTGTCATGATGTTTAGAATGAAGATCAACATTTCTTCTCTACCGTACCCTTCCTTTTGCTTATTTTTAACCATATCACTTTAGCTTAATTATCATTATAAATATCCATCTTAGATTATTTATTGATCATAATTCATAGTTATTAGCATAGTATATTTCATATTTTGTATAGACTAACTTTTGGCCACAGTGGTTCCCAACCAGCAAACATTATAAATATTATGAAATAGTCCACTTGATTTGCTTCTATTCCATCATCAGATAATAGGATTATCACAACCTATAATTCATGTGCTAAATTCTTAAAATTCTAAAATGATACATGTTCTTAAACACTCAAGCCACCTATGATACATATTCAAGCATCAACAGGAGGGGCTTTGCTCGAGCAAGGAGCGCCTATTAGATCTTTGTAAATTTAAAGTATATTTGCTCATTTTTTTGAATTGTGTTCAAAGATTGGTGTAATATTTATATAATTATGTCATTATTTGTTAAATTGTATAAATACAAATGATCTTTATGATCTTAGACCCATCTTCATGCTTCTTTTAGACAAATATCAGTGCTCTTTGAAGCTATATGCCTAATTATGGTAAATATGGATTAAGCTTTGTCAATCCAACATGTTTGAGGTTAGTAATAGTTATTTTGATCAAATATTGATAGATCCTTTACTAATTTGAATTTATTTGAGATTAAACATATAAAGATCAATTATATTTATGTGTTTGGATACATCTTTGATCTAAATTAATTAAATATTACTATCTTTTATCATCCTTTTAATAAATCTTTGCAAAATTTACTTAATTTGTAAATTTGATCATTATTTCCTACAAAGATAAGACTAACACATCATATTTCAAATAGGGTTCAAAACACATAAGCTAGAATTACTAAGAATCAGCACAAGGTCACGTTCAGAGACTAGAGAACCTTTGCTTTCATTATAAGTTCATAAGATAACTAGGTGGGACAAAGGTAAGCACAGACTTTCAAAGTCTTTGCCAACTTCACCAATTCAAGGTACTCTTATGTCTAATCCCTCTCAAGGTATGGTTTGGCTAGGTGGTTCTCCAATCAATGTGCCAAGTGTAGTACATGACCTTCCTCATAATCCTAAAAATTATTTACCAACATTTAGTCCTAGTGGCATTATAACTGTTGAAGAACACATTAAGAGTTTCAAAGTCACTTCAAGATTGTTGAATGTGACTCATGAAGATGTAGTATGCAAACTATGTCCTTTTACTTTTAAATATGATGCATATGAATTGTTTATAAACCTTCCTAAAAACTACATTACAGTTAGGTTGATTTTAACAATGTTTTTATTGACCAATTTGGTAAGATCATTAGTCCTTATTTCATGTACCAATAATTCACCATAGTGAAAAGAGATGCAAATGATCCCATAAGAGCCTTCAATACTATATTCTAGAAGATGTTCAGTAAGACTATAGCTCCTTACATATTTGATGAGGGTTTATCTTTAGAAATCTATAAGGATGCCTTAGATCCCATGGCTTTTATGTTTATAAAGAGAGTTGTTAGGCCCATGAATACATTAGCTTTAGTTTATGCTGAGGCTATGATCATTAATGACCAGATACAACCCTAAAGATAATTGGCATCCTCCATTTCTAATGTCAATCTACATTTACCCATTCTAAATATTATTCCTAATGCTAATCAAAATGTGCCTACCTTAAACCAACTTCTAGTCTTGAACAAACTACCTTTGAGTCATGCACATCCTACTCAAAAATTGGGATTCATGTACAATGTTGCCAATAGATCTCATCCACAAGATTAGAAAGATTTAATGCCTATAGCTAATGCTAATACTCAAGTTCATAATTATAAATCCCCAAAGAATAAGAGTGATTCTATCCTCAAAATGGTTCAAAAGCTTAGCACTGACTTCCTTCAATTACAAAAGCAAGTAAGCAATACTAGAGAGAGATCTGGTAGAAATTTCTCCTTCTAAAGGTTCAATAATCCCACTAATGGATTTTAGAATGATAATTACTTCAATAATAATAATAATGAGCCATCTGCTATCAAGAATGTACTTGATATAAATCTTAATAATGTTTTTTTGCTTGACTATTATAGAGTTCATTGCACTTATAAGCATGAGCAAATAGACTGTGTTGAATTTTGTAATGCTTTTGAGGCCTTTCAAGAAGAATTAGATACTATTAAAGTTGTCCCTAATAAGGATTGTGATGCTGGTACATCTAGTTCTTCAAGGTCATCTAGATCACCTGATTCAACTCTCATGGTGGAGACATTTGAGTTCCCTTTCCAAGAAGACAATGAGCCCAAGGATATTCCTAAGGAGATTCATGCTTTTAAGTAATTTTTTAAGAAGACTTATCCTCTAATAAATAGGGATTGGAAGCAACCATTGACCAATTTAACTAATCCAAATAACTTTGACACTCCTCTCAATACTACATCAGATAACAATCCATATCCTCTTAAGTGAATTACTTCTAAGCCCAATGTCTACGCATCTAATTATTCTAATATGAATGGATATAATATAGTATAGGACATGAAAAAGATCAAAGCTAATATAATATTGCATGAGTTGACTCAAATTACAAAATAAAGGGATCTATTGTTGGAATATTTATCTAAGAAGCCTGGTAAGTCTCAAAAGTCTACACATGCTAATGTTGCAATTCACAAGAACAAAGCAGATGTTCCCCCTTTCCTACTTATAATCAAGATCTTTGGTAAGAATTTGCATAATTGTTTGTTATATTCTGGTTCTTTTGTAAATATTATACCTAAAGGTATTTATGAGAAATTAGGTTTGACTCCTATTAAATATGATAGAGTTATAACTCAATTAGATAAATCAAGAGCAAAAGTGATTAGTGAGTTGTTAAATGTTCACATGCAGATTGCCTCAAAGCCAAGATCCAATAGTTTATTGATATCCAAGTGGAGGACATTTATGATGCTTATGGGATGTTGTTGAGTAGAGACTGGACTAAGAGCTTGAATGGTTATATGTCAGCAGATTATTCACATATGTGGTTGCCTTGGAAGGGAGTCCCCAACCAAATTAGGATAAAAATGGAACCTAAAATATAGCGTGTAATCACTGATTACAATACAATCAATGAAAGGGTCAACATGGTTAATTTAGATCTTGGCATTTACACTCTTGAGACCACAAAGGTATGTAACTCTAAAAATTCTCAAGCTATTCCTGGATTATGGAATATATATTTTAATGGTGCACGATGGAAGATAGGTTTTGGATCAGGAGAGGTGTTAGTCAATCCCATTGGGAAAGAATAAAATGCCTCTTACAAACATCAATTCCCATGCACCAATAATTTGGTTGAGTATGAATGACTTATTCTTGGATTATAATTTGCAATTAAACATGAGGCCAAGAAACTATTAGTTTATAGTGATTCTAAACTAGTGGTTAATCAAGTCAAGAGTAAATATAAGTGCAAGTTATTCTATTTCAAGAAATACAAATTTAGAGTGTGGGACTTAATTGAATGTTTTGATACTTTCAAAATTATGTCAATCTCTAGGGAAGAAAACAAGGTTGTTGATGAACTTAATTTATCTTTAGCCAACCTTATGCCCAATCAAAGTTCCAAGTTACAAATCCTTACCATTGAATTAATCCCATGTCCCTCGATGACAGATAATGTCAGCCAATTATAGGTATTTAGTGATGATCAAGAGATCATAAACTTCATGACTAGTTTAGGAATGTTTGAGGGTCACATTATTGATGAAACCAACCTCCTCGATGATGATAAAATTAAAGGCAAACTCAATGACAAGGTCAATTTAGTTGAATGACAATAAGATCCTAAAAGGCATGATAGCCTTAGAGAGACTCTTTGATTCTGATAGGCTAGCTGAGGCTACCAAGATTCCCAAAATAAATGAGAAGGATTATAATGAAATTGATCTTGGATTTCAAGGGCAACCTTAGCTAGTTAATATTGGTATAGCCTGTACAAGCATTGAGTCCAAAAGATCCAAATAAATGTTGACCAAATATAAAGATATCATATCATGGTCTTATGATGACCTAAAGATCTTTGATCCAAAGGCCATAACACATACCATACCTTTAAAAGAAAACTTTAAACCTTTTAGACAAAAGTAAAGGCCTATCAACTTGGTCTTAGAACCACTAAAATAAAATAAAAATCAAGAAGATTTTAGATACCAAGATTGTGTTTCCCATTAGGCACTCCACATGGGTAGCTAATTTAGTACTAGTCAAGAAGAAAAATGGTGAAATTAGGTTGTGCATTCATTTCATAAATCTGAATAGAGCATCTGAGAAAGATAATTACCCCTACCTTCTCTTGACCAAGTAATACAACTTATTTCTAGTTTTGTCATGATGTCTTTTGTTGATGAATTCTTAGGGTATAACCAGGTGTTGGTGAATCAGGAAGATAGGATGAAGACTAATTTTACTCCCAAGTGGGGCATGCTTGCCTAAAATAGAATGCCTTTTAGATTGATAAATACAAGATCCACTTTTCAAAGGGATATGGATCATGTTTTTCTAGGTCTTATAGGTAAATGTATTATCATATAAATAGATGATTTGACTATCTTTTATAAAAATAGGTAGGATCACATTATGCACCTACAACTAGTATTTGAAATATGTAGAAGGTATGGGATTTATCTCAACCCAACAAAAAATATTTCTTATGTTACTGAGGGAAAACTATTAGGACATGCTATCACTAAGGAGGGAATCTCTATAGACCTGATAGAGTATATGCAATATCTAATATAGAGCCACCTAATAGTAGGAAGGAATTGAAGTCATTATTTGGTAAAATAAACTTTGTAAGTAAGTTTATCTTTGGTTTGGAAAAAATATTGAGACCTCTAAATGACATGTTAAAAAAGAGGCTAAGATCACTTGGAATGAAGAGACAAAGAAGGATTTCAAAAACATCAAAGAGGCAATTGGGTAGGTCCTAGTCCTAATAAATCTAGAATTTGTTAAATATTTATATCTTTAATCCTTTACTTTATATCATACAATAGCTACAGTTCTAACTTAGAAGATAGATGAATGTGACCATCCAGTTGCTTTCATGAGTACTAATTTTAAAAATGTTGAGTTGAATTACTTTTTTATTAACAAACAAGAATGTGCTTTGGTCAAGGTAGTGAAAATGTTCAAGTATTATATTCTTAGAAATATGGTACATGTCATCCTAGTAGACCATACCACTAAGCTCATGCTAAGTCAAAATAAACTAGGATAAAGGAGAGGTAAGTGGATGTCTCTGCTCCAAGAATATGACATTGAGAGGAAGAATGCCAAATTGGTAAGGTGCCAAGGTTTAATCCAATCGATTGCCAATACTAACCCAAAGATAAGTGTTATGCAGGTAGAGTAATAAATTTTTAGACCCAGTGATTGGTATGATCCCATTGTTCACTTAATAATCAATGGTTATTGTCCTACAAGGTTAAGTATGGAGTAGAAGAGAGCTTTAAGGCTAAAAGGAGCTCATTTTTTGACTAGTGATGGAGTGCTATATAGGAATAACTTTGAAGGCATTTACTTGAGGTGTGTTTTCAAGAGTGTAGAAGTTGAGATCATGAGCGCCTTTCATGAAAAGTTAGGAAGTGGACATTTATTTGAAAGGATAATAGCACACAAAATATTAAGGGCTAGTTATTACTAGCCTACAATCTTCAAGGATGCTCATAAACATGTGAGAGAGTGCCATTCACATCAAGTCTTCAACACAAAATATCCTAAGGTGGCCATGCCACTAAAGCCAGTAGTGATTGAGAAACCCTTTGCCCAATGGGGGTTAGATTTTGTGGGGGTCATTAAACCCAATTCCTTTGATCATCACTTGTACATTTTGACTATTATTGATAATTGCAGCAAATGGATTGAATTAGTGGTAAATAAATAATGCAAGATCAAAGAGGCAATCAAATTTTTAGAATAAAACATATGCACAAGGTTTGAGACACCTTTAGCTCTAGTCTATGATAATAAATCTAATTTTATATCTATAGAGATGATAAAATGGGCATCTGATAATAACATCTTTCTCAAGTTCTCATCAAACCATTATCCTCAAGGTAATGAAGTATCTAAATTAACAAATAAGAACGTGATGAAAGCCATAAATAAGTCTACAGCTGATAAACCAAGAACAAGACACAAGCTGCTTAAGTATGCCCTTTAAGAAGACAGAACTAGAATCAAATAAGTTCTCAAAGCATCACCATTATTGTTAGTTTATGGTCAATAAACCATCTTCCCCATCACCCTCAAGCTGCCAACATATAGGTTCATGCAAGAGTACATGGAGGACCAAGAATTTCAAAGTTCAAGATTATTGGACATCACACAGATGGAAGATGTGAGAGAGGAGGATTTTGAAAAATTTAGTAGGCACCAAACTATAATCAAAATGTGGTTTGATAAACATTCAAAAATAAATATGTTCAGGAAAATAGACTTAGTTCTTCTTTGGGACAACACATCTGAGCCTAATGGTAAACATGGAAAGTTCACACCTTTGCGAATAGGTCCCTACCAGATAGCTGAGATACTTAGAGACAACACATTCAAACTGAAAGACTTATAGGGAGCAAAGTTTACACTACCCACCAATGGGTAATACTTAAAACATTATTTCTCTAATGTCCTACTTGGGGTCTTCATGGAATGATTGTAAGACTAATTAGTGTTAATGTAGGTAGGGCTTAGTTTAGTCTATTTCTATTCTTTCTTTCATGTCCCTTATTGTACATATGTTTGTATATATTTATTTTTTTGTTTTCTTTGTGTTTGGTTTGTTTAATTTTTCCACTTTGCTCCTTGATTTTAATAAGTCCTTTTAGATAGTCCTCAGCTCAAGACTCATATGATTGCTCAAAAGTAACTTCATAGTTTAAGAATGTTGGTGTGTTCTCTTAGCATTGGTTGATCATGAATTATTGAAATATGAGTTTAATGTTTTGGTTCAAAGAAATTAGTAAAGAATGATGAATAGATCAATTGTGCCATGAGATTATAAACCTTGTTCTGATCTAAGCTTGGTTTTAATAAGGATTGCACATGTAGGGTGAATTATTAGATTATTGGGATGTAGTCATGCTTACACTTTAAAAAAATTAATATCTTGAGACAAAGTTTATAGCCAAAGGTGATTGTTTAAAGATCAAAAAATTGAAAAAATCCAAAAACCTGGTTAAATTGGTTCCCAACCTTTGCTAGAAACTCAAAATAACTTGAAAAATACAAAAAATAAGAACCTTATTGTAAAATTTAAGAGTTTTCTAAGCAAAGGTGATCCTAGTAATCTCCATTAGGGTTATGGATGCTTAGCTGGCAGTGGAACAACACCTTAAATGGATCCAAAGGCATCTTTTTGGGGGATATGGATGCTTGGTTAGTATTAGAACAATTCCCAAGCCTTCCCTGAGCTAAATCATGGTTCTTAATGAATATTTAAACATTCTAAAAGTCAATGTTAATGGTTAAAGTCATGAACCTAGAAGTTGTTCTCTAAATCCTATGAAAATCAGTAAGTGGAATCAAATCACACACACAACATGGCTATGTCTTGATGTTTGATCTTAATTCTATATGTATAATATTTGTTCTAGCCATGAACTAATCTTAATAAGAGTTCTTGATCAAATGGAATAAGTATCTTAATTATTATTCTAAAGTAGAGTCTCTGAATTCTAACATATTGTTATGTTTCCCATAGAAGTCACCACATGTTGAGGTCAACATACCCCCATTCCTAAAAAATAAGGAACCTTGTGTTAAATTGTGTAAATTTTGTACCCTAAATTTGAAAATTCATTTGATCAAACTATCATTAATATGTTTACACATCATCTTTATTTGAAGATCATACACACCTAATTTGGTTGGCATATTTAGTCATAATTTTGATTTAAACTTTCTTAAAGTTACTAACATTTGATCTTTATGTTTTAGGTTGCAAGTTTAATAGAGTCCATTTAGAATAATCAATGGCTATTTTTATGATTTAATAATGATTTGATCTTTTACTAACCTTTGGTCTATTGAAAATTAAGTTGAATTCATGTCTCATCAGCTTAAAACCCTAGCTCATGCCCTTTGAATTGAATTAAAATTTGGCAAGAACATTTTTTGTGGGAACACTTTAATGTGACCTAGTTCTATTTTATCCTAAGGTCTTATTCATTTTTATTAACATGACCAAGACCTTATTCTAAAAATTTTATCTTAAGTTCTTCACATCCTTAACCCCCTTTATCCCATTTTTTCTTAGCCTAATCTAGCTAAATGTGGGGTCCTTTTTATTATGCCATGGACTTAGTTCTATTTTTATCCTAAGGTTTAGTTATGTTTATTAACATGACCAAACCTTAGTCTAAAAATTTTACATTTGGACTCTTTATTTTTCCAAGCCCCCTTGGTCCCTTTATTTCTACATGGTCTAACTAACCACCAAGACCTTTTGTTATGTCTTTAAACTTAGCCTAAAGGCCTTGTCCTAAGACTATATGTTATGTCTTTGATTATCTATGGGGTCCATTTTATTATGTCTCAAAACTTAGCTTAAAACATGTTTCTAAAGTCTTACCCATGTTTATTAACACGAAATAAAACTATAGTTTAAAACATTATGCTAAGTCTTTTATTTTTTCCTGAGCATTGACTTAAATGTCATTTTTATTTATAAAATCAATTATCTACACTTACTCAAATGATCAAGATCTAATGATGTGTATCAATTCAAAGCTTCAATGGATCCCCAAGTGAGAAGGTGACACGCGTCACAATCTTATCCAAAAGACACTCAACAACCAATGGCATTTGACCTCAAAGATCAAAATCTAATAGAACATGTTTGCCAAGACAAAGATGATCTAATGGCATTAGATTAACATTGAAAAGTCAATATGAACATGGATATGACATGTGACATAGCTATGGGCCACTAAATTAAAGTTTGAGCATCTTCCAGAGATCAATGACACACATTTTCTTGAGCCAGATTGATCCAATGATGCATATCAAGTCAAAGATTCAATGGAGCCTCAGGATAAACAAGAAAGAGATAAGTGTCACAATCTTAGCCAAATAATACTCAACAATCAATGGCATTCAACCTCAAAGATTAAGATCTAATGGAGCACATTTTCCTAGACAAGGATGATCTAATTGTGCAATATAAATGTTTAAAAGTCAAGATAAATATGGAGATGACACATGGCATAGCTATGAGCCACTAAATTAAAGCTTGAGCATATTTTTAAGATCAACAGTTCATAGATGAGTGTATATATTTAGATCAATGGTCCACAGAGAAGGAGGTAGAATTAATCATGATGATCCAATGAATCACATTTGATTTAGATGATCAATAACAATCATGCATAGCAAATGTTGAAAGTTCAAGCTGAATGTGGAAGTGACAAGTGTCATAACCATGTGGAATGTAATGAGTAGCCAATGGCATTCAAGTTATTAGATTGAGATCAATGGTCCACGTTGATTCATGTAAAGATGATCTAATGGTGAGAAATCAAGTGGGGATTTTTTAAAAGGAAATGGTCATTTTTCAAATATGAATGAGAAAAATTCCAAAAAACTACCACATGGGTGCCATGATGATGCCACATTAGAGCCATGATAGTATAATATGCCAAGTGGAAGAACACGCAATCTTGGGAAATATAAAGGTCTAAATATGTGATCTAAATTGAGATCTAAGTGGCAAAGCTCATGCAAATTCAAATAGTTAACACCATTAGAGTACTATAAAAACTTTCAAAAACCCTAGTTCGGCCTTGTATTCACCATAATCAAGCTAGAAAAGCAAAATGGTCATCTATGTAGGGGTAATTTGATCTGTAATTAAACTACAGACCACTACTGAGAAATTTGAACAAATCCACAACCATAACAACTTGAAAGGGTGTTTCAATGAAGGATGTAAATCTTTATCCAACTTTAGATATAGAAGATAGAGTTTTTAAAGATGCACAATTTAATGCTATAAGAGACAATAATTGGTCGAGCTCATTTTGATCCATTGAGAACTAGTATCCCATCATAAAAAGAGAACATGCCTATAAGGGGTTTCTACTATAATGATCAATGGCATCTTACAATAAAGTAAATCTAGAAAAGACTTCCATCATGTCAAATCAATAAGATAGACTCAAACTATGCAAAGACACCATAATTGACTTATTTAATTCCTTACAATTAGTTACAACCTAGAAAAAAGTAGTGAATAAATGAAGCACAATGGCTACAAGCCAAGTTGGCCAATTACAAGCCTCGAGCTACCAAGTCAATAATTTAATCAAGATCTTGACTAAAAATCAAATCCCTAAGCAGTCAGTTCAAGCATAGGACTTCTCATTTCAAATAAGAGAACCAAGCTCAAGGGAAAATGGAGGCTACAGAAAAGACTAAGTAAAGTCAAAAATATAAAAAGGCAATGAGAAGGGTAGATTAAGACCACAAGAGCTTAGCAAGTAAAATGAAGGAACTCTTCATGAAACCAATTATCAACCTTATGTTGTTTGAGGAGCAACATCAAAGAGAAATGAAGACCTTACAGTAGTAACATGGGACTTCAATATCACAAGGATCCCAAAGATTAGTTTAATTAATAATATTCTTCTTATAGCTAAACATTTTACACTTTGAAAGTGGAATATTTTGTTTGTAAAAGCATGTGTAGTTTGTAAAACACATTGCCTATAGATCTATCCATTAGGGAAAGTCTAGTGTATTGTAGAACATTTTTGGGAAGTATAGTTGTCCCAACACTTGTACATTTGTAATTGGATAGCACTGACCAACATGTTTCATTACATCGTATAAAAGGAGCATTGCCAGTTGTAAAAGAGGAAGGGGTTCTTAAATCCAAAATTATTTTGTAAAATTTGAGCAATTAATGTAAGAAAGGAATTCTACAAAGTCTATCCAGATTTGTTTGTGTTTTGTTATCATGGCTTCTCTCTTCCTTATTTGTTCTAAATTATAGATTTGAATGGTTCTTATGAATTCTTGGTGTGTACATTTAAATGCAGATTTATTAACTTGTGCCAATGTTAGGGTAATTTGAATTTCTTAGGTTTAATTCATTTTCTTACTCTTCTTGCATTTGGGCTAATATTTTTTGCTTATAGGAGTAAATATTTAAAGTGAACTTGGTTCTTATTTACATTATTTCCCACATTCCTCAAATGTTCGTCTAATATGTGATAAGATATGAGTGTACATTACTTCATGTCATATATTTGTTAAGTGCATGCCTAGATGATATTTGAACTTTGTCATGATGTTTGGAATGAATATCAACAACATTTCTTCTCCACCCTACCCTTCCTTTTCCTTCTTTTTAACTAGATCACTTTAGCTAAATTGTCATCCTAAATATCCATCTTAGATTAGTTATTGATCATAATTCACAGTTCTTAGCATAGTATATTTCATATTTTTCATAGACTAAATTTTATCCATGGTGGCTCCCAACCACCAAACATTATAAATATTGTGAAACAATCCACTTGCTTTGCCTCTATTTCATCAATAGATAACAAGATTATCACAACTTGTAACTCATGCATTGAATTTCTAGAATTCTAAAATGAGAAGTGTTCTTGAACACTTAGGTCACATGTGACACAGATTCAAGCAACAACAAGAGAGGTTTCACTAGTGTTAGAAGGAAGGCATGTTAAATATTTGTAGATTTAAAGTATATATGCTCATTTTTATGAATTGTGTTCAAAGATTGGTGTAAACTTTGCACAATTATGTCATTCTTTGCTCAAATGTATAAATAGCATTGTTATTCACAATCTTAGACCCATCTTCATGCTTCCTTTAGACAAGGATTATCATTCTTTGAAGTTATATGTTTAATTATGGTAAAGATAGCTTAAGCTTTGTCAATTCAATAGGTTTGAGGTTAGTAATAGTTGTTTTGATCAAATATTGATAGATCCTTTGCTAATTTGAATTTATTTGAGCTTAAACATATAAAGATCAGTCATGTTTACATGTGTGGATACATCTTTGAGCTAACTTAGTTGAATATTATTGTCCTTTGTCATCTTTTATATAAATCTTTGCAAAATTTGCTTAATGTGTAAGTTTGATCATTATTTCCTACAAAGATAAGACTAACACATTATATTTCAAATAAGATTCAAAGTACAAGAGTTATAATTACCAAGAATCAGGATAAGGTCACGTTCAAAGACTATATAACCTTTGCTTTCATTAGAAGTTCATATGATAACTAGGTCATACAAAGGCAAGCACAAACTTTCAAAATATTTTCCAAATTCACCAATTTAGGGTACTCCTATGTTCGATCCCTATCAAGGTATGGATTGGCTAGTGGCTTTCTAATCAATGTGTCAAGTGTGATACATGACCTTCCTCTTAATCCTAAAAATTATTTGCCAATATTTAGTCCTAATGTCATTATAACTATTGAAGAACACATTAAGAGTTTTAAAGCTACCTTAAGAATGCTAAATGTGACTCATGAAGATGTAGCATGTAGACTATTTCCTTTTACTTTTAAATATGATGCATATGAAAGGTTTATAAACCTTCTTGAAAACTACATTACCACCTGGGTTGATTTTGATAATGTTTTTATTGACCAATTTGGTAAGATCATTAGTCCTTGTGTCTTATACTATCAATTAACCACAATGAAAAGAGATGAAAATGAGCTTAAAATAACATTAAATGCTAGATTCCATAAGATGTTCAGTAGAACCATAGCTCCTTATAGTCCTGATGAAGATTTAGCTTTATAAATCTATAAGGATGCCTTGGATCCCATGACTTATGTGTTTATAAAGAGAATTATTGGGCCCATGAGTACATTAGTTTTAGCTTATGTCGAGGCTATGATCATTAATTAATAGATGCATCCCCAAGGATAATTGGCATACTCCATTCCTAATGTCAATCCACATTTACCCATTCTAAATGTTATCCCCAATGCTATCCAAAATTTTCTTGCCTTGAGCTAACTTTCAGTCTTAAACCAACTACCTTTTGAGTCATGCACATCCTACTTAGAATATAGGATTCTTGAATAATGATACCAATAGATCTCATCCATAGGATCAAAAAGATTTAATTCTTACAGATAATTCTAATACTCAAGTTCATAATTATGAGGCCCCAAAGAATGAGAGTGATTATATCCTCAAAATGGTTCAAAATCCTAGCATTGACTTCCTTTAGTTGCAAAATCAAGTAATACTAGAGAGAGCTTTGGTAGTAATTTCTCCTTCCAAAGTTTCAATAGCCCCACTAATATATTTTATAATGATAGTTACCACAACAATAAGAACAATGAGTCATCTACTAGTAAGAATGTGCCTAATATAAATCTCGTTGATTTTGATTTACTTGTCTATTATAGATTTCATTGCATTTCTAAGCATGGAGAAATAAATTATGTTGAATTTTGTAATGCTTTTGAGGCCTTTCAAGAAGAATTAGATACTTTTGAATTTGTACCTAATAAGGATTGTGATCTTGGTACATTTGGTTCTTTATGGTCATCTAGATTGCTTATTTAAACTCTCATGGTGGAGACATTTGAGTTCCCTTTCCAAGAGGACAATGAGCCTGAGGATATTCTTGAGGAGATTCATGCTTTTCATCAATTTATGAAGAAGACTTATCCTCTAATAAATAGGGAGTAGAATCAACCATTGACCACTTCAACTCCTTTAAATAACTTTGACACTCCTGATATTACATCATATAAAAATCTAGAACCTCCTACGGGAAGTACTTATAATCCCAATGTTGATGCATCTAATTCTTCCAATAGTACTAGATATAATATATTAGAGGACATGAAAAAGATCAAAGCTAACATAACCTTGCATGAGTTGACTCAGATTATAGAACAAAGTGATCTATTATTGAAATATTTATCTAAGAATCATATTAAGTCTCAAAAGTATATACATGCTAATGTTATAATACATAAGAACAAATTAGATGTTCTCCCTTTCCTACTTACAATCAAGATCTTTGTTAAGAATTTGCATAACTATTTGTTAGATTCTAGTGCTTCTACAAATATTATGCCTAAAGGTATTTATGAGCAATTAAGTTTGATTGCCATTAAATTTGATAGAGTTTTAACTCAATTAGATAAATCAAGATTCAAAGTGATTGATGAGTTGTTAAATGTTTACATGCAGATTCCTCAGAGCCAAAGATCCAATAGTTTATTGATATCTAAGTGGTGAACATCCCTGATGATTATGGGATGTTTTTAAGTAGAGACTAGACTAGGATCTTGAATGGTTATATGTCAATATATTATTCACATATGGCATTGCCTTGAAAGGGAGTCCCCAACCAAATCAGGATAGAAAGGGAACCTAAAATACAACATATGATCATTGAGTATAATATAACCAATGAAAGGGTCAACATGGTTAATTCAGATCTTGGTGTTTACATTCTTGAAATCATAAAGGTATGTAACTATAAATTTCTCATGCTATTCCTAGATTATGGAAGCTATATTTTGATGGTGTTTGATGCAAGTTAGGTTCTAGAGTAGGAGTGGTGTTAGTCAATCCCATTGGGAAAGAATACAATGCCTTTTAACAACTTCAATTCCCATGCACCAATAATTTGGTTGAGTATGAAGCATTTATTCTTGGATTATGATTTACAATCAAACATGAAACCAAGGAACTATTAGTTTTTGGTGATTCTAAACTAGTGGTTAATCAGGTCAAGAGTAAATATCAATAGAAGTTGTCCTATCTAAAAAAGTCTAAATTTAGAGTGTGGGACGTAATTAAATGTTTTGATGCTTTCAACATTGTGTCAATCCCTAGAAAGAAAACAAGGCTGCTAATGAACTTGTTCAACTTTAGCCAACCTTATGCCCAATCAAAGTTCCAAGGTATAAAGCCTTACCATTGAATTAATCACATGTCCCTCAGTGATAGACAATGTTAGCCACTTACATGTATTCAATGATGATTAGCAGATCATAGACTTTATGACTAATTCAAGAATGTTTGAGGGTCATATTATTGATGAATCTAGCCTCCTTGATGATGATAAAGTTGAAGGCAAACTCAATTGTTGGGTTGTGGAGCTAAAAGCTTCACCCGAATGCAAACATGGAGGTTGTTGAGTGTCACAGTCACCGACATCGACAAGCCAATCGATGTTGATTAGTGGTGGATAGATAGCAACCAACATTGGTCAGGATTCAACCGATGTCAGTCACCTCCAGACAGATAGGGACTGACGTCGATTGCCTATGCGGTTCCAAAACTGTCGATTTCACAAACAGTTTGTTAACGAACCGGTTGTTTGCATGTTAAAGACTAATTTTAGTCTTGAGCCACTTGTCTAATTATTATATGCATGGGATATATATAATAGACCCATGGGGCTATATTGTAAAGTATAAAACCAAAAGAGTTCTTTCGATGGTGGAATCACAGGGCTTCTTCCATGGTATGTAACATCAGGTTGATCTACAAGTTGTTGCAAGATCAGGGAAAAGATCTACATGGGTAAGTAAGATCCAAGATATGTAGGTTGTTGTAATATCAAGGAGATCTACTTGGAGTATGTTGCATACTTGTGTACTGGCAGTATTGATACTAACTGGTTGAGGTGAACAATAACTCTGTGTTTGAGTTGTTTGTTGTGACCTGTATTGAGAGAAGAAAACTCTTGAGAGAAGATTATTGGTATGCCCACAAAGTGGATGAAAGAGTGTGATCTCTTTATTGTAATTTCCTTCTAGAATGAGTTGAATATAATTGTGTGTTGCCTCTCATATTCTGTGTTATTTTTGATTTCTAGTTACTCTTTGCTTCTTGTTAAATTCCATGTTTAGTTGCTTATACAAAGGTAATCATATGTGCTCTTAATTCTAACAAGTTGTGTCAGAGCTTTGTGAACTTAGTTCCTATCAATTGGTATCAGAGTGAGGTTGGAGGTTCTCAGAGTGAGGTTCACTAACACCTTGGTCACAGAGTGTGTTAAGTGTTTGTTTGATTACAAGTCACTCTCAGGGGTTTCTGATTGAGTGGGAGTATAGCAATGGCAGAAAAAGGTAAGCTGAGAATGGAGAAATTTAGTCACAAGTGTAGCACCATAGGTTTTGTGGTGGTTGGTCTTCAAGATTGATCTTGAAGATGGATACAAGCCAGGATACAGATTAGACAATGTACTAGTACAGGTAGCAAACTCAATGACAATGTCATTCAGTTGAATGACAATAAGATCCCCAAAGGCATGATAACCTTAGAGATACTCTTTGATTCTGATAGACTAGCTGAGGTTGCCAATATTCCCAAAGTAAATGGGAAGGATTGTAATGTAATTGATATTATATTATAAGGGAAACCTCAACTAGTTAGTATTGGTACATCTTGTATAAGCATTGAGTGTAAAAGATCCAAATAAATGATGACCAAATAGAAATATATCATAGCATGGTCCTATGATGACCTAAATATCTTTTATCCAAAGGTCATAACACAGATCATGCCTTTAAAGGAAAACTTCAAACCTTTTAGATAAAATTAGAGGCCTATCAACTTGGTCTTAGAACCACTAATATTCAAAGAAGGCAAGAAGCCTTTAGATGCCAAGATTGTGTTTCCCATTAGGCACTCCTCTTGGTTAGCTAATTTAGTACCAATCAAGAAGAAAAATGGTGAAATCAAGTTGTGCAGTGATTTTATAAATCTAAATAGAGAATTTAAGAGAGATAATTACCCCCTTCCTTCTCTTTACCAATTAATATAAATTATTTTTGGTTCTGCCATGATGTCTTTTCTTTATGGATTTTTAAGGTATAACTAAGTGCTAGTGAATCAGGAAGACAAGATGAAGATTGATTTTACTACCAAGTGGGGCACGTTTTCCTACAAAATAATGCCTTTTGGATTGATAAATGTAGGATACACTTTTCAAAGGGATATGGATCATAATTTTTAAGGTCTTTTAGGTAAATACATTATCATATACCTGAATGATATGATTGCCTTTTCTAAAAATAGGGAGGATCACATTATGCACCTACAATTAGTATTTGAAAGATGCATAAGGTATGGTATTTATCTCAACCCAAAAAAATTTATTTTATGTGTTATTGAGGGAAAAATATTAGGACATGTTATCACTAAGGAGTGAATATCTATAGACCCTAATAAAGTAGATGCCATATCTAATATAGATCCACCTAATAGTAGGAAGGAATTGAAGTCATTCTCTAGTAAAATAAACTTTGTAAGAAAGTTTATTTCTATTTTTACATAAATAGTGAGACCTCTGAATGACATGTTAAAAAAAGAAGCTAAGATCACTTGGAATGAAGAGACAAATAAGGATTTTAAAAACATCAAATAGGCAATTGGGCAGGCCCCAATCCTAATAAGTATAGACTTTACTAAATATTTTTATCTTTACTCCTTTACTTAAAATCAAACAATAGATGTAGTTATAACTCATAAGATAGATGAATGTGATCATCTAGTTGCTTTCGTGAGTACTAATTTTAAAAATGTTGAGTTGAGCTACTCTTTGATTGAAAAATAAGCATGTGTTTTGGTTAAGGTAGTGAAAAAGTTCAGGCATTATATCCTTAGAAATAAGGTGCATGCCATCTTACCAGACCCTTCCACTAAGCTCATGCTAAGTCAAAATGAACTAGGAGAAAGGAGAGGTAAGTGGATGTTTGTTCTCCAAGAATATGACATTGAGATGAAGACTTCCAAATTATTAAGGTTATAGGGTTTAATTCAATTGATTGCCAATACTAACCCCAAGCTAAGTGTTATGTAGGTAGAGAAACAAATTTTTAAACCCAATGATTGGTATGATCCCATTATTCAATTACTAATCAATGGTTATTGTCATATAGGGTTAAGTATGGATCAAAATAGATCTTTATGCTTCAAATTAGCTCATTTTATGATCAAGGATGGAGTGTTGTATAGGAAGAACTCTGAAGGCATTTACTTGAGATGTGTCTCCAAGAGTGAAGTAGCTAAGATCATGAGCACATTCCATGAAAATTTAGGAAGTGGACATCCATATAGGACAAAAGCACAAAAAATATTAAGGGTTGGTTATTACTAGCCTACAATCTTCAAGGATGCTAACAAACATGTGAGAGAGTGTCACTCATGTCAATAATTCAACAGAAAAGAGCCTAAGGACTAGATTTTGTGGGTTCATTAACCCTAATTCCTCTGATGGTCACAATTACATTCTGATTGATACCGATGACTACACCAAATGGACTAAATTATTGGTAACTAAATAGTGTAGGATCGAAGAGGTGATCAAATTTTAGAATAAAACATATGCACAAGGTTTGGGACACCTTTATCTCTAGTCTATACTAATGGATCTACTTTTATATCTATAAAGATGATAGAATGGGCATATGATAACAACATCATCATCAAGTTATCATCAAACCATTATCCTTAAGGTAATGGAGTATCTGAATCAACAAATAAGAACTTGATGAAAGCCATAAATAAGTCTACAGCTAATAAATTGAGAACATGCCACAAGCTACTTATGTATGCCCTTTGGGTAGATAGAACTAGAATCTAAAAATCTCTCAAAGCATCACCATTCTTGTTAGTTTATGGTCAAGAACCCATCTTCCCCATCATGCTAAAGTTTCCAACATATAGGTTTATGTAAGATTACATGGAGGAGGACCAATAATTTTCATGTTTAAGATTGTTGGACATCATACAAATGGAAGATGTGCGAGAGGAGGCTTTTGCCAATTTTAGCAGGCACCAAACCATAATCAAAAGGTGGTTTGATAAACATTCAAAAATAAAGGTTTTCAGGCAAGGAAACTTAGTTCTTATTTATGACAAGGCATCTAAGCCTAAGGGTAAACACGGGAAGTTCACACCTTTATGGATAGGTCCCTACCAGATAGTCAAGATACTTGGAGACAACACCTTCAAGATAAAAGACTTATGGGAAGCAGAGTTAACACTACCCACCAATAGGAAATACCTCAAAAATTATTTATCTACTGTCCCACTTGGGTTTGTCATGGAATGATTGTAAGACTAGTTAGTGTGAGTATAGGTAGGGCTTAGTTTAGTCTCTTTCTGTTCTTCCCTTCTTGTCCCTTGTTTTTACATATGCTTGTATACATTTGTTTTCTTGTTTGCTTTGTGTTTGGTTTGTTTGCATTCTCTACTTTGCTCTTTACTTTTAATAAGTCCTTTTGGATAGTCTTCAACTTAAGACTCATATGATTTCACAAAAGGAACTTCATATTTTAGGAATGTTGGTGTGTTCTCTTAGCATTGGTTGATCATGAATTGTTGAAATATGAGCTTAATGTTATAGTTTAGATAAATTAGTAAAGAATTATGAATAAATTAATTGTGCCATGAGATTAAAAACTTTATTTCGATTCAAGCTTGGTTTTAAGAAGGATTGCACATATAGGGTGAAATATTGGATTATTTGGATATAGTCATGCTTGCACTTAAAAAACATTAATTTCTTGAGACAAAGTTTACAACCAAAGATTATTGTTTAAAGATCAAACACTTGAAAAAATCCCAAAACCTAGATAAATTGGTTCCCAACCTTTTATAGAAATTCAAAATGATTTGAAAAATATAAAAAATAAGAACCTTATTGCAAAATTCAAGAGATTTCTAAGCAAAGGTGATTCTGGTAATCTCCACAAGGTCTATGGATGCTTGGTTGGTAGTAAAGCAATGCCCAAGCATTCCATATGCTAAAGCATGTTTCTTAATGAATATTCAAACATGATAAAATTTAATGTTAATGGTTAAAGTCATGAACCTGGAAGTTGTTCTCTAAATCCTATGGTAATTAGTAAGTGGAATCAAATCACACACATAGCATGGCTATGTCTTGATGTTTGAACCTAATTCTACATGTGCATGATTTATTCTAACCATGAACTAATCTTAATAATGGTTCCTGATAAAATATAATGAGTAGCTTAATTATTAGTCTAAACTAGAGTCTCTAAATTATAACATATTTCCTGTTAGGCCTTGAGTGGATCAAAAACATTGGGGCTATGGATGCTTAGTTGGTAGTAGAGCAATGCCCAAGCCTTCCTTAAGCTAAAGCATGGTTATTAATGAATATTCAAACATGTTAAAAGTCATTGTTAATGGTTAAATTCATGAACCTAGAAGTTGTTCTCTAAATCTTGTGGCAATTAGTAAGTAGAATCAAAGCACACACACAGCATGGCTATGTCTTGATGTTTGATCCTAATTCTACATGTGCAAGATTTATTCTAACCATGAACTGGTCTTAATAATGGTGCCTAATCAAATAGAATAAGTAGCTTAATTATTATTCTAAACTAGAGTCTCTAAATTCTAATATATTGCTATGTTTCCCCTAGAAGTTGCCACTTGTTGAGGTCAACATACCCCCATTCCTGAAAAAATGGGGACCCTTATGTTAAATTGTGCAAATTTTGTACACTAAAGTTGAAAATTCATCTAATCATAGTATCATTAGCATGTTTACACATCATATTTGTTTTAATATCATCCACACCTTATTTGGTTGGCATATTTTCTCATAATTTTAATTTAAACTTGCCTAAAATTGCTAACATTTGATCTTTATGTTTCAATTTATAGGTTTAATGGAGTCTATTTACAATGAGCAATGGTTGGGTTTTATGATTTAATAATGTTTTGATCTTTTACAAACCTTTGGTTTTTTGAAAATCAAGTTGAATTCATAACTAATTAGTTTAAAACCCTAGCTCATGCCCTTTGAATTGAATTCAAATTTGGCAGGAACATTTTTTGGAGGAACACTTTAATGTGACTTAGTTCTATTTTATCCTGAGGCCCTAGTCATGTTTATTAACATGACCAATACCTTAGTCTAAAATATTTATCCTAAGTTCTTCACATTCTGAACCCCCTTTGTTCCATTTTTTATTAGCCTGATCTAATTAAATGTGGGATCTCTTTTATTATGCCATGGACTTGGTTCTATTTTTATCCTAAGGTTTAGTCATGTTTATTAACATGACCAAACCTTAGTCTAAAAATTTTACATGTAGCATCTTTATTTTTCCAAGCCCCCTTATTCCCTTTATTTTTACATGGTCTAACTAACCACTGAGACCTTTTGTTATATCTTTAGACTTAGCCTAAAGGCCTTGTCCTAAGACTATATGTTATGTCTTTGATTATCCATGGGGTCCCTTTTTATTATGTCTCAAAATTTAGCTTAATTTTTTTTAATAAAGTCTTACCCATGTTTATTAACACAAAATAAAACTAGGGTCTAAAAAATTATGCTAAGTCTTTTTTTTTCCCCCAAGCATTGACTTAAATGTCATTTTTATTTATAGGATCAATGTTTCATACTTACTCAGATGATCAAGACCTAATGATGTGTATCGAGTCAAAGCTTCAACTGAGCCCCAAGACAAGTGATAAGGTGACAAGTGTCATAATTTCATCCAAATAACACTCATTACCCAATGGCATTCAACCTCAAAGATCAATATCCAACATATCACATTTACCTGGACAAGGATGATCCAATGTCGTGAGATGAATGCTAAAAATTTAAGATAAATATAGAGATGACATGTGGCATAGTTGTGGGCCATAAATTAAAGTTCAAGCATATTCCAAAGATTAATGACTTGTGTTTTCTCAATCCAAATTGATCCAATGAGGATTATCCATTCAAAGCTTCAATCGAGCCCCAAGATAAGTGAGAAGTTGACAAGTGTCATAATATTAGCGAAAGAACACTTGGTAGCCAATGGCATTTGACCTTGAAGATCAAGATCTAATGGAGTGAATTTACCTAAACAAGGATGTTCCAAAAATGTGAGATGAATGTTGAAAATTCAAGATGAATATGAAGATGACATGTGGTATAGTTTTAGACCACTAAATTAAATCTCGAGCATATTTTCAAGATCAACAGTTTATAGATGAGCATACATATTAAGATCAATAGTCTGTAGAGTAGGAGATATAATTAATTAGGATAATCTAATGGAATGCATTTGATCTGGATGATTGAGATCAATGATGTGTAGCAAAAATTGAAAGTTGAAGGTGAATGCATAAGTGATAAGTGTCATAATCATGGGGAATATAGTGAGTATCCAATATCATTCAAGTTATCATATCAAGATAAATAATCCATATTTATCCATATAAAAATGATCCAATGGTGCAAAATCAAGTGAGGACTTTTTAAAAGGCAACAGTCATTTTTCAAATATAAATAAGAAAAATGCCATGAAACTACCACATGGGTGCCATGGTGATGCCACATCAGAGCCACAGCAATATAATGTGCCAAGTGGAAGAGCATGTAGTCCCAAGAAATATAAAAGTCTAAATAAGGGATCTAAATTAGGATCTAAGTGATGAAGCTCATGCAAATTTAGATAACTACCACTATTAGAGCACTAGAAAAACCTTCAAAAACCCTAGTTCAGCCCTATATACACCATACTCAACCTAGAGAAGCTAAATGGTCATTTGTGTAGGAGTAATTTGATCCAAAATTGAACTGTAGACCACTAGTGAGCAATTTGAACAAATCCACAACCATGGTATCTTGAAAGAGTGTTTCAATGAAGGATTTGGAGCTTTATCTAACTTTAGATATAGAATATAGAGTTTTCAAAGATGCATAATTGAATTCCACAAGGGAAAACAATTGGTTGATCTCATTTTGAGCCATTGAGAACTAGTAGCCCATCACAAAAGGAGAATGTGCCTATAAGGGGATTTTGTTACAATGATCAAGGGCATATTGTGATAAAAAAAATCTAGAAGAGATTTCCATCATGTCAAATCAAGAAGATAGACTTAATCTATATAAGGACACCATAATTGACTTGTTTAATTCCTTACAATCAGTCAGAACTAGGCAAAAAGTAGTGAATAAATGAATCACAATGGCTATAGGCCAAGTTGGCCAATGGTAAGCCTCAAGCTACCAAGTCAATAATTTAATCAATGTTTTGACTATAAATCAAGTCCCTAAGTAGTCAATTCAAGCATAAGACTTGTCATTTCAAATAGGATAACCAAGCTCAAGGGAAAAATAGAGGCTAAATAAAATAAGAAGTAAAGCTAGAAACATCAAAAGGCATTGAGAAGGGCAGATTAAGACCACAAGAGCTTAGTAGGTAAAATGAAGGAGCTCTTCATGAAATCAATTATCAACCTTATGTTATTTGAGGAGCAACAACAGAGAGAAATGAAGACCTTACAGTAGTAACATAAGACTTTATTAGCACAAGGGTCCCAAAGATTAGTTGAATCAAGAATATTCTTCCTACAGCTAAACATTATACACTTTGAAAGTGGAATATTTTATTTGTAAAGGCATGTGTAGTTTTTAAAACACATTGCATCTATCCATTGGGGAAAATATAGTTTATTCTAAAACATTTTTGGAACAGATAACTATCCCAACACTTGTACTTTTTTAATTGGATAGGACTAACCAACATGCTTCCTTGCATCCTACAAAAGGAGTATTATCATTTTTAAAAGAGGAGGGACTTCTTAGAGCCAAAATTACCTTGTAAACTTTGAGCAATTAATATAAGCAAGGAATTCTATAAAGTTTGTTTGAATTTTCTTGTGTCTTTTATTATCATGGCTTCTCTCTCGCTTTTTTGTTCTGACTTCTAGATTTGAATGGTTCTTATGAATTCTTAGTGTGTACATTTGAATGCAAAGTTGTTAACTTGTGTCAATGCTAGGTTAATTGGAAGTTCTTAGGTTCATTTCATTTTCTTATTCTTCTTGCATTTGGGCTAATGTTGTTTGCTTGTAGGGATAAATCTTTAAAGTGAACTTGGTTCTCATTTGCATTATTTCCCACATTCCTTAGATGTTTGCCTAATGTGTGATAGGATTTAAATGTATGCTAATTCATGTCATACATTGTTTAGGTGCATAGTTGGATGATATTTGAACTTTGGCATGATGTTTCTAATGTAGATCATCAACATTTATTCTACCCTACCTATCTTTTTGCTTCTTTTTAACTAAATCACTTTAGCTTAATTATCATTGTAAATATCCACCTTAGCTTAGTTATTAGATTAGTTCTTGATCATAATTTACAATTCTTAGCATAGTATATTTCATATTTTGCATAAACTAACTTTTGGCCACGGTGGCTCCCAACCACCAAACATTATAACTATTATGAAATAGTCCACTTATTTTGCCTCTATTCCATCAATAGATAATAGGATTATCACAACCTGTAACTCATGCACTGAATTCCTAGAATTCTAAAATGATAAGTGTTCTTGAACACTCAGGGCACCTATGATACATGTTCAGGCATCAACACCTATCAAATGAAAGGCATCCCACGTGGTCTTCATGTTTTAGCCTTGTTATGTTTGAGGCCAAAAAATATAGAGAGGTCCATAAGGAACCTACTCTAAGACTAGGTTATAAACTAGTTGAGATTAATCCTAAAAAGATTTTGGTCATTCACAAATAATTATGTCATTCAACAATGCAAATGGATACATATATACAAGCATCTTATATAAAGGAGAAAAGATGAGAAAACATGTCAATCCATAATACTAATCCATTAAACTTGTCTATCCCTATTATCTCTCTCTATGACCTATCTACATGAGTTTAATTAAAACTCTCACAATATATTACAAATATGTTAAACACAACAAATAATAACCAACATATACTCTCACACATGATAACTAATAATAATTTTCATAACAATAAAATTATCAAAGACACAAATGGTGATGTTTGAGTTGAAATAGATGGAAACAATATTATCCTAGTTAAATTAGTGAATTTTTCCTATCAGATGAAATAAATTATAGAGGGTTATCTTTTAATGACTATTTCTATTGTAGTTATCACAGTGTTATTTATTTCAATGATGTTCAACATCAAGCAAGCAAAGGTGTCAATATAGATAAGGTTGTAGCAATGGGTGTTGCCATATAAGGTGGTATTCTTTGAGGTGATGTGAAGGACTTCACAAAAAATCAAAATTCAAGGAATGGTGATTAATTTTTCATTTTCATCAAGTAATATCAACCATTTCTTGGTGAAAACATCTAACTAAATGACCATTAATCATCCAATGAAAGTGTAAAAATTCTAGAACAAATAAAATGTTTGATTTTGTTGTTATTTCTACATTTTTCTATAGTAGTTCCAACTTGTTGAATTAGTTAAAAGAGTTTGAATTTTTAATTTATGTTGGGGTGATTATAATACCCCTAAGGATAATATGGACTCTTTGGGATTTTTTACACACTGATTAATATTAGCATTTGGTTTTCTAGTGGTAGACCACACAAACTTATGACAATAACTACATAAAATATTATGTTATGCTTTTAACATGATAGTGTGTTTTTTTAACTCAACATGCTTTAGATCACCAACCATGATCCATGATTATGATACATTTTCTTTCTCCTAATGATGGATCATAATTGGTGATCTAAATTTTTTTAAGTTAAAAATACACATAGTTATACCAAAAGCATTAGATTATAATTTTACGGACTATGAAATCTTAAAATAGTTTTGTCAATGAAAAAAATAAGCATAATAAATATTGATTAGAAGGGGGATGCAATAGATATCGTGAAAAAGTGCTTAGAAAATTTATTTTTATGAAATATTTGCTTGCATATAATTGATGACATCAAATGCACAGATTAAGCTTGCCAATGACATTAGACAACATGATGAAATTTTTTATTTAAAAAATATTGTATTGTAAGAAAATAATATCAAAAAGACATAAAATATGTTTGTCAATAGCACAACAACAAAACAAAATTGGATGTTCAAATAAGTTATGTCCCACATAAAATTGATGATAATAATTACATAAAATAATATTGTTAGTTACAAAAATAAACATAATTATAGATACTTTTTTTGAATTATATATCACCTCAGTCTTTTACAATTGCAAAATTCATATCATGTATGTACTTTTAACTTCTAGAGCTTTCCTACTATCGAAAGCCTTGCATACATTATCTATTTATGCCAAATTGATTATCTCTTCATCTGACCAATGTTATTTTGATGATTCAGATCTTTTATCATGCTTAGAATGTTATAAACCTACTTATCTTCTATTTCTACAAGTTTTAGACTTGTGCCTATTTTCCAACTACCTGAACACTTGCATCCCAGTCAGATGCCTATGTCGATGCAAGTGTCATATCCCAATGCAAGTGTTTAGTGCCCTAAAATCATCTAATTTATAAATGAAACATATTTTCATAGTTATCCTAACTGATTTAATGAGATATATTCTCCAAAATTATTGGTATATATGCATGGTCAATACTCATTCATTCTTCACCTAACACAGACCAAAAACATTCACAAGGTAAAATACTAAAATCACTTAATCAAGCACTCAAGTGAGAAAAACTTCCTTATTTTCTCCCATTTTCTTAGGGACAACACATCTTTAGGTTTTAGGTACTAAATTATCATCCCATGAGCCACATTTTCCAAGTTATAAGCTAGGTTAATTTATGTACTTGGTTATCACACATTGTGCCCTTTTGCACACACAAGCCAACATGTAGGGGAGAACTACATAATTTTGATGTCATTGATAGAGATTTCTTTGGGTTAAGTTGACATTGTGTTCCCACTAACCCAATTTTCCCATAACCACATTGAAGATGAAAAATTAGAGTTTTGTTATCTTATATGAAGAAACAACCCATAATCCATATCTAAGCACACTAGAGCGAAAGTGACACAAAACCCAAAATATTCTATCTAGTTGTATCCATATCCATCATTTATTATATATAAGACACCTACATCTAGATTATACATAATCATCAATGTAATCCTCTGAGGTCGATATAAGCATCTGAGATCACATAAGTCAAATTTCAAGAATTTGACAACTAATCTAGAATCCACTTCTAGTCTAATTCCTTCACGTTCCAAAACTATATATATATTAGCATCAAAACTAGTTAATTATCTTTATTTAATTACCATCACAATATTTAACATAGTTTTAATTCATATTTTTCACATATCTCAGCATGATAAATTTATTATATGTTTATCTAAGTTTAAAAATTAATTGATATAATACAGAGATAGTGTATCACGCTTGTGTCCTAGGCTATCTCTATCCCTTTAACCCTAAATTCATTAATATAGATTTTAGGATTAAACAATAATAAAGATGCATAAAATGGGGGATGAAATATAAATTATTATGCTACCATCCTCCATAAGTGTTGTAAAATTTTTTGAAACCAATTTTTGAATTGTTGGGGAAAGATAAGAGGAATACAAGATAATTCTAAATGTTTTGGGTTAGATAACCATTATTCTAAAGTTTAATTCATTATATTCAAGTTTTTCCATACATCATAAAATATTTACTAGAACAAAATTATAATCTCTAAACATATGAAGATCATATGAGAAGACAAAGAGCCAAAAAAAATTATTCTAGATGGAAACTCTATTTGTTCTATGTTTTTGTCCAGGCTCATAAATTTAGAAATATGAATGACAGTCAAGTGGTATGTTTAAATATGAAAGATGAGATTCTCATTTGATTTTAGGGTATACTAAGGTATTATAACTTATACATGTTATTATTAGTAAAATCTATGAACATGTCCTTACTCATAACCCCTTATTTAAATCTACATGTTTTGAATATTGTAATTACTCCTAAAATGTTACACAAGTTATTTTAATAAGTGACATTCAGTTTGATGAAGGTATTAGTTCTAGAGTACATACCAAACTCCTAATACCTTAGTTAAAATGTGTGTGTTTTAGTCTCATTTATGCCATAACATTTATATCATGTGGTGAGTTTCCACTATGATTATAATTATTTTCAAGCTAAGTATATTGTAACATTTACTATCTTTTACATGTTCTTAATTATATTCAAGTATTTATGTCATGCTCAAGGGAACAAGAAGCCATTATTATTTAACTAAACAATAGGTTTCAAATGTACAGTGGCCTGCATAAGAAATATATATTTACTAGTAATCTACTCAATCTAAAAATGCAACAATTTTTTCAATTTTATTTTCTTATTTCAAACCAAATGAAAAAAAAAAATCTACAAAATTTAATACTAATGAAAATTGATGAAGGAACAAAAATCAAAATGTTTTATCTATCCTTGTTCATTCCAAAGTTAAATCTAATTATAGTGCCGCCAACATTCAACCTCAAAATCCACCCTAAATTGATTGAAAATATGGTAGCTTTGAAAAATGGTATGGACATACATCTAAACATGAGTGAAAACCTATTTTTGTAAAACATTTTAGTTTTAACTGTGTTGGTAGACATAGTGAAAATTTTGAAATCACAAATCTCATGAATATTTTGGCATGCATGGGTATACCAATACGCAGACATAACTATAGGGGATATAGTGACCAAATAATATTGCATAATCTATTGCACTAAGTGACACACATTTTGACTGAGGTATTAATTCTAGAATGCACACCAAACTCCTAATATCTTGGTCAAAATGTGTGTGGTGGATAACATCATGTGTTGATTTTTCGCTATGGTCATAATTAATTTCAAGATAATAAATATTCATATGACAACATGGAAAATTCTACCCCTCAAAAAAAAATTCTTAGACACAATAAAATACTCTTAGTAAAGGTTGTAAAAAGAGAAATGCCAAAATAAAAAGTTAAACTTTAAACTAGACAATATGTTAATTATTATTACATACATTATGAGCATTTTATTCACTTTTCATTTCTTGTTTTGAATCAAATGCAAAAAAAATTATTCTATATGCATATTTTGAATGGTTCAAGAGAAGGTTGATATGGGTCCCTCAACTAATATAATAATATCAAAAAATAATTATTTGTAATAAAAAAAGTCAAGATATTGAATACAAACTATATCAATCAACTACTCTAATAAATAATCATAACATCACCAAATTAACTACTATAAACTCCATCCAATAAGGCCAATGTCCATACAACAAAAAATTCAAATGTCTACTAGACCAAATCTATAGGTATTGCACCTAATGACAAGGAGCTTGCATGCATTAGAGAGCATATGTTCATGATGACCAAATAAAGTCCATATTATTTTTCATCAATCCAAAAACATAAATCCATGAAAATATAATATCTAAAACCAATATCAATAATTTATGGGTATTAAAATAATACAAATGGTATATGTATGGCCTCATCTGAAAACATTGATCCAAGGATTTTTTATTGGTGCTCCTAGGGTTTATCATTCTTAGGGTATTTTACTAGTGCTCAAGGGATTGTTCCTATAAAGTGGATTTTTAAACTCCTAATACATTGGTAAAAATATTCATATCAACATCCACGATACATTATCAAGGAAAATAAATATTTATTTATTATGACAATGAATCACATATGTTGATCTAAAATGTTGAATAAAAAAATTATACACAGTGTTTCCAAAAGCCTTCAATATATTATTTTTGGATAATGAAAGCATAAAATCTATCATATGATTATAATTATTTTTTAAGCTAAGAAATATTCATATGATAACAAGTTAAATGCTACCCTAGAATTAATTTGTTTCAGATGGAGTAAAGAAGCAAAAGTTAAACTTCAAACTAATGCATAAAATAAATTGTAAAGCATTAGCATTTAATTGTTTTATTGCCTTAAAAAAATCATAATTTTCATAAAGAAAAATATTTTTTAAAAACCTTCCACTTTTCAAGATCCTCCCCTACATTTTGAAAAAAATCATAAATTTATTTCTTTTCAAGATCCTCCACTCCATCCTAAGCAGTTTACTTAGTTGTCATTTCTTATTTTGAATAAAATGCAACAAATTTTATTAACATTAAGGTTTTTTATTGGCATTCTTGGGGTTTTTTAATTATAAGTCATATGAATTATTCCTATAAAGTATATTTTTGTCTGATGTTGAAATTACCATGTAATGATAAAGTCAAAACTTAAGAACATGTGTTTAACATCCAAAAAAATTAAATAAAAAACAACAAACTATATTATTTTCATAAATCATATATCATAAGTCAACATACATGTCACCATCATTGTTTATTTTTTGTTTTTTCTCTTTTTTTACTCACTTCCACATATTACATATTCCATTTCTCAACCATCTATATTTTCTTGCACTTTCTTCTTCCAAATTTCTCAAAATTTTCTTTGCAATCATGAAATAGCCTTTTTTTTTTTTTTTCCTTTAGAGTAATGAAAACTTATTTGCTTTTCTTCTCTAGAATAATGAAATACCTTATTATTATTTTATATTTGAATTAATATTAAATTATCCATATTTATTTAATTTAATGTATGATATTTTTATTTAATTCATTATTTTAATAATATATTTGTTTAATGTTAAATTGATACCCAATTTCTTTTTTTTAATATTATCTTTAATTTTAGGTTATCCCTATTTATTTTTAACTTTAGGTTATCCATGTTTATTTAATTTTATGTGTATTTTTATTTTTATTTAGGTTTATTATTTTAATAATATTTTTTTAATGTTAATTTTAAATTTTCCTGAACAATTTTAATTAGATATTAATTTTTATTTTATTTTATTTTTAATTTTTTATAGGAATTTACTCATGTATGTTTTAGTCACTACTCAAAAACTGACCAAAACATACATAATTATAAATAATATTATATTTAACATATATATGATTTTAAAATTAATAATATTTTTTTATAGATATCAGGGTTGGCAAGACCCTACTCAAATAAAAAGTAGATAAGAAGATTACTAGCTTAGCTTAAAAGAAAAATCTAACAAGGCATATGACCAAGACACAAAGAACAAACCATAAAACTACCAATTAACCATATTTATTATATTAGTTAAGCTACATTGATGTTTATACAACATGTTCCAGAAAATAATATTATCAATCATACATTTTATAAGATCAACCCGTTATACCAAAAATTTAAACATACTAGGAACCCTATTGCTAGTTAGTCAAGCAACACCAAAGGCTTGCCATCCTAGCTTAGTCTTAACATTCCCTTATAAAACCATAACCACAATCTTATTCCCAGATGTTGGACTCAAAAGACCCCCCAACGAAGCCTATGCTACGTCCTCCAAGGATTTAATTACTATCAGTGCCTCTAAGGATTCAGTTACTAGTAGTGCCTCCCAAACACCTGAATCTAACTAACTAATGAAGTTATGTTTCAATTATCATTTACCCATCCACTACAAGGCTATTAATAGACCTATACTAAGACCTTGAGCCAAAATTTTGATAGCAGTAACCTATTCAGGGAACTTACACACCTCCTTCCATGCATTCAGTACAGGGATTGGGGCCTTGAGTACTGCCGAACCTAGGAGCACCACACAATATCCATGCTCAAGCTTCATTTGATAGGAGCATGGCCCATTTAATTCCTCAACCAAATTCAACAAGGTCATAAACCTCAATTCTAGGTCCCTAAAAAATTATAGGGGAATAAAATTGAGACAATCTTTCCCTGAAAATGGTAGATCTTTGAATGGCCCAGTCTCCACCTTGTCTATTTTCACCAATAGATTCACCCTATACTGTAAGAATATGAAAAATTCTACCATTTTAGCTATCAATAACTTATCAAAAACCATCATTAACAAATTACTTGCAAAGAATGTTACCAATTTAGAATTTATTTTAATGCATAAACTTTACCCCCAAGACATCCTCACCCATTACTCACTCCACCACCTGCATTATCTCTACCAAGGGTGACCAAAATACATGCTTCAATCTACATAGGTAAACCTTACCCATGAATCCCATCTCCCACTTCACACTACTTCCAAACACCAGTGGCCATGCTAGCTATTCAATTGATATTTACTCCATTACCACACCCTTTTACCAAAAACTAAGACCACACAACTACAAATATTAAAAAAACATGCTCACCCCTAAGCAAAGCTACCACCACTAAGCACTGATTAATACTTTATTTGTTACATTAACACTTCCCATGTCAAACCATAATGACCATCATCATTAATTTGACATCAAGATTTCACACACAAACCCAATGCCAATAAAATCATTTCAAATCAATATACGCCACCCCTATGTAGTCTTGTCACCTTTATTTATAGTTATCACTCCTTATACACTCTATTTGATTTATACCTACATTTGTTTTAAAAAAATCCACCTTAATAGACTCCTAAAATTAATGACAACCCTTCCACTCTTAGAAATTACTCAAAAGTGACCATGTTTTAGTGAGAATATTATTAATATTCTAAGATTTAGCATTCTAATTCTTTAATGCCTAAATCACTACTAGAGGGTCCCCTTTAATAAATAAATTCACCACCCCACAAGCTACTACAAATTTTAGCCCAGCCACTAGAGCCTGAGCTTCCACTTCATTATTAGTCCCATAAAGGTTTCTCTTATTAACAACCCATTGTAATCTTTCACTACACATCCCATCCCCAATGCACCTAGTTTACCTCTACAAGCACCATCAAAATTTAACTTAAACTAGCTAGGACTATGAGGTTCCTATACTACCCTTGATCTATTGCTCCTCTTTGACTTTGTTACCATTGACCCATTAATGGGATAAAATGTCGGGTAACAAGATTTATATAATAGAGACAAAATCGATTGTGAAGAGTATCCCTATCCATGGACTATGGCTTGTTTTGTCATATTAAACATAGGATTCAAGCCACATATTGATCCCTATCACATTAAACACTGATCTAGCTAGTCTATTGCATCGGGTACCCTCATGGTTGACTCGTTAAAGCTTAGTATGGCAATAACACTATAGAGGTGGTCATCCTAGGGACTGGACCCTAAGACCTACCACTTCAATCACTCAACTCACACATCACTAGGCTATCCCCACCAGATATTTTAAAACTAATAATGTTATATTTAATATATATATATAAGGTTTTAATAATCTTATCAATAAATAAATAACTAACACCATTATAAGGTTTTAGGAAAGAGTAACACACCATTTTCCTAAGGTTATAATGTCACACAAATGTAAATAATAAAACCATTATCCTAATTTTATAAGTCCACATTGGTTAAGCATGTATGACAAAGGGGAGAAGTATTTTCACAAGGCATTTGAACTGTATCTAGTTCACCCAACTAAAAATTATGATTGTAAACAAATAGGAAAGATTTTCATTCACCCAATATTCTTTGGCATGGTATATATCTAGATCTGCATCAATTAACCATGGTAAGGTCAATGATTGGAAGAATTTCAAAGCTAATACATTATTAACATCTATAATTCAATTTTAATTCATGAGGGTTACCTAATGTCTAAATCAAGGCTTCTAGATGGTGAATATCAACCCATAACATACCTTTAAAAATATCTAGTGACTTAAATTTAGTCAATCACATTACATGAATCCCAATTCAGTGCAATAAAAAATGAACTTCATCATCTGAAGTACATAAATGGTGATTCAAATCCTCAATCCTTGGTCCAAATTTTTTTTTATCTTCTTCATGTTTACTAGGTATCTCTTCATGCTTTTGTTGATCATTTTGATTCTTCGAACCCTGATTCTTATGCCCATTATCCAGAATGTGTAGTATTAGATGTGAATTCAAAATAATTATCCTATTGTGACCTAAAGTAATGATACTATGATGATTTTTTTACTATTTTGTAAGCTATAACCCCTTACCTTTAGAGTCCACTAGATGTTTCAAGGATAAAGTTGATGATTTTATTGTTTATTATTTATCTAAGTTTTGGAACAAATGATTATATAGATTGAGACCATATGTTAGTAGTCAAACAGATTTTTTTAAAAAATATAATTGATCTATTAATCAATGTGAAACCTTTCAACATTTAATACTATGTGACAAATCTAATATAATTACCTTGAAATTAATACATCTAAACATTTTATGTGCCTTTTATTGCAATTATTTCTCCAAATTATATAAACCTCAAATTTTTTTACCCTGGCTCTTCTCATTTACATATAAAAACATGAGGTATTTTGGAATAAGGTGAAATTAAAATATTTATTGTTATGGTACTGAGAGAATAAAAAAATTGTAGGTAAAAAAAGGGGCCTAACTCTTTTTTATTATGGATCCATCATGCCATTGAATGGCAATATGCATGGAATACCGTAGTTAAACATTGCATATCTTCAAGAATCCCTTGTGGGCATAATGTGTGGAAATTGCTTAATTTTCATACCATTCTCTTTGCACATGTGCCTATCAAATTTAATGGTACATTTTTGGTCAAGAGTATTTATAAGGCTTGAGAATCCATCAAACTCTAGATAGTTTGGAACGGGAGCAAGTTTCATACATGTATTTTTGTTAATATCCACACTTTTTGATAGTTGCCTATTATAAAATTTCATTAAATTTAATTTATAGAGGTGCCCTAGATTAAATCCCTATACTTATTTACAAAAGTTATTCACATAATTTCCAACTTCTTCAATTGGCACACTTGAAGCTATTAATCATGGCCTAAGTTGAAAACCAAATTTAACCTTACTAATGGGGAATTTGATTTATTGAATGATATTTAGATGTATTTTTCCATGATGATATTCTAAAAAAATATTAATGGGATTATTTATTCCCCCTTGCAAGCACCAATGATAAGATATGAATCAATGTAGTTTGATACATTGATAAGACTAGACAATAAAAGTTTCATTAAAACCTTTTTAATTTGTATACACCTTCCACATTACCAATCATTTCATTCATTCATTCCATTATATTATATATTCAATTATTATTATTTAAATTTATTTAGACACCACTAAATTATTACATTATTTATTTTTTATTTTCTCTAGTTATTTCATTTTTGTTTGATTATGTATCTATTTGTATAATCTCACATGAACCATATTAATAAGTTCCCAATATACATATATTTATACAAATATATTAAAACTGGATCTAGAAGCATTAGAACTCTAGGATATAGAGTGAGGTATATCCCTTGAAAAGGTGTGGTTGAAATACAATCTCAAGGTTGAGAAATAGGTTGATGAACTAAACTTCCATTTAGGTATAGATTGTTATGAAATCAACCATATTTCCCTCAAATAATAATTGAAACATATCAACCATGTTGTGTTTTTTTTAATTTTGCTATGGATGTTGTTTTTGTATAAGACAACAATGAATCTGATATTATTTTATTTATTATGGATGTTCTTTTAATATCTGTAGAAGACAACAATGGTTTTTGTATTGTTTCCCTTGGTTACTAATGTTTTTTTAATACTTTTAGTTATGTGTTGTTTGTAAAAATGATAGTTATAGCTATATTTCACTGTAATATGTGATGTTTAGATATTATGTAAGAGGCCATCTTTTGGTTTGGATGAACAAGTTCATTTAGTGAATTTTTTTTGTGTTTTTATATTACTATGGATGTTGTATTGGCTGAAAAATACAAAGTATAGATTTTTTATTTGTTCTCTTTTGTTATGGATGGTAGTGTAATATTTGCATATGACAACTATAAATGATATGTTGTTTATAAAGGGGGGATATAGTTTTATTTGGCTATCAGTTAAATATAAAATATTCATAATATACCTATGTAAGAGATTTTATTGATATTAATAAATGAGAGAGGTACCTTCAAGCCCTCTCTTTACTAGTCAAAATAAATTAATTAAAACATATAAATATCAACTTAATAGGTATTAAAAATTGTGACCTCTATTTTATTAAGGTTGAGCACATAATAAATCACAAATCAAAAAAGTGATGAAGAATATCCAATGGCCTCTAAAATCCATTAGGGTAATAGGGAAAGATAACCATTCCATTAAAAAAAATAAGTAGGGATATCATAACATAATTTAAAATAAATTATCATTTTCATAAGTATTTTTTTAAATGGATTCCTTAAGATTACTAATTTAAATCCTAGTTAAATTCAATGAGAGAAGGAACCCTTACTTGACCAAAATATTATTTTCCATAATATAAAATAACTCATGATATCATAAAACCTATCAACAACTATATCATAAAACCTCACAACTTTGGTAATGAATGTATGTAAAAAGCCCAAACAATGAAGCCAATCAAAACATATATATCTTAAATGAATCACATCCTTTATAAATTTTAAAAAGTAACATAATAATGGGCAATAACAAAAGATATTCCTCAATAATATCCTATGAAGAGTAAAAATGTGATCAATATTATATAAATCTCTCTTGAAACCCACATAACCTATTGTTATGATATTTTCATACTTTAGGGGTTGAATAACTTCATGTGAAGTACACTGGCATAAAACCTGGAAAGTGTATGCTCAACTATAATGTTATTATAATTATTATTATCTCAATTATTTATGACTTGTGAATAGGGTAGATTATGTTTGCACCAAGAGGGAGGAACCTAAACCAAATAAAATTATTAAATATCTCAACTATATGAAAATATCTTCACCATATACCATTATTCTAGCACATAATTTTTAATAGATCCCTTAATGTCTCATGATTATCCTCATAACAAAATTTCATGGGATAGGGACTATCAGATTGTAAAAATTTATCATGATAGAGGATATGGGGAAAGTATTTAATGATAGCCTCCCTAATCAAGTGTAGGATATAATAACTCATGCTTAGCCATCAAGCTAGAGAGTGAAGGATAATCATACGAGAATTGGTAGTGATGGGTAACATATTTTTTATCATGCCAAGCATCAAATTTGATCAATATACACTCACAAGTGGGGGATTTAGATAGAGGAAGGCACTAGGGATTCATATAAAGGCTAATGAAATATAAGATAAGGTCAACAAGGGGAAGCTAAAAATATATATATATGTGAGTCTTAATTATAAGAGATCAATGAATTAATAGAAAATGCATATTCCATCACAATGATAGATTCAATACATATATGGGGTTGGATAAATAAATAATCCCATTAATAAATTGATCCATATCTTACCATTGGTGTTGGGTCATTTGATCCAACTAATTTTATTTATTAGATGTTTTATTTATTTACAAAGCATGCATATCTTTAAGAGACACTCCTTTAGTAAATAGGTTGATAAATAAATGTTAGTGTTAGGTAATAATGTTAATTATTAATTACCCATATGTTAAATGTCAGTTTCTCAATGTGTAATGGGTTGGAATTTGGACCATTGAGTCCCGTAGGAAAAATTCCTCTATAAAAGATATTTATCCATTTAGGTTGTTTTTTAATTAATTAATGTGATATTTTATCTTTGAAATAAAGCTTTATCAAATTTAATATTCTTCCTATTTGGCTTGTGTGTGATCTACAAATTAGTACCGGAGCCATTTTTTCAAGGTGAATGTGAATACAAACAAATTTTAACAAGGTATGAAGATCTGAGTTTTCTTTTATGAGTTTACAATATCCAAATTTATTTTTTGTATCTCTGAAAGACTCCTAAATCTAAGTTTTATGGCCCCACAACCCTAAAAAATCAACTCAAAATTTGTTAATACCCTGAGAACATTTTATATGGCCTAACACTTAGAATCACATCCAAAAAATGATTATGTATGGCCCAAAGCTTCAAAAATACTTTTTGATGGTCTAAAATTAGTTTGAATCCCATGTTTTCTAATTTATGTGGTCTAAAGCAATTGTATATCCCTTACATGAATTTTTATTGTAAAAACAACAAACATTAATTTTTATGACATGCCTTTGACCTCTATTTGTATTATAAACTTATGTTGGTTTTTTTAATAGCCTTAAACCCTTCAAAAATTAGATATGTATGGACTTGTATGAAATTATGAGAAATGAAAATTAGTTTCAATGTTATTTTACAACACATGGATTGTGTAGGATCTATTTGGAATGGCATTGGAACTATTTGCAGTGCCTAAACACTATATTTTTAGTTTATTATGTTAAAGTGGGTTCTAGAAAATTGAATCTATATTTTTTACCTTGATAAAATTCACGGGTGAAAATTTTTTACATGCACATATATATATATATATATATATATATATATATATATATATATATATATATATAAAACTGAAAAAACTACATTTTGAAAGGAATATATTTCCTTCATGACTTGTAAATATTTTTAGAGGAGTTTATAATGTATATTTTATAACACACTTGCAAGAAAGGGGTTCAAATTTTAAAACCCACCAAACCAATTTTTTGTTCAAACATTGTTTTTCATCAAATTAGTTTGTTAGGGAATATTTTATAGAATATTATTTGTACTTTGTGAATTGGTTACAAAAGGAGTGAAAAGCAATAATGTTGGATACATAAGGTGTATCATTTTTCCACATTTTCATGTAAAGACCGACAAGTCTCATGAATCCAAGTATTATCATTTGGCATTACTTAAGGGTAAAGGTAAAGCCCTAGTATTACACCTATTGCTTTTTTTATTTCATTATAGAAAAAGTTGTAATTCTAGTCTTTAAAATTGGGACGCTGACTCCTAAAAACTACAAATAATGGAGAATTAACATGGAAAATACATTTATTTTTAACAACTTATGGGAAGTATTCAAAAACTTCCTACACTCCCTATAGATGCTATAAAACTACTTGAGTTTTGTAAACATGATAAGCATGCACTTACATTACTTAAGTATTCTTGTTCTTCACAAGTCATTTTTCATATTGAGGCTATTAAAACTGAAGCTTGGAAGGCTTAAAAAACACTAAAATATTTGTATGATAAATGACTTATGTACAATAAAATTAAATTCCTCATGTGGCTATTAAATAATAAGCTAAAATATGATGAAGATGTATCTAAATACACTTCAAGAATGAAGAAATTGAAATGATAATACATTACTATAGGTGATAAAATAGATGATTATATGTTCATCTTTATCACTTTGAATGGTCGCAGTTCAAATTACTCAAAATTTATATAAATGTAGCTGTTCAATGACAAGCTCAATAACACAACATTTGATTCTATTTTTGAATTGCTCAATCAAAATGAGAGATAACTCACCAAGAATAAGACTAGCAAACCTATCAAATATGTGTACTATATAAAGATAGAAAGACACATAATAAATAAGAAACATGAGAAAACTAAGATTTTTCAAAAAAAATATCTGAAGCATTCTTCAAAGAATTCTCTGAGACATTAACCGTAGGTTTATTTAGAATAAAAACATTGACATAAGCATAAGCATTCTTCTCAGTCTCATAGTCACTCAAGTGATTCCTCCGCTTCTTCTAGTTCTAGAAAGAATATAAAATAACCATATTGATATCATTGTGATGGTATAGGACACCTTACAAATTTATGTCCTTATAAAAAGTAGAAACATAAGCATCTTAGGAAGGCAAACACACATTATATTTCTCATTATAGTGGAGTTTATCATAGATACTCTAGTTATACTAGCTACTTTGACACATCATCTAAATGGAAAGAATTTTACATTGGCTGAGGTAGGTGGTCCAAATGGACTTAATTCACTCTTTTGAGCACATAGAGTTTCACCCAGCTTGAGTAAGTTGCTAACTCAAAGATAGGGTTCTGCTATAACAACAAATTCTAGCTTACATTTTTTTTTTTTTTTCAATTGAATATCATTAATGAGAAGACATAGTTGTTTGGATATGTTTTTCTATTGTATGGACTTCTCACCTCTCTCTTGATAAGGGGAAGATATTTGCCTATGATCAATTTTTAGTGATTGTATGATTTTAAATGGGAATTATGAGTACCACTATTATTGAGAAATTGCTTTTCAATGTCATTTGGCATTAGGGAGATGTGTCAAAAATATTACAAAATAGTCACTATATAGGTTTATTTGTTTGACCTTATGTGGATCAATGTAGTTTAGCAGGCCTTGATCATGCTTATATTGTAGTGCAAGATAAAGAAGCAACATTGGTGTAAGGTCACAAATTGTTAGGTATGATTGTGCTTTTGTGTAAATCAGTGGCCTTCTAGGATAAGAAGTGACATCAGTAGATCAGTACCATGATGTATAATGTGCCAATTATAATAGAGACTTTTGATGACTTTAAATTCATATGCTCTAGATCATCTTCTATACCACTTTGGATTGATGGGAGGTTTGTTTAGTAAATTCATTTGAGTGGTTCCATTTATTATATGTTTTATTTCTATATAGGGAATGTAACTCTTTATGGGATACCCTATTAGTAAATATAATAATAAATAAATGTTAGTGTTAAGTAATAATGTTAATCATTAATTATCTATAGGTTATGTGTTAGTTGTTCTAGTGTTTAACAGATTGAAATTTAGACCATTGGGTTCCGTAAGTAAGCTTCATCCATAAAATCTATTTAGCCATTTAGGTTTCTTTTTAATTAATCAAAGTGAGATTTTACCTTTAAAATAAAGCTTTGTCAAATTTAATATTCTTCCCATTTGCCCTTATGTGTAGTCTCAAAAATTGGAGGGTATAGGGTTTGGGTCTATTTTTTCAATATGGTTAAATAAATTTATACACTCATCTTAAATATCCTTTCTATATTGATAAATTGTTGTGTAGTTAGATTTAATTTTTATAATTAAATTTATATTTATTCACATTTAAAGTATTAAACTACCCATTTATCCTATCAATTAGATATATACACATAAAAAGGTATATTTAGTTAATTAATTTATATGAAAAATAGCCCAAAATATATTATACCTAAGATTAGGTTCTAAGGAATATGATAAAATACTATAAATTTGTAATTAATGGTAAATATAATCATGATGTGACCTTCATGCCCTCAAGTTTTGATGGTTAAGCATACATGTTTCACACTAGGGAAGTTCACTCATATATCATGCCCATCATTAGGCACACTTTTATGTATATTTATTTAGAAGATCTGTATCATATGTGAGCTCCCTAAAAATCTTCAAATTATTCAAAGTAAAAGTAATAATGTTGTTAAGATACATAGATTTTCATTGAAACAATATTTGTACATGGTCTTTTTGTAAACAGGTTTAAATGTTTTTGCTTTGTAGGATAATGGCATTGAAGATTTATTGTATTTTATTGCAACCCCTAAGATATAACATAATTAAAATAAAAAAGAAATAAAGATGTTGTAGGCTCACTAAAAGAAGAATAGAAGCAAATTGAATCTCTATGAATATTAAATTATGTCTCTCTTTTTAAAAATTAGATTATTAAAAACAAATTCTATTTAAAAACAATGAATTTTTATTAAAAATAATTTTCTTGTCATATTTTGAATACAATTGTTTTTAGCAGGAGGAAAGTTTTTGAACATTTTTCAAAAAGTAAAACATTTTACATTCTTTGATCTTCCCACCTTTTTCCTTTGAGATATTGGAGGTAAAATCAATTTCTTGGGAATGAGACATTTTTTCAAACTATTCGAGTTGTGCGCTTTCACATTTTGAATTGTCTATCAGAACACTTATAGCTACAATATCTTACATAAATAGGCTTTCACTTATGCTAATATGGATGTCCATGCCTTGTTTAAAAAGTTCCTATATTTTCAAGGAGTGTAGTGTGGCTTCTAATGTTAAATTTTAGTGGCATTATAATTTTAATTAACGTTGGAATGAACAAAGTTAGATTTATCATTTTGTATTTTTTTTCCTTTATCATTTTCATTATTCTTACATTTCAAATAAAATATGTTACATTTGATTCAAAATAAAGAAAAATAAATAAATTATTACATTTTGAGTCTAAGTAGATTACCACGTAAATATATAATTCTAATGTAGGCCACTATAAGTTTAAAATCTATTGGGTTTGCACACCTATCCCAAATATCCTATATTTTAAAGTGGTGTAGGGTGGCTTCTAAGGCCAAATGTTAGTGGTGCTATAGTTAAATTTAACTTTAAAATGAACAAGGTCATATTTCTCATTTTGAAATATTTCCTTCAACATTTTTGTTAGTCTTATATATATATATATATATATATATATATATATCATTTGTTTCAAAATAAGAAAGTAAAATTGAATAGAATGCTCAGAATCTATGCAAGAAGAATGACCATACTATTTAGTTTGAAGTTTAACTTTTGCTTCTAGCATTTTTATTTTTATAGCCTTTACTAACAGCCTTTGAGAGCATCTAAGATAAATTTGTTGAGGGGTAATATTTTCCATGTTGTCATATTAATATGTATTAGCCTGAAATCAATTATAATCGTAGTGAAAACTCAACACATGATATTTAACTTATAGTTTTAATGTAGGCCACTATAGGCTTAAAACTTATTGGCTAGTTGAAAGAGAACTTATTCATGTTCCCTGGAGCATGCCACAAAAACTTTAATATGATTTAGAATGTGTAAAATATTATATATGTCTTACATTTCAAAGAAATATTTTTGCATTTACTTCCAAATAAGAAAAGAAAATTGAATAGATTGTTGCATTTTTAAGCAAATTATATTATCAAGTGAATATATAGTTTTGGTACATTATAGTATAGGTTTGAAACCTATTGGCTAGTTAAAGGAGAATTACTTATGGTTACCTTGAGCATTATTCAAAAAATTAAATATGATTGAGAATGTGGATAATATAATTGATGTCCTACATTTCAAATTAAATTTGTTATATTTGGTTCAAAATAAAAAATGAAAACTAAATAGAATGCTTAGAATGTATGTAATAATAATTACCATACTAGCTAGTTTGAATTTTAACTTTTGCTTCTAACATTTATTTTTTATAGCCTTTGCTAAGAGTCTTTTGTTGTGTCTAAGACAATTTTTTTGAGGGGTATCATTTACCATCTTTTCATATGAAAATTTATTAACATATTTACTACATTAATTACCCATACTTTAGCATTTGGAATTCATATTTTTAGGTCCCCACATTGTACCATTTGGGATTCTAAAGAAAATCATGAAACATGAATAGTGGACTGAATTTAACATAATCAATTATCTCAAATCAAAAAATCTCTCCTTTAGTAGCTTCTGCAATATGAGGTATTTCAAGATGTCAAATATTATGTAAAGGTTTCAAATTATCCCATGTCTTCTTCTTGAGATCCATAATTATCATAAGAATTAGTGTAAGTGGATCCATGATAAAGTAACAAACTTTTTTTTTGTATTTTAAAATAAATAATTTATTATGAGTATAATTACATTGAATTTATTGCAATAAATTTATATATATAATATGTTTTTATTGACAAATAAAATTCTTTCACATTTAAAACCACACACCTATAGTATCTTATGAGGAGACATAAAAAATTAATTTGGATGAATATAGTTTAATGTTTTCTGTCATTTTATATCCAAAATTAATGATTGATGAATATGTAAGCACCATTACCATTTTTTATGTAAATAAAATAAAACTACTCCATTAACTACTAATGAGGGTCTTTGAACTTCTTCACTCAATTTAATAATATCAATTTAGGGTAGTGTCCAAGGCTATATACAATAAGGAAAGAAGGATTTTGATTAACAATTTTATCTACTAAAAATAACATTCATGAAAAAAATTACATCAAACCTTTTATTAAAATCCAATCAATTTCAAGTTGTTGATATCAAATCAATTCTACTCTACTTGTTTGATAATAATCTATTTTATTTGTTCAATTTCAAAACTTAAAGCAACAGAAGTAAATAATTGAAATAAAAGTACTAAATGTAAATTTTGAAAATTAAAAACAAATAAAGAAGTTGATATTATCAATTTTTATACACTAAACACCTGCGGGTATATAATGAATCAATATTATAAGAATAAAAAGAATGTTTAGAACATAAATATAACACAAATGAATATAATATATAAATACCAAAAAACTTGTCATTATTCCTTAGGTTGAATGGACCCTTGATCCTTCCTTAGAATAGAACAGAGAACAATCAATAAGAAATGGTGGAAATACTCAAATATTTCAAATTCATATTCTCATAAATCAAACAAATGTTTACAATAGATTCAAAACTTAATATCTATCCTTAATTTAAACTTTATTTTATATTATCTTATTTTCCTATATTTGGGAGGTTATAGTTATAACATAACATCTTCAACCAAGTCCTTCATCTTGATCATAGTCCTAACAAATCAGGTTCATATCTTCATTAAAATTCACATTGTTGGTAGAATAGCACCCATCTCCACTATTTTAAGATAAAATATTGGTAGAATGCTAAATCCAAGGATTTATTATCTTTTATTTTTGTTGTTTAGAATGAGGTATGATGTGACAATGTTAGTTCCCTTATTTTATTCTTGATTTCATTGTAATTTTATCTGGGTTATTGATATCTATCTAGAGTACCATAAACATCTTTCTTACTTCTATAAATATTATATTTTTAGAAATATTATGTATATGTCTCTTTTACAAAATTGCTCTCAAAAATATTTTGTAATGTTTTTTATAGCTTCATGTATTTATATTCTAGAGTTAACTGTCTGTGAATGTTTTGGAGCTAAGGCACTCTAGCACCAAATTTGTATGGGACTTTAGAGTTACTTCAAAATTTCTCCTAAGTTGGTATTTTGTGCCCAAAATTTTTTTGTCTTAATTTATGACCTATTATAGTTTACATATACAAAATTTGGCATCTATTTTCCAAGACTTATTATAAATACTTATAAATTAGGTAACAATGATTTATAAATAATATATATATATATATATCCCCTAATTTTAATTTGAACAAATCAAAATTATAATGATTATATCTAAATACACTATAAAGTTCTAGTTTTAATATCTTTTTTAATGTTAATTTTAAATTTTCCCTAAACAATTTTAATTAGATATTAATTTTTATTTTATTTTATTTCTAATTTTTTATAGGAATTTACTCATGTATGTTTTAGTCATTACTCAAAAAATGGCTAAAACATACACAAGTAAAAATAATAATATTATGTTTATCATATATATGATTTTAAAACTAATAATATTTTTTTTATAGATATTAGGGTTGGCAAGACCCCTACTCGAATAAAAAGTAGATAAGAATATTACTAACCTAGCTTGAAAGAAAAATCCAATAAGGCATATGACCAAGACACAAATAACAAACCATAAAACTACCAATTAACTATATTTATTGTATTAGTTAAGCTCCATTGATGTTTATACAACATGTTCCAAAAACTGATATTATCAATCATACATTTCATAAGATCAACTCGTTATACCAAAAATCTAAACACATTAAGAACCCGTTATTATAAATACTTATAAATTAGGTAATAATGATATATATATATATATATATATATATATATCCTTTATTTTAATTTGAACAAATCAAAGTTCTAATGATTACATCTAAATACACTTTAGATGTAACTTATACAAGAGAAAAGGGTGTTAATTTTTGGTTATGACAAGACGTAATATAAACTCATCATATCCCCCACATATAAAATTTTACAAGTCCTCTTACATTATATTTTTTATCCCTTTACAAAGTGTACAAACATGTTATGTAGAAGTTGTGCAACACTATAAGGATGATTTCTATTACCCTTGCTTTGATAAATAATGCTCTTTAGAGATTATTTTTCTCTAGTTCCTTTTCCAAATATTGACTCTAGAGTTAAGCTTTTAATGGCTCTTAAGGACTATAAATCTTGATTATTCATTTTAACATCTAGCTTTGGAGTAGGGATTGAATCTTGTTTCTTTATTTTAATCTATGGCCTCATACAAGAGCTTCAAACATCACTTGAGAGTCTTAACCCTTTTTTCCTCCTTTTTTAATCTATTTCAAGAACTCTTCAATCTCTCCTCACCTTTGACCCTCTTCAGGAAGTGATGTTTGCAAATCAGTTGAATTAATCCCTAGTTTTTTAAAGGTCTAATTTATTTCACATATTTATCAACCATTGAATGCTAGAATATAGAAGATGAATAAGATAAATAAATCATTATTTGTTTTTCTGCCATACTTTATGTGATTTAGAATTTTTATGGTGACTACCAAAATAGTTCCAAATTGGCCATCACATGTAAATAAATTTATAACCCACAAGTCAAAAAAAAATTAGGGTTTTGGTAAATTATCCTACTTTATCCCTTTTCATTCTCCCTTACAATTATAAATCAATTTAGGGACTATTTCCCCTTATTTGTGAAAGATATAAATTAACTCATTGTAGGTAACCTTAATATGTGAAAAAAAATCACCTATTTCCAAAATAATATAAAGTTCACTCAATATGGTATGGGTTACCTTGATTGGTATGCCATGTACCTTGGAGTGATCCTTCTAAAGGTTCTATACAAATTCCTTTATAATTTATATCCTTCAAATTTCCCTAAAAATGCCAACCATCTTGCAGTTATGAATACCTATATAATAACCTCATGTTCTAGTAATGGTTAAACATATTCCAACTCCTATTTATTTTTCTAACCCATGATCATACTTAAGCAATGAATTTAAGGAGATGGAGGAAATAACCAAGTTTTTTAAGCAATATAATGTTTCTAGAGTAATATGTAGGTGGTAGTAGCTCTCAAGTATATTCAAATGGATGTTTTAGAATGTTTGAAATGATTTTTATTTGGATAGTAATCATTACATTTATTCACATTGATTATTTAAATTGATGCCATGATCACATTTCTCATATGAGAATTAAATGTCATTACTTATTCCATCATGTCTTATCCCATTGATGATCACTTATCATGATTTGGACACATCAATATCATACCTTATTATTATTCTATTTTTAGACAAGTGAGATGATAGAGAGGGTGTTCTTTTGTGGGAAAATTTAAAAATATTAATGAAACAAAATTCTAATTATGAAAACATCTATTTGATAAACTCATTTTTTGTAGCTGGTTTTTTAAATAATCTTAATATGTGCCCATTTACCAATAGTTTCTTTTTGTTCCCATCAATTGGTAATAATAAAATAAATAAATAAATATCAAAGATTTTATCCATTTCATATGGTCATAGCCATCAAATGTGAATCTTCCCTTTGAAGTGTTGATAATTTAAATAAAAAATAAAAAACCCAATCTCCAACTTTGAATTTTCTATCGTGTATGACTATATAACCCATTAGAAGGGAGTTAATATCAAAACCAAACAATTTGATAAAAAGATGTCAATGTGAAAAATTGGTTACTCAATTGTCATTTTACTTCCACCATTAACAAAATAAATTATTTTTTAATACATGCTCCACTTTTAAGAAGCATGTATCATGATGATATATGTCCAAATTATCTTATATGTCAATATAAAATTATCACATGTAAAGGGTGTTTTCATTAAATGTAATCAACCTCTTTCACGTTATATTGATGTTTATCACCATCTTATCTTTGCTAAGTCACTTCAATATTTATGACAAACACTAAATATTTATCCCCCATGCACTCCCCATATTGATATAGATATCAGGTCAAAGAGGCCAAGGGTGTATATATATTACCCAAGGAAGATACATAGAATAAATTATTTGGTCTAAAGTGACCACATCCATCACATATATATTTTATTCATCTTAGGAGGTCGAGGGCCCAATAAATCCTCACTAATAAACCTTTACCAATGTTAGACATCATCTGACCCAATCCTTTAATTTCTACATGGTAGCATTATATTATGCCACATGGCAACCTAATAAAATGAGATGTCATTTTATTTTTCTCTCCAAAGTTTGGATTTTTTACTCACCATGGTTGAGAAATAAGAATCAAGATATTTCATGTGATAAAAGATTGCATGATACTAGTAGCTAAGAATCAAGCCAATAAATAGAGTGAAAATAAATCTTTTCGAGATAAGAAACATGATGTTCAATAGAGCTCAAATTATTGTCTCACATGTAATGTGGGAATATAAGAAGTAAATAATTGATTTCTTGATTCAAGTTAATCAAATCACATGACACATTAGAAAAAGATGGTTTAGTAAGTTAGATGACTCCTTAAAAATCCACATGTAATTGGGAGATGGAAATTTCATCCAAGTTGAAATAAAGGTCAACATGTAAATCATCAAAAATAAAGATATAGGTGAAATTAAGGATATTTATTTTTCTCCAAATCTAAGTCACAATCTAATTGGTGTGGGTCAATTAGTATAAAAAGGTTTAAAACTAATGTTTGAATATGGTGTTTGTTCTATATTTGATAACAGATCTAAAAATAGATTAATTATAAAATACTATATAGTAAATAATAGGATGTTTTCATTAATGATAAATATTACGAATGAAATTAATTGTTTCTCCACAATTGGTGATGTTAACATGTTGTAGCATTCAATATATAATCATATCAATTTTAAGAGATTACATATTTTTGATACAAAAGGTATGGTAAGAGGACTTCCCAAGTTATATTTAAATATGGATGATACATGCAAGTCATGTATTGTTGGTAAACATAATAGGGCATATTTACCTATCATAAAATGGAGATAAAATACATCCTTGGAGCTAGTTCATTCAAATTTATGTGGACCAATGTCTTGTAGAAGTATTGGTAAATATTTGTATTTCACTACCTTCATTGATGATGCTACAAGATTTGTGTGAGTATTTTTGTTGAAATAAAAAAATGGATATTTTTTATCTTTTAAAAAATTTAAATGTTTGTCTGAAATTTTGTTTTAATTAATTTAATGAGTTTTTTATTTCACATAGAATCAAAAAGTAATTAATAACTACTTACACACCACAACAAAGTGGTGTTGATGAAAGAAATAATATATCCATAATGGAGTTATAAAATACTATGTTGGAGAATAAGAACTTGGAAAGTTTTCTTGGGGTTGAATAAATGAAAACAATAGTTTACAACATAAACAAATTTCTTATAATGATAGTCAAAGACAAGACACCTTGAGAAGCTTGTTATAGAAAAAACTATTTGTTACTTGTATAAAAGTATTAATTGCTCATATTTTGTACATTTTATATGTGATAAGAAGAAAAAAATAGATACATATATTTTTCCTCAATAATTTTCACAAGTTATAGTGATGAAATCAAAGCATACAAGTTTTATATTATTGCTAGTGATCAACAATTATTTATAGGGATTGTATTTTTTTTAAAATCAAATATATGATGATTCTAATCATGTAGCTATAAAATTAATAATTGAATGGGTAAAAAATTTAAATTTTATTTTTAGGACTTACAAATTTCTACACATGTTTCTAGTTCAACAAGAAATAATATTAGCTCTTTTAATAGAATAGTAATGCATCTTCATCAACTCTAAGTAATAATAAGTGGTATTTGAATCCATATCCAACCAAATAAATTTTGTATTATAACTATGATATGATTATCAAAAGGATTAAAAATTATGAAGGTAATTTTTTTGATGATGTTTGTGATGAAAATTTTGTGTTTGCATTGTTATATGTGGCTAGTGAACCTAGAAGTTACGTAGAAGCTAGTCAAAAGAAAGAATGGATTGATACTATAAAATTAGAGATGGATTCATTTGAGAGGAATAATATATTGACTATTTTTCATCTTAAATTAATTAAATATTTCATTATAACCAAGTTTTTATATACTACAAACTTTAATAGTGATGGTATAATTTACAATCTAAAAGTTATACTGGTTGTAAATGTATATGCACAAACATAGAGGTTGACTATGAGGAAACCTATGTACCTGTGGCAAAAAAATATATAATACTAATGATTGATTTATTATCTCATAAATGATTTAAAATATATAAAATATATTTCAAAAGTGCATTCCTAAATAGACTGATTGAAGAATAAGTATATGTAGGTCAACCACAAGGTTTTGAGGTAAAGGATAACGATTTTTGGGTAATAAGTTGAAGTAGACTTTTTACAGGATGAATAAAAATCTAAGAGATCGGTACTCAAGAATTTAAATATTTTTATTATATCAAGTTTTTTAATAATTAATAATGAACCAACTCTTTATACACAAACATTGGGTTCTAATGTTGTATATGTTTGTCTCTATGTAGATGACTTGATTTTTATAGGTAAATCTATGGATATGTTGTATAGTATCAAAAGAAGCTATTAAAGAATAAATTGAGATAAAATATATTGGAATTATTAATTAATTTATTTTCAAGTAATTTCATTAACATAAATATTAATTATTTATTTTTTAAGCTAAGTGTGCCCAAGACATGTCAATAAAATACAATCTTCAAGATTTGAATTCTAGAGACACTCAAATTATGAATGGATAAATTATTACGAGAGAGAATGGAATTATTTTAGATGATTAAAATAATTTTATAATCATGGTAGGATTTTTTATGTATCTCACTATGATAATACTTGATATCAATTATGGGGTTTCACTAGTTTATAGATTTATGGGCAAACCGTCACTCAAGCATTTGCATGTAGTAAAGATAATTTTTAGATTTGTAAGAGGTAATTATAATCATGATATTAATTTAATACTATTAATGTATTTAATTTTCATTATATACACATATTTATATTGGGGAGGATATCTTGATGAGAGGAAGTCAATTTCAAGTTATTGCTTCACATTGGAAAGTGGGTTAGTTTCTTAGTCTTTAAAGAAACAAGCTAGAGTTGTATTATCCTATACTATTGTTGAATATAAATCCATTAAATTATATTGAACATAAATATTATGTTGATAATAATATTATATTATTTTAGAGAGGTTCAAATTGAGATAACATAGTTTTTTATTATAACAATGGGACAATGCAATTATCCAAGAACCTAGTTTTCCATGCTAGAACCAAACATATTGAACTCAAACATAATTTTTTCATAGACTTGGTAAGTGATAAAAAAAATTCATTGAATATGTGATAATTGAAAATAATTTTTTTAATATTATCACAAAGGTATTTCATAAGTATATACATGAAATACTTAAGGAGATGATAGGCATTTGACCTCTTTGCATCAAAGAAAAGAATGTTGATTATGATGTCAATTTGGGAACCTGATTAGTAATATTAGATTTATTTTATTTATATTAATATTATATTATTAAATTTATTTAATTCATTAATGTAATATATTAGTTATTTGGTCAATTTTAGATACTTTTCAAGAACTTCATAAAAAATAGCTAGAAGTGTTAATTAGAATGCAGTTCACTAGATGTGTATTTAACTGAGCTTACACTAGTTATCCTTTCATCCCTAAGAGATGGGTCATAATTTATAGAATTAATATAAATATAAATAATTTTATTTAATTTAATTCCTATTTTATATAAAATTTAAGGTGCCTAATTTGTGTAGGATATATGGTTTGATTACTTATTGAGCAAGGCATCCTGCATGTTGACCTTGTCTTAAACATAAGTCAACCTTGTTTACTTTAGTATACTTTTAGTTATTTTAGAGTTGATTTTTTGAATTATAATTATATATTTATTAGTTTTTATGTAATATTGTTAATTTATATTTGACTTTTTGACCTTGACTCTCATGTAAGTTTTATTGTGTTAAGTGTATGTTAGCTTTATTTTATTAATAAGAATTGTCCACAAAGAAGTGTGGACATTAGTTCTAATTGGTAAAAAAAAATGGCATGTTTTCTCTATTATTTCATTATATGTATATATTAATTGATATCAACAATCATGTGTTTTTATATTTTAAGTTATTTTGTATAATTTCTTGTTAACAATCTCACAACATTATTAGATTAACAATATACATAGCTTCAATATTAGATCAAATCAAATTTTATTACACTCCTCCATTTATTAAAAACCTTAAATATGAATATTATGATTAAAATTTTCTAAACACATTCCACAAAAGGTAAGTCAACTTGAACTTAGAATTAGATTGTGACTTAACACAAAAACTGAGCCTTGTGGTTGGTTGAAATCACCTAGGGTCCATTTTGAGCCCCATTTGAGTTGGATAAAATCATTTGAGATATTAGTTGTTAACCCACATATTTTATTCAATAATCAATTTTAGCTATTGGGTTTATGATGTGCATTGATTTTATTAAATAATTGTAGGTTGGTTTGAGAGTTTTTACGCTGATTAGAGAAAGTGGAGTTAGTGTGGTTGTGTAGCAAACGTGTATAACCTTTCACATTTCCTTCTATATTATTTATTCTTGTAATTTTTTTATAACACATTATGAATCTTGTGACATGAATACCGATAGTTGATGTGTAATGAATTTGTGTACAATGTGTGTTATATATTTTCAAAAATAAATTGGCTTATTTTTTTGTGTTTTCAATCATGTAAATGTTTTGGCATAGAAAAATAATTATTCAAGTGAAAATAATTATTTCCACACCATGAAAATATATGATTTAAATCATTGTATCCTCCTTAGACCTCTGATTTATTAAAGTAAGAGGGTGGATTTTTATCCTTTTCAATATTCCACTACTCATGAGAAATGATTTTTCATTAAGAGCATAAGGAAAGAGAGGGATTGTTCAAAAAACCAACAACAAGTTATAACATCTCCCTCACTCTCTAAGTTACAAGCACGTATTCCAATACCAAAAGAAGTGGTATAGTGGTGCCTAAAAAATCCATGTAAACTATAATAAATCAAAAAAAAAATACAATAGGCTCAAAATAAACCAAATAATAACATAAAACAACCAAAATTCCTTCTTCCAATTCAACCTCACTAGTTGCAAGACAATCAAAAAAAGGAAATTTCATTTCTCTATTTTAAATAAAAAAGAATAAAATAAAAAAAGAATCTAAAAATACTAGATATTTTTTTCAAATTAAAACAAGAAAAAAAATATATCCTACCTCAACCTTTAAGCCCCTTCTTAAAATCTTCCTTCTAAACCCTTAATTCTAGCAAAGTGCTCCCAAAAATTATAAACTGCATAACCCCCAAAATGGCTAGTAGATTATCTATAAAAGAGAAAGCAACTAGGTTTGACATATGGCTAATCTCATTCAAAATATTCAACCACCCTCTTTAAAATATTATTCACCTTATTACAACACTCATCAATATTTATTACACATCAACATGGGTGTTTTCTTACACAAGTATGTCTCATACAGTATCTTTATATAAAATGTGGGTTTAATTATAATATGGTTTTTTAGGCCATAAATTAGGGTCTTACATATATAAAATTTGGTAATAAATATTTAAAAAAATCTGCGTATCTAATTGTTAGGGTGTGGAGCTAAAAGCTTCACCAAGGAGCACACTTTGACAGGTTCGGGTCTACACAGACACCGGCGTCAATCAGGTGCGACCGACGTCAGTCAGATGCAGTTGGAGAGACGCTGACATCAGCAGAGGATTGGCCAGCGACGGTCACAGGCAAGCAGCAGGAACCGGCATCGGTTACCTGTGCGTCCAGAAAGCTATTTTTGAGGACAGAAGCGAGTGTTTGCATGATGAGTTTAAGTTGTAGTCTTAAGCTCACATCTCTATTATTAGTAATATTATTTTTAGAGCCCTTGTTCAAGAGGCTTAACTGTTTGTTGTAAGTGCATGCTCAAGTCTCCTAATTCTATATGTAGAATTATATCTTCCTAGCTTATTGTAATTTTTTTTTGTAGTAGAAGAATTGGTATGTTGAAGAACAGTACAGAATTGAATCAATCCAGGCTTGTTGGAGTTGATTGTTCTTGAGAGAGAGGGCTCTTGAGGAATAGAGATCTAGTGAGATATCTATACATCTAGGAGAGGTGTGGAAGAAAGAATTTTCTTCAATTGTATTCCTTTTGTAAAGAGTTTGTTAATACAAGTTTTTAGGGTGGTTTCTTGTATCTCTTGTTCTTGCTATTTATCATTCTAGTTACTTGTTTATCTGATTTAATTTTGCATTTATTACTTTCACAAGTGTAATCTATTGTTGGTTGATCCCCAACAAGTGGTATCAGAGCTCAGGTTCACTAACAGGTGGTTCAGATCTGTGTAGTGTGTATTGATTACAGGTTCTCACAGGGATTTTTGCTTGAGTGGGAGAAGCAATGGCAAATGAAAGTAAATTGAGAATGGAAAAGTTCAATGGCAAAAATTACCAACATTGGAGAATGCAGATAGAGGATTATCTGTATCAGAAAGATCTCTACTTACCGTTAGGTGGGGTTGTAAAGAAGCCCAAAGACATGGAGGATGAAGAATGGGAAGTTCTTGACAGAAAGGCTCTGGGGTCTATAAGACTGAGTCTAGCACCCACTGTGATATCTAATTTATCATAGGCAAAGTCTACAGTAGAGTTGATGACTACGTTAGCAAATTTGTATGAAAAACCCTCAGCTTCTAATAAGGTATATCTTATGAAGCAGTTATTTAATTTGCATATGAATGAAGGTGCATCTATTTCTACTCATCTGAATGATTTCAATGGAATTATGAATCAATTAAGTTCAGTCAAAATAGTGTTTGATGATGAAATAAAAGCTCTTTTAATATTATGTTCTTTGCCTGAAAGCTGGCATGGCTTAGTAATGGCAGTAAGTAATACTGCATCTACATCAAATATTTTGAAAGTAGAGGATGTTGTTAGTGTTATCTTGAATGAGGAAATACGTAGGAAAAGCACAGAAGAGACATCTGGGAATGCTTTAAGTTTTGAGAGCAGGGGGAGGCAGAAAGATAAGAGCAAGAGGAGATCAAGATCAAAGTTAAGGTGAGAGGAAGATCCAAATCCAGGAATGGCAGGAAGCCACAATGCTGGAATTGTGGAAAGATTGGGTACATAAGCAGAGATTGTTGGTCAAAGCCTAAGGAAAACAACCAACATGAAGGAAAGGAAGAAGCCAAGGTTGCAAGTATTGCACAAGATGCTTTAATTTTCTCTCTGCATAATAATATAGAATCTTGGGTGTTAGATTCTAGTGCATCTTTTCATGCTACCCCTAACAGGGAATATTTTAGTGACTATATCCATGGAGATTTTGGAATAGTGTATCTAGGGGATGATGAGCCCTATAAAATAATTGGCAAAGGTAAAGTGGAGCTGAAGATGCAGAATAGCAACACATGGGTGTTGAGAGATGTGATGCATGTTCCTAGCTTGAAGAGAAATTTGATTTTTGCAGGAAAGTTAGGGGATGAGGGTTGTACAGTAACTCTCACAGTAGAATCTTGGAAGGTGACCAAGGGTGCACTTGTTATGGCCAGAGGTAAGAGAGAAGGTACTCTCTATTTGTGTAATTGTGTTACTAACAAATCTCCTTCTATATTATCTACTTCAGATGTGGATGCTAAATTGTGGCACTCAAGGCTTGGCCACATGAGTGAGAAGGAGATGTCAATTCTTAAGTCCAAAGGTATGCTTTCAGATTTAAAAGGCATAGATCTAGAGTTTTGTGAGCACTGTGTATTTGGAAAATAGAAAAGGGTTAGTTTTCTCAAGACTGGATCTACTAAGAAGAGGCATAAGTTGCAGCTTGTTCACACAGACATGTGGGGGCCGGCTCAGGTTGCTTCCATTGGAGGATCACAGTACTATGTATCTTTCATAGATGATGCTACAAGGAAGGTATGGATCTATTGTATTAGAAGAAAATCTGATGTATTTGAGACTTTTAAGATTTGGAAAGCTATGGTTGAGAATGAAATAGGTAAAAGATTGAAGTGCCTGAGATCTAACAATGGCGGTGAGTTCTGCAGTTATAAGTTCAGAGATTATTGTTATATGCATGGAATCCGTAGGCAAAGGACGGTTCCAAGGACACCTCAGTAGAATGGTATTGCTGAAAGGATGAACAGGACAATAATGGAGCGTGCAAGGTGTATGAGATTGCATGTTGATTTGCCCTTACAGTTTTGGGCACAAGCTGTTGACACTGCAGTGTACCTGATTAACAGAGGACCCTCTATAGCTCTGGATGGTGGTATTCCAAAAGAGGCATGGACAGGTAAAAAGGTAGATCTCTCATATCTCAAAGTTTTTGGTTGTGAAGCCTTTGTGCACATAGATAAAAAAAATAGAAAGAAGCTTGATGCTAAGTCTATGAGGTGCACGTTTATTGGCTATGGCTTAGATGATTTTGGTTACAGATTGTGGAATCTAGAAACTAACAAGGTAATTAGGAGTCGTGATATTGTTTTCAATGAAAGAGTGATGTATTGTGATCAGCTAAGGAAGCTCAATCAATCTGAGCAGAGCAATGGTGAATTGGACGAGGTGAAAGTCCAATATGAGCTCGTGGGAAAAAGAAATAATCACTTGCAGGAAAACATAGAGACCGACGTCGGCAGGTTAGGAACCGACATCGGCAGTACAGAAATCGGCATCGGCCATACAGAGACCGACGTCGACAGGACAGGCACCGAGGTTGGTCAGACTGAACTGATGTCAGCCAGTAACAGGTCTGGAGGTGACCGAGGTCGGTCACTGTTAGAGAATTTGGGTGGACAGCGTGTTGTGAACGAGTCTTAGACACCCATCAGGAGGTCAAAAAGGGTGAGTAAGCCTCCAATTAGATATTCTCCTTCTTTATTTTATCTATTACTAACTGATGGTGGAGAACTAGAGAGTTTTGAAGAAGCAATACAGGTGGAGTCCAAGAGTCAATGGGAGCGTGGCATGGTTGAGGAGTTGGAGTCCTTAAGAGAGAACCAAACATGGGATTTGGTTGAATTGCCAGCTGGTAAGAAAACACTCAAGAACAGATGGACCTACAAGTTGAAAGAAGGTGAGAATGGACAGATGAGATATAAGGCCAGATTGGTAGTGAAAGGATTTGCACAAAAGCCAGGTATTGACTTTGGTGAGATTTTTTCTCCTATTGTTAAAATGACTTCTATAAGGGTTGTATTGTCTTTGGTTGCTTTCGAGGATTTGCATCTTGAGCAGCTAGATGTTAAGACAGCGTTTCTTCATGGAGACTTAGATGAGAAAATTTATATGGAACAGCCGGAAGGATTTGAGGTCAAAGGTAAGGAGAAGTTTGTGTGCAGATTGAAGAAAAGCTTGTACGGCCTCAAGCAAGCTCCTAGGCAATGGTACTTAAAATTTGACAGGTTTATGACTGAGCATGGCTACAGTAGGTGTCAATCTGACCATTGCATGTATTTCAAGAGATTTGATAATGATAGATATATTATTCTATTGTTGTATGTAGATGATATGCTGGTTGCAGGATCACACATGTAGGATATCTCTGAGCTTAAGGTGAAATTAGCTCAAACGTTTGCTATGAAGGATTTGGGAGCAGCAAAGAAAATCTTTGGCATGAGCATTAAGAGGGACAGGAAAAATTATAGGTTGATATTGTCTCAAGAAGATTATGTGGACAAGGTGTTGAAACGGTTCAATATGCAGGATGCTAAACCGATAAGCACACCTTTGGCTGGACATTTTAAGTTGAGTAAAGAACAATGTCCTAATTCATATGATGAGGTAGAGTACATGAGTAAGGTTCCATATTCTTCTGCAGTAAGGAGTTTGATGTATGTAATGGTGTGTACTAGATCGGATATTGCCCAAGCAGTGGGAGTGGTAAGTAAGTATATGGCCAATCCAGGTAAGGAACATTGGAAAGCAGTTCGGTGGATCTTTAGATATCTGAGAGGAACCAGCAGTAGGCACTTGTGCTATAGAGGTTCAGATACTTCTCTACATGGTTATGTAGATTCAGATATGGTAGGTGATTTGGATGGTAGGAGGAGCACTACAAGTTATGTTTTCACTGTAGGTGGAACGGCGGTTAGCTAGATATCTAAGTTGCAGAAGGTTGTTGCCTTGTCAACTACAGAAGCAAAGTATATTACAGCCACAGAGGCTAGCAAAGAGATGATATGGATGACACGGTTCATGGATGAGCTTGGTAGGGAGCATGAGAGTTGCAGATTATATAGTGACAGTCAGAGTGTAATCCATTTGGCTAAAAATTTAGCCTTTCATTCAAGAACAAAGCACATACAGCTAAGGTACCATTTCATACGACAGGTATTGAAAGATGGTGAGTTGAAGCTGGAGAAGATCCATACAGATAGGAATCTTGTTGATATGTTAACCAAGCCAGTTACAAAGGAGACGTTGAATCTTCATTCAACTTCTGTTGGTCTTCATGATTGAGTTGAAGATGGAGGAGCTAGAAGATGTTGCTGTACAGGTATTGGTGCAGTTGTTTATCTCCAAGTGGGAGATTGTTAGGGTGTGGAGCTAAAAGCTTCACCAAGGAGCACACTTTGATAGGTTCGAGTCTACACAGACACCAGTGTCGGTCAGGACCGATCGACGTCGGTCAGATGCAGTTGGAGAGACGCTGACGTCAGCAGAGGATCGGCCGGCGGCGGTCACAGGCAAGCAGCAGGAACCGGCGTTGGTTACCTATGCGTCTAGAAAGCTATTTTCGAGGATAGAAGCAAGTGTTTGCATGATGAGTTTAAGTTGTAGTCTTAAGCTCGCGTCTCTATTATTAGTAATATTATTTTTAGAGCCCTTGTTCAAGAGGCTTAACTATTTGTTGTAAGTGCATGCTCAAGTCTCCTAATTCTATATGTAGAATTAGATCTTCTTAGCTTATTGTAATTTTTTTTGTAGTAGAAGAATTGGTATGTTGAAGAACAGTATAGAATTGAATCAATCCAGGCTTGTTGGAGTTGATTGTTCTTGAGAGAGAGAGCTCTTGAGGAATAGAGATCTAGTGAGAGATCTATACATCTAGGAGAGGTGTGGAAGAAAGAAGTTTCTTCAATTGTATTCCTTTTGTAAAGAGTTTGTTAATACAAGTTTTCAGGGTGGTTTCTTGTATCTCTTGTTCTTGTTGTTTATCATTCTAGTTACTTGTTTATCTGATTTAATTCTGCATTTATTGCTTTCGCAAGTGTAATCTATTGTTGGTTGATCCCCAACACTAATAGATATATGTATTGGTTTAAAATTAATTTGTAAGACAAGGTTTACTTATCCAATACTCTAAGGTAAAAGTGGGTAAGAGTGAAATTTTAATTTTTTAGTTTTATAATGGGTGTGGGTTAAACCAAACCTCATACATTAGTTATTTAACTTCATAATAGGTTAGGGAAGTCTTAAGGTAATTAATTTACAAAAAATTTAAATATAAAAGACCAAGAATTTCTAAAAAGAATACAAAACTATGAAACTCATTAATTATAAATTTGAAAATTAAGATATAAGGGTAAGGATTTGGGAGGGGTTTGGGCATGGATTTTATTTATAAAGGCATTTTTTCCCTCATATGCCTACATTTGGTCCCCTATATCCTAAACACTCAAAGAAAATATTAAATGTGTCCATGGAAAATAACCAATATCTAGAAATCAAATAATATGAATCATGTTTATAATAATGACATCCAAAAAATTATAATAAGATTAAATCACTTATGATCCCTTGCTTAGTATAAATATCAATATCTATAAAAGTTTCAAAACACAATCACTTTACTACCCAATGTCAATAAGCACATAAACATGATATAACTACTCTAATTAACATATTGAGCAATTATACACACACACATATATAAAGATATAATAAAATGACTGATCAATGTCCACAATGATAAGAAAAATATACAATATTGGCATTGTGTGTCTCCATATAATCTATCACATGTCAAAATGTTATCAAAAAATTATTATAAAAATATTAATGGAAATATTTTTAAAATTGGGCCTCATATAGAGTAATTAACTCTATTTGGGAAATGAGTGTATGCCCTGTCCTCTTATAATGTTAAAGTAGTGTTCACATCATGATTGTATAACTCTATTGACATTAGATGTTTGATTGTATCTGATAGGTGTGGAGCCTAAAAAAATCTAGACAATTATTTAGGTAATTTTTATAATTGTAAATAAAAGTAATTTATTAAGAGTGTTATCTTACTTTTAAAATAGCCTAACAAAACTAGGTTAAAATTCTGGGTGAAATAAATAGATTCTAAATAAAATTTTATTTTAAAATCAAATCATATTTTGAATAGCTTAAAATTACCAATCCAATGGTAAGAAAAATATTCATAATATTCAATTAAAAAAAAATTAATCATACTCCAAAACCATTTTTTCATAAATAGTTAATTATTGTTTTTTATCTCATAAAAGTTGATTTAGAATTTAGATAAAATAAATATCTAAAAAAAAATTTATCAAAACTGATAATTGAAATAGTTTTTAATTGGTTTAAAACTACCAATTCAATAACCAGTATGGGTTCTAAAACCACTTTCAAGAGTTATATTTAGTGAAGTTTTTGCTTGTAAAAGTCATATAGGAATGCTATGTGTTTTATAGCATACTTCCACAAAAACATTATCTGATGCTAAATTTTTAATTTTATTAACTTAAAACATAAGATCAAACCTTTAGAATAATTTATTGATTTCTTATAAATTTTATTTAATATTGATTTTTTATGATTTTGTATGCAATTTATTAATATAGAAATTGTGTGAAAAATAAATGTTTTGACATTGTTGTTTACCTCCAAAACTATCTAGTGTTTACTTCATAGATAAAATATGTAAGTGACTTATTTATGTTGTTTACAGTATAAAAAGTGAATTATAATCTTAAGATAAATTTATTAATCATTTTTGTTAATTAATTAGTTAATGTTTCATTTACATTTTACTAGCATAAAATTGATTTAGAAAATTTATTTGTAATTGTCATTTACATTAGAAATTTTTTTGGTGTGTACTATGAGAAATGAAATAGTTTAGTAATATATTAAATTCTTAATATCTTAGGAATTAAATTTAAAACATCAGTTAGAATTATTAACCTTAAACATGATTTATTAAGATAGTGTTTAGTAGTATTATAATAGGTCTACGTAAGATAATTGTTAGCGATAATTTGAGTGTTTCTTAAAATAAAAACTATATTACCTTGCTTATACTTGAGAATTATAAATAAACCATAATTTTGTGTGTAAAGGTGTCCCTTATTAACCCTTGGTAAGTTCAAACTGTGTGAGGGATATTTAGTGGCCATAATGTTACCCACATGGGTAATTATGGGACTGAATTTTATGATAAATAATGATTACCTTTATGGTAAGGACTAATACTCACTTTTATAATATGTGAATTATAGCCATCCCTGATTCTACTTATGAAGATATTCATAAGTAGATATGTAGGTAGTTTTGGAAGTGAGTGTGGGAAATAAGGATTAAATTTAAGGGTGATTTCTCTTATGTGTTACTTATACATCCACACTTTGTCAACCTTGTATGATGCAAGGATAATTAGTGTGTGTGTAGCTCTAATTATATAAATATGAGGTGATTTAGAATGTTATGATAATTGAGTAAAGCTTGGAAATATGACACTAAATAAATAATTCATTTTTGTTTATGAAAACACATTTGACAGGTATAAGTACTCTAAGAAATGAGAGATTAAAAGTTTTTGGAGCTTGGTAAATAATTAATGACTAAGAAATATTGGCCTTGTTGTAAATCCTAAAAATACTAGATTAGTCTATTGTGAGAGCATAATGAATTGAGAATAATTTAGTACCTTATAACTTACTCTCACTAACACCTAAGAATGAAATTAAATGTTAAGGTTCAATATTAGCAAATAATTGAGGTTCTAGTATTTCATGTGTACAAATTATTGAAGCTTATTGAATCATGATAGTTTTATCTATTGCTTTGATTAGTTAGGCATTTATTCTAAGATGACTTCATGTGGAGAAGATAGTCACTCATTCATGTGGAGAATTATATCTAATCTTGATTATGAGGAGTAGATATCTAGGTTGTCCTTGTTAAGTGGGGCATTAGGTCCTAGGCCTTATGCTAGGTTAGGGTTGTATTATTTCCAATCCTCAAGTTAAACTAAAACTCTTTACAAATATCACTAGTGTAAGAATTAAATAAAACATATATAGTAAATCTAATATCTGATTATTATTAAACCTACTAATATGCATATAATTAAATGATGTATGTTAACCTAAGTTTTGGGTTTTATTAGAATGATACCATTTTTAGTTGTGTATTCTATATATAAATGGAAATGTAACTAATATATTAATCAATCCTAGTTCGAAGAAGATAAATCCTACTTCCACTTCCAATTATTGATATATTAGATATTCGAGGTCATGACCAAGATGGATCTGTTGGACCTAACCAAGGGATCTCTTACCACAATAACATCACTATAGAGGGTTCCAAAGCCTCTAGTCAAGCAAGTAATAACCCTAGTTAGGTATTATGTTTTTATATTCACTAAGTAAATAACAAGTAAAGTAAAATCTAATATAGTTCTCACCAAATATTATGGCATAAAGTGGGGGTAATAAACATAAAAAGTAAACATGCATAGGATAATCTTAATTAAGATATGTATAGGTAAAACCCTAATGCATGGGAGAGAAGTAAAAATTCAATTATATCTACTCTTATAAATGAGGAACAAAGTTAGGAATACTTACCTTTGAAAATGAACCCATCGAGCCTCAATCTCTCCCTTAGCCAAGGTGATTTACAAAAAGTTATTGTGGTATGTAAGGATAACAATGATAAGTTAGCTCTAGGCTACGCAACTTCTCTATGCATCCAAAACACTTCTCCACAAGACAAGATCCATATCTCTACAATAAGTATTGAAACCATAAGCTATACTCCTCAAGTAGAATGGTAGATAAAAAATGCACAATGTATTATTCTTATTCTTCTCTTCTCTTTCTAAATGATAGAAATGGATGTGTATATATATTTGAATCTAACCCTAAACCTTTCTGAAATTTTAGTCGATAGGGTCATCCCAATTTACTTTATGTCATTAATTGATAAAAATAAGTTAGGTCCTAGTCTAGGTCAGCTAGAGCTGACTTAGACCCATAACATGATTTTAACAATTTTAATATAGGGTCAACCCAAGCCAATAGTAATTTAAACTATCCAAAAAGGTTTTAGCCTTAGGTAGGTGCTAAAGAAGGTAGTGAAATACTTGGAATAGTATGTAAGAGAGGATACAAGGCTTAGGGAAGTACATAGGAGAAGGTTGTGTAGATAGCAAGTGGTAGAGTAGGGGACAATAATCCTGCAAAGCACTAATGGTCTGCCCACCCCTTTCTTAGTGCACCCTTTAAGGCATGCACTCAAAGAGATTGAGACTCAATAAGTTCCTACAAGAGAGAAAGCATTAGTATTTGAAAAAATTTGAAAATATTATGTGTATATATATGCCCCACTCAAATCTCATCACATGTCACATAGGTGCAATAAGGGATGGTGCTTCGAGAAAATCATAACAACACATAATGTTGAAACTAAATGAATTGTACTAAGAAGAAAAATAAGATAAATGAAAGGACAAAATTGAAAAATACATATGTTTACTTACCTTAGTGCTATAAATAAGGAATGAAGTGAAAGAAATATAAAGGTATCTAATGTAGGGAACATTAGGTGAACCTATAGAAATTAGCAAAAAAAGAGTGAAAAATCAATTTTTTTGAAAAATATACATGTAATATGTGAAAAGATTCTCTATGACATCAGGATTCTAAAATATCTTATATTTAAGAAAAAGAGCTAGCAGAAACAAATATATGGGCAAAAAAAAGAATCTCATGGTAAGTATTTGACAAGTAAATAATTTTGAATAGTAAATATAAATAGGGTGAAAAATAATTCATTTTTTATTTTTACTATTTTTAGAAAATAGAACTCTGAGAAACCCAGTTCAATACTAGAGAGTAACCATGGTGAGGAGATAACAACTACAATAGGAAAGGTGTCTGGCGACTGTAATGCGTACAACATAAGTAAGCAAACATGAATTTTAATTTTTTTGAGAAATTTTATTTAAAATTGAGCTAAATACAAAAAATTAGTTGGTAGGCAAAATATAGACATCAAAACTAACCCTAAGAAATTTTTAGGTAGACTAGGGGCATAATGGGGTACTAGGTAGGAAAATATTGAACCAATAAATGCCTAAGGAATTTATGGTGAATATCAAAAAGTTACCATAGAGAAAGAATAGATTTGACCTAGTTGACTTAGTTCATAAGGTGAGAAGAAAATAAGGATCCGACTACATAGCAATGGGCTGACATAGTATTAGTGAAAGTGGTCAACTTTGTATAAGTAGGTCAATGTAGATGGTAGTAAGTGGTCGATACAATTTGCTAAAGGGGCTTGAATGTATACCAGAGGGTTGATGTAGTATGTTATAGCTAAAAAAAGGTATGATTTAGTATCAAATAGGATGATATAATCTAAAAAAAAGGTTAATTTAGTATCAAATGGATTGATAGTGTTTAACAAGATTGTAATAGGGCTGATTTAATATCAAATAGGCTAATTATGTAGGAAAATAAGAAAACCTAAGAAACTAAATCGAAGCAATTAATGAAGTAGTTAATTTGTAAATCTTTTAAAATGTATTTTAATTATTTATGACATGGAGATCTTATACATCCTCTATTGTTTGATATTTTGTAGAGACACTGGAGATATTGGCACTTGTTAGATGAATCATTGATACCAGATCTATTGGATCATTTGAATAATGTAAATAGAGCTTGAATATTCACCTTGGGCTTTGGTAGCATTATAGATATGAGATAGATCCCATTAAGTGTTGATATTATTGTCATGTTCTTAGGAGCATCGGAATATTTGACCAGCACTTTCTAATGGGAGGTGGATGGGGACACCATTGAGGTGGGGATTACTCTAGAGGATGTCCACATGTTGCTTAGACTTATGATAGGCAAGACACCACTAATTAATGATACATTAGGGTCTAAGGATGAGATATGAGCATTAGCCTAGTGAGATACCTACTTAGATAGGATCCACCATGGGTTGAGGTTGAGCTTGTTTGATGTTTACATGATGGCCATTCTAGACCTCTGGAAGGTAGTGATAGCATGAGTGTTGTGTCACAAGTTAGATGGCAAGGTACCATTATATGTGATAGATTTATGCAAATCTATATTGGATCAGGGATCACTTTATTATTTTGGATCTATCATATAAGTCCAGTTCGTGCATGATATGTATGGGATGTTATCTAGAGGTTAGAAGACCATGGGACTAGTGATTATGCTTAGTGCATGGATATATGAGAGGTTTCATATGTATCAGTTGGTTAGGTTACCCCATGTATTCGATCATAGATTGCCTCAAGTTTTATGATGGAAATAAGACCATGTAGTGTGGGTTATGCCCCATGTGAAATAATTATAGATTATCACATGAGGGAAAATCATGTGGTATCCCTACACTCACATATCTACCATATGACCTAGAAGGTATACCATTATGATAGGGTTGGCACATGTGAAAATCATAGACCACTATACTTCATGGGTGGATTCACATCTAGTGGCATGCATACTAGGATAGTTATTACTCTCCTATCTGGCAGCTCTTCTAGTAGTGTCTACTTATTGGGCATGACACAATAGAGAACCAAGAGGGAGATGAGGCATTGGGGTACCTATAAATATACTCATGATCAGGCCTTAATGTGTTAGACCATGGGTTAGTCGAGCATGATAATAGGAGGTAGTAGAGATATTGGGAGGAGATGTGATGGATGTGGATGTAGGAGCATAGTAGAGGTAATAATGACCAGTATGTCCTCATTAAATATGGAGGCATCATTAGTGCAAAGAGATGTAGGTGTTATATATTACACAGAGGGATCTAATAACCACTCCAAGGCATATTTGGTCTATAAAGACACCTCTAAGGAGAGGATCACATTAGGCTTAGGTGGTGACACTTGGATTTTCACTGGTACAGAGGTAGTTGATAGATGAAGTGCTCGACAAACAAGTAGATGGAGAGACTATGATCAACAAACTAGCATGGGTGAGAAATGTTTTTAAGTTTGATTAAATTTTTTGATATAGGACACTAGTTATTGGGATAAATAAACTGGAAGCACACAATTGATTACCAAATACAAGCAACTTAATATGCGAAATTAACCAGAATCAACAAGTAACTAGAATTTAGAAATAACACAGAATATGAGAGACAATACACAACTTGTATTAAAACTCTTTCAAAAGGAAATACAACAAAGAAGGCTGCCACAGTTCTTCTTCCTTACACACCTCTAGGGCTCCCACACCTCTAGGGCATAAACAATAAATCTTCCCTTAAAGCTCTCTCCCTTAGTCCCAACACCCAACTCAAACATAGAGTTGGTGTTCACCTTACACCTGTGCTCCATGCACTCCACAAGTGCTCCACGCACTCCACAAGTACACAAACGTACTCCAAGTAGATCTCCCCTCAACCTGCAATAACCTACACCTCAATAGACCTTACTTATGTAAGGATCTTCCTTACCTTCCTCTTTGCTCTCTATGAGTACCCACTGTACTCCAAGTAGATCCCACCTGATTCTGCTCCCTGTTGTGTTGTTGTCTTCTCTGATCTTGCACACCTGCTAATCAATCTAGTTTTGCACACCTGTGAACCTTGACCTTGCACACACATACACCTACAGATCAATGATCTTACTTACCATGTAGATCTCCTATAGAAGCCATGCTCACTTGATGACCAAGATCATACATACATGAAGAAACCTGCTGATTCTCCAATCCAGCACCCACCCTTGGTATTGTGGCACTAGGAAGAACACACCATGCTCACCTCACACACAGAAGGAGCTTATATTATTGCTCTCTTAATCTCTAGCAAACGTTTACAATACAACCAATGAGTCTCTTAAATAGATCTCATGCAAATAATAATTAGACACCTAATTACAATAATTAGATCCGTAGCTCTCAGTCTAAAATTGGCTCTTGACATGCAAACACTTGGTTCATTAGCTAACTGCTCATAAAACACTCACAGTCAAACCACACAGGTGACTGACGTCGGTCCCTGTCTGCCTGGGGGGTGCCGATGCTGACCAACTTCTGACCAACATCGGTTGCCTTCTGTCTCTTCCCTGTCGACGTCGGTTGGCCTGACCGATGCCGGTGCCTGACACACTCAGCAACCTTCCTGAAACCTCCTCCTCTATTTACATCAGTGAAGCTTTTAGCTCCACAACCTAACACTAGTTACATTGTGATTATGGTATATAAATTATTTGAGATATATATGTGATATAATGCCTATCTATTTATAGAGTAATTATTTACTCTATGTTGTATTTAATTTTTAGTCGAGCACTGCAATTTTGCTTCCCACATACCTTGGTCATGGTAGTGGAATTTTGGAGCAGAGTGCGGGTTTATTTCTATTGTTTTATTTTTGTTTAAGTGTCGAAGTGCAGTGGAGGCTACCAAGTGGCATAGTCTGAGCATGAGTTCCTTTCCCCTTTTTGTTTCTTTCACTTCATTTTTGCCCAAGTGTTGAAATCAAGCAGAAGCTACCAAGTGTCACTTTCTGAAACACAGAGCTGACCAGCTAGCGTCATCCAAGACACTTTCCATAATTTTCAAGAGAACCATAGATCATGCCATGTATCCAATAATAGGAAAGCAGAACACACCGTGTGTCAGCATCTGCGTCTCATACTAGCGCCCACATTTCATCTATTTTTTGGTGAAAGGGTTTCAATAAGCTAAGTAGCAAGATCAAGTAGAAAGCACCAGGTGGCAGCCGCAGAGGACCCTAGACTACTTTTTCAATGGAAAGCCAAAGTCACCATGTGTTAGCATCTGAGAGATAGTCAGTTTAATGCTGGAGTTTAAAGTTTTGGTTCAATGTTTTAGTTCAATACCTCAGTTAAGGTGTAAATGGTGCACAGTGTTGAACTATTGAACCATTTTGGTTCATCAGGCAGTTCAAGGGAGTGCCCCAAAACCAAAAGGGTTAGGTACCTTTTTGGAAGGCAGGGAAGCATCATTCCATTTTTTCTAAGTATCGAAGATGAGCAGAGGCCGCTAAATGTCACCATCTGAGCCCCTTCCTACTCCATTCCCAAAACAGTGGAAGATGCCACATACCCCTAGTAGGAGAAGCAGAAGATGCCACATATCTTCTTAGGAGTAGTGGAGGTCACCACATGTCAACTTTCAAGAGACCATCTTTGAGTGTCATTGCCAAATAAAGATTGTGGTGGGTCTCGGGTGTTACTTCAAGGGTCAGGGAAGCGCCAAGTGTCAACATGTGAAGACTGCCTCATGCATCCATTCCCTTTTTAAAAAATTTGCTCGAGCAAGGAATGTGGTGAGTTTTATTTTGTTAAAACTACTAAGAATTGAAGAACCAGATTGTGACAGGTGTTGAAGGCAGAGCGTTCTTAAGCAGGATATAGAGAAAGTGGAAAATGCCAAGTGTCTTTGATAAATCAGGTGGAAAGTGCCAAGTTTCATTCTTTGGTGCCTTCTAAGTGACAAGGAGAATTTTAGGATTGGCTAAGTGTCCTCTTCCATTTTAATAGAATAGAGTGTTCCACGTATCTATTACAGCAAAGTAAGATGGAGGGAAACTCAGGCGCATCACAATAGTTAGGTTTCATTTCCTACATTTGCATTTTTGTTTAATTTCCTATCCCTTTTCCCCAACACTTGATACAAAAGAAGAGACCAGCTTCTCTAAAATATGGAAGTTGTTTCAAGCCGTAATGTCCCACAACTTGAAACTTCCCATTGTTGATTGATTAGAATCAAGTGCAATTTTAAATCATCAACAGTTTTTGGCACGCCTGGTGGGACTCGATCTTTCAAGGAGTTGAAGAATTTTAGTGTGTTCTTCAACCAATTAGCCTTTCGAGGTTTTTGTTTTATCAACACCAATGGTGACTCTGAGTCAAATCAATTGGTTGAGCAGTCCTGGTATCATCAAGAAATCACCATTTGGTATGTATAATTCTATTACTCAGAGTTATGAGTCTTATGCTCATTCATATATTTTAAATCAAATCATGTCAAGCAATAAGGATGCATATGGTCATGAGCTATACCAGTCTTATGCCCAGCCTCCCCAACATGTCACATCCCATGCTCAGCCTAATCTCATTTCCACCTTCAAAAAGGCATTACTGGGATATAAGAAATATGTATTGGAGCTCGACAATAGAAGGGGGTGTGGCCAATAAATTCCTAATCATGTCATCCATCTAGTAAGAGATGTAGTAGATCTGATTAAAAGTGGATGGGATCCCATTGAAAGAGCAAATTGGCAAAGACTTACATATGAGATGTTAGATGTGTGTGGATTGATTTCATTTCTAGAAGAGAATCTGAGCATTCATGAGAGACGGTCTTACCAAGTCTATCAAAATGTATATCCACCACCACAAATTCCATATCAGATATACGCCAACCCTATTCATGAGCCAGGTCAAACTTGTCAAGGTCATTTCCCCAATAATGTCGAGTCTAGGTTAGCAACAAGGGAAGAGGACTCCAAACCCTCAATTTCCCCTCAAGTCCCTTCTACCCTTCCTCAAGAAGCTTCTTATTTCTCATCACAGCTCCTTCTTTATCCCTTTTCAAAGAAGAATATATTTTGGAGGAAGCAAATAAGTATGTAGAGGAATATGCTCAGTTCATGGTCAGTCAAGAAGATTTCATGAGTGCAGATGAGGAGGAAATCACCATAGGTACTCCCTTTGATGAACAAGAGGACAAGTCACAAGCTTTTGCCTTAACTTCTAATGAAGAAGAGACTCACTTTTCAAGAAGATATGGAGGAACACGGACACTTCCTTGATCAAGTCATTGAGACGGGTGACACTATTCTTCAAGAAGGCTATGAATTGGCCAAATGTGGAGAAGACAACATTGAGACTCAACTAAGTATGTAGAGGGGATGTCAGCTTTCAAATTTATCTTTTCAAGAGGTTGAAGTCATCAAGGAGCATGATGATGCAATAGAACCTGAAAGTAAGGCAAAAGGAGATAAGCCAAAAGATGATGGATATCAAAAGGCACAGAGTGGAGAACCAACAGCCATCGATTTCTTGATGAGACACGACAGCATGAAGAACCAGTTTTTGATGGGCTTCTAAGAACAAAAAGAGCTTATGGATGTCGAAAGTATGTTTGACTCAGGCTCATTTGAATGTAGGAAAATCCATGTGGCCTATGTAGAGGACATTTCACCAAAGGTATACCCATTTCAATCACTTGTATGGCAACTAAGGTTGGCTTGTCATAAAGGAGACATTAAAAATTTGTTTTTGATCTTGGAGGGAGTTAAAGATGCTTAATTAATGTAGTTAGGTAGTTTCCCATTCCTGCATTATTTTTGTTTTTTGTTGTTTTCTTGCTTTTCTTTTAAATAAGTGTTTTAAACAAAGAGTCGACAGCTTAGAAAGTTTTTTTTTAATTCTTTAAATTTTGCCACATTAAATGCTTCCCAAATCTTTTAAAATCTCTAAGGTACCTTGCACCGCAACTTGCATAGCGTGTCCACCTTGTTGTTTACCGAAGATTGAGTAGGATCTGCTAATGGTCATCTAAATTTAATGATATTTGAGGCTTGATATGTCCATAAATATCTGTTAGCAAGTTTTAAAGTTTACAAATTCTCAAGCATTCATGCACTTGTGAAAATATCCTTCTCCTTGAAATTTGTTAGCACCTAGTAAAATTTGCTTCAGCAAGAGTGTTTCTATCTTGCATAAGGTTCATACCAGGTATTACATAAAATATATAGAGATGGCAGGAGCATCATCTTCACAACGAATTTCCAGTAAATCATATGCTTCAGCTCCTATGTAACCATCGAGAACCTATTTGAGAACCAGAATCTTGGGAGTTGGTCAAGCCAGTGACCCCTCAAAGGTAAAGGATTATGCAGATGAAATCATGGACCCAATCTTGTAAAAAGATAGTAGCAAGAGTCTTAGAGAAGGGGCACACCAAAGGTACCTTCAAAGAGCCTGAGCAAGGCAATACAAAATGTTTGAAATGAGGATATGGACCTCACAACTGGCTCAGTTCATTGTCCCAACTGTGCACCCATGCCCTAATTTGATTGAATTATACACAGACTTGCTCCATGCACCATCTTGCACCATTCAATAGGGTCCCTTCATGGTGCAGATCACCCCACAAGCTATCAGGGACATGCTAGCCTTACATTATGACAATATCACCACATTCCCCACTATTGATAAGATGCAAAGGATGTGGGTGAATGTCAACACTCAGATAAGGTTTTTGAGGTCTGAGTTGCAAATGGCTGATAGTGATACTTCGATACCCTCTCTCCCTACACCAAGAGCTCAGTTTACACCAGCCAGGGAAGACATGTTGTCAATGATGGCTATCATCTTTGGCATGAAGGATGACATGGTGGTATATGCAGAATAAATGGCCATCCTTTTTAGGATGAAGATAGTTGACAAGATGCAGGAGTATCAACTTGACTTCTTGAAGCATATCACCTTTTCAATAGTGGAATAGCTAACCTAGTTTAGATCAAAAGGGGTGTTTAGGTATTCCTCCTATTTATTCCATCTCATATTGTATCAAAACCCTGACCTTTTCACCCAACATATGGATCTGAACATATATGACCCTGGTTTTGACCCTTAAAGGACCATTTTTGTGTCTGCATGGATGCATGTTTTATCAAAACTAACAACCCAGATGATTTTTGGGAACTATTTATTACCCCCACTTTTTATTTCTATAGCCTTGAACCTATCATAAATAGGTTATTTCCAAGTGTTTTGAACCTCTTGGTTAGTTGTCCAATCTCGTGTGACTTCTATTTTGGGTCCTACCACATGATCATAAGGGTTCATGGTTTTTGTGGGGAACCAGTGTTGCTATCAAAGACTTAACTCCTAGGTTGGCATTCCTAGAAGTCACCAGGTAGGTATCAATAGTTGACAATGAGTATGGCTCTGGGAAGAAGAAGAGAAAAATGTACAATCTCTCATGGATGGTATGCAACATGAGCCTAGAAGCCAGGGATGCTGAGACGGTGCTACTGCAAAATCTAGCCTTCCTAGGTTTCCTCCTAGTCAAAGACAAATGGGTTTATAACCCAAGTGATTACATAGATTCCTGGGTAAGGACCAATAGGATTGGGGCCAAGATTGCACATGAAGGCCGCCCTTTTTGGGAGACCAAGAAAAACCCTACAGAAGATGCTCTTAGTCTCTATGTTGAATTGACAGATTTGCCCCTACCACAGAATAGGCCATGGGAAACCTTCTATGATAAATAGAGGGATTATGATCCCAAAGTCAAGATGACTTCTGGTTTGAGAAGGACATTGAAGAACAAAGATTGGGATGTAGAGAAAATTGAAGCCTATTGGAAATATAGGCAAGAAATTTCTCAAACCACCCATGCTTTTAGAAGCATGGATTCAGATGAAAGATGGGAGGAACTTTGGGATGAGTGTCATCCCTCCCCTACATCTAGCCTAGAAACAAGTCAACTATCGACACTCAGTATAGGGTAGGAAACTAGAGCAGGACCAAGCCAGTAACCATAGGCCTCAGAGTAAGCTGCAGTTGTAGTTGCTACATCAACTTGGTCCTAGCCTCTCAGTGCCATAGAACAACAAAGGAGTGGTGTCTTCACCACCAAAAGCTTCCCCATCATTGGAAGTGATTAAAGTCTCTGGTTCTCCACATGCACCATCGATAATAGAAGATGTGGAAGGGAAGTAGACATAACCAAAATTAGAGACACCCAAGAAGAGAAAGAGGGTACAGTTCCATTTTGATTCAGAAGAGGAAGAAGAACCTTCACAGTGCCAAGTGCAGAGCACTATAATTCCCCTACAAGTAAGTATTACTCCTCCTCCTCCTCCCTCTCAGTATGTTCCTTCCCTAGTGGCGTGATGCCTCCACCTAGCCAAATGACACCTCCTATCACCTCTGTCATCCCCATTTCACAATTCACCCCATCCTTAGTGCCTCAAGCCCTAATGTTACCCCATTTCTCCCCTTTTGTTCCCAAAAAGATGCCTCTCTAGCTTGCCCATAGCCAACCACTGGCTATTCAATATGGTCTGCCATAAGGATATCCTTTTGTGGGAGGACACATTGTGTCCCCTTCCACCTTCTAGACGTAGGCTGATGCTGCTAGGAAGGCAAGAGAAGCCCAAATGGAGAAGAAGAAAATTAAAGAGAATAAAGCATCAGTTGTCCCACATCTGTGGTCACAATTTGACCCTATTCAGTAGTAGTTGACGGTGATCCATTTGTCACCCAACGTTGTCAAGCCGAATGAGTAAATGCAGTCAGAGGACTATACAATGAACATAGTGGCCATTGATATGTCCCTATTCATGCCCCAAGATAGAGTTGAGCTACTGACAAAATCCACTTCTGTAGTCATAGAAGATTGTTTGAAAACTTCAAGAAGACTGCAAAAGATGGAGGTTGATTTGGCCAAAGAAAAGGCAAACTATAGCAGTTTGGCTGAAGAAATAAATAAGAAAGATAATGAAATAACTGGTTTGAATAAACAGTTGCAAGATACTATTTCCCTTCAGACTCATCAGGCAGTCCAAGCCCAAAATGATTCACTAAAAGTAGAGCTCACACATGCAAAGGACGCATCGATGGCCCTTAAGTGGGATAACGCAACGTTGTAGGGGAGAGTTGAAGGACTTTAGTTGCAAGTTACCTAATCATAGTAGAAGCTATTGGATGAACAGAATAAGGCTATGGCTTTTCAAGCCCAGTTCCAAGCAAAGCAGCAGAAGGTGGTGTAACTGACAATAGAGCTGGCTAATAGGCCACAAGGTGTCAGAGTGATAAAATTGGTAAAGGAGCTCTATGAGTCAACATGGAAAAGAATCTCCTCAGAGATTATTTAGCTCAGGCCATCTCTCACCTTAATGCACAGCAATTGTGTGAGAAGGTGGAAGATTCAGTGAAGAAAACTCTGGCTACAGTCTCCAATAAAGTGACAGACTTCCAAACCTTGTTGCAAAAGCTCTATGATGCCATGGATGTGACATTAGCAGCTATAAGAATTCCTGATAGAATGGTCATCATGAAACGGGTCAATGAGGTGCTCAAGTGCAATGTCACGGCCAACAGTTGCTAGGAGCTTTTTGAAGTCATGAAAGAAGGCATCAGTGAGATGAGACAGTATATTGAAGATCTAGTGTAACTAGGCCTCCTTTCTCCATTTCTAGATGCCAACACAGTGATAATGGTTGATCAAATCGAACCATTACTACTGGCCAAATAGAGGGATTAAATAGTTTTCAAGGACCTACGAGATGATTCCTCAGTCTTAGAGGTCAAAGTTGTTCTGGTTCTTGTTTCCCAGTTAGAGTTCAAGTTGAAGGCTATAGTTCAAATTTTGTAAAATTTTTCGCATAAGGATATCATTCACCTTGACTTAGCCTTCACTGACTTACAAAACAAGCAAGGGTTATCTAACCATGAATGGTCCATCTACCAGACAGCACTTTTGAAGCTGTAAAATTTTGAAGTTTTGATAGAGCGGGAATCAGGTTTCTTTTTGAGCAAGCTCAAAAGTTTTAGGGGTCACCAATAACTATAGAGTAATTTTTTACTCTATGTTGTATTTAATTTTCAGTCGAGCACTGCAATTTTGTTTTTTGCATACCTTGATCATGGCAGCAAAATTTTAGAGCAGAGCACGGGTTTATTTCTGTCATTTCATTTTCATTTAAGTGTCAAAGTGTAGCAGAGGCTGCCAAGTGGCATATTCTGAGCACGATTTCCTTTCCCCTTTTTTTTTCTTTCACTTCATTTTTGCCCAAGTGTTGAAATCGAGTGGAAGCTACCAAGTGTCACTTTTTGAAACACAGAGCTAACCAGCTGGCATCGTCTAAGACACTTTCCATAATTTTCAAAAGAACTGTAGATCATGCCATGTATCCAATAATAGGAAAGTAGAATGCACCACGTGTCAGCATCTGCATCTCATACTAGCACCCGTGTTTCATTTATTTTTTGGTGAAAGGGTTTCAATAAGCTAAGTAGTAAGATCAAGTGGAAAGTGCCAGGTGGCAGCTGCGAAGGACCCTAGACTACTTTTTTAATGGAAAGCAGAAGTCACCATATATCAAAATCTGAGAGACAGTCAGTTCAACGTTGGGTTTCAAAGTTTTGGTTCAACATTTTGGTTCAATACCTCGATTAAGGTATAAATGGCACGCATTGTTGAACCGTCGAACCATTGAACCATTTTGGTTCATCGGGCAGTTCAAGGGAGTGCCCCAAAACCAAAAGGGTTAGGTACCTTTTTGGAAGGTAGGGAAGCATCATTCCATTTTATCTAAGTATCGAAGATGAGTGGAGGCCACCAAATGTCACCATTTGGGCCCCTTCCTACTCCATTCCCAAAAGTAGCAAAAGATGCCACATACCCCTAGTAGGAGAAGTGAAAGATGCCACATATCTTCCCAGGAGTAGTAGAGCTCACCACGTGTTAACTTCTGAGAGACCATCTTTGAGCTTCATTGTTGAATAAAGATTGTGGTGGGTCCTGAGTGTTACTTCAAGGGTTAGAGAAGTGCCAAGTGTCAACATGCAAAGACTGCCTCATGCATCCATTCCCTTTTGAAAAAATTTGCTCGGGCAAGGAACGCGGTGAGTTTTATTTTGTTAAAATTGCTAAGAATCAAAGAAGTGGATTGTGACAGGTGTCAAAGGTGGAGCATTCCTAAGCAGGATATAGAGAAAGTGGAAAATGCCACGTGTCTTGGATAAATCAGGCAGAAAGTGCCAAGTGTCATTCTATGGTGCCTTCTAAGTGACAAGGAGAATTTTAGGATTGGCTAAGTGTCCTCTTCCATTTCAACAGAATAGAGTGTTTCGCATATCTATTACAGCAAAGTGAGATGGAGGGAAACTTGGTGGGAGTTATTTTTGGTAGCTAGAACAGTGCACCGAGTAGATTTATGGAGCCTTCAAACATTAAAAGGACCATCTATTTGTCCCCTATAAGTGGAGGCAGAATAGATAGTTGAGTGGCTAAGTAGGTGATGGAATGAGAAATTTAGGCATGAAAGGAGGTACTAGTCATGAATCTCCATGCCACATTCAGGGCAGTTCTTGATAAGACTAGGATACATCTAAGGCATTGAAAGCACCCTCTATTTGTCCCTTGTGAGTTAAGGGCATAGTACAATTGCATAGGAAAGGGGATGATAGAAGGAGACATCTGAGGCTATAAAAGAAGAAGAGGATCAGTTTGTGAGGGAGGGGAGGATTATATAGTTTTAGACTTTCTAGAGTAGAGGACTAGTAATATCATTTGCTTTTGTCTCATTTTCTTGAATCATAAAGTTGATGTAACTATGCATGTTTTTGTGCCTTTTATGTGGCTAAATGAATTAATAAGATTAAACTCTATTCCTTGGTTGATGTTATCTATGTCAATTGCAAAGTAGTCTATACTATAGATTTTCTAGAGTTGTGATTAGGAATGTCATTTGCTTTTGTCTCATTTTCTTGAGTCAAAAGTTCTACATAACTGTACGTGATTTTTGTGCCTCTTATGTGATTGGAAGATTCTTATAAGAAGATTGAGCACTATGCCTTTGTTGACATTTTATGTATCTCAGCAAAAGAATTCCCTATTGTGAGCCTCTGTTTCTATTGTTTCAATCTTTTACATTGATCATGCACTTGTTTGCTCTTAAATGTAATTGAATCCTATATATAGATTCACTCTGCTCAGGTTAGGATTAGGATTTCACTCAGCTGCATCGCCATAGTTAGGTTTCATTTCCTACATTTGCATTTTTGTTTAATTTCCTATCCCTTTTCCCCAACACTTTATACAAAAGAAGAGACCAGCTTCTCTAAAATTTGGAGGTTGTTTTAAGCCGCAATGTCCCACAGCTTGAAACTTCCCATTGTTGATTGATTAGAATCAAGCGCAATTTTAAATCATCAACACTATTTTTATTTTTATAGATCTTTTGATATAGAAAATCTAATGGGGATCCCTAGTTATGGATATACACTGACATTTTGGATGAGGTGTTGGCACCATATGACCCTACTACTCTGGGTGTTTCTAAGGTTTCATCTACCCTATACTAGGCAAGTTAGTTTACACTGGTGGGAGAGGTTACAAGGTAGATACATGCACATAGTAATGGGATACATCCATTGGTAAGGGTTATATTAGGAGAGGCATGGGCTTGGTTGGCCCTAGCATAAGAGAGAGTTGTGCACATGGAAATCACCATCCATCTATGATAGGTATAGGCCCAGGTGGCCAGTTTACAAGTACAAGTTATATTGAGATCCCAAACTACCTCTTTATAGTGCACTTTTCAAAGGGGAAAATCGTAGGCATAGATGGGTAGTATGGCTAGGCCACAAGATAGACATGATAGAGGATAGCCTTAGAGCTGGAGCTATTGTATTGTGTATCATATAAAACACATGATAGATATAGTGATGTTGATAGTTATATTGATCTCATGAGTTATACTTAGATTTGGATGTGGATTGATAGATATATTTCCTTTACAGCACATATATTTAGCTTTTATGGTATATGATATGGAAAATATATGATGAATGTTTTCTTTTCTTGCATTATGTGATACACATGCATGGTTAAAAAGGAAAAGGTAAAAATGAATTGGGAAAGTATTATTAATAAAAAACAAATGTAATACACACTAAATCATGATGGGAAATGTGTAATAACAAAATATGACTATATAATAAACCAAATATGGTAAAAAGGGACAAATGCTTTTAAACCATGTAAAATGTTGGGACCAAATTAAAACAAATAAAACTCACATGATATCACATTGGGAAGTATAAAAAAGTTATAATAAAATGGAAGACACATGAAAGATCAATGATATAAAAACAAAACAATTAAGTAAATCAATCGTACTAAATCACATTGGGAAATATTAAAAGAAAGACAAAAAATGTAAAATTAAATTAAATTGATCATGCTAATTCAAGTTGGGAAGTATGAAAATTTTAATAAAATGGTTGTAAGCATACAAGCAATTGAAAAATAAGAAAATAAAAGTGAAAGATTACTAAACTAAGAATAAAACATACTAAATCAAGATGGGAAGCATGTCAATGACATGTAACTCATAATCAAACACTACGTATCTCAAAATTGATGCATGTAATTTTATTGTGACTTGATTATAGTAGGAGCTGTGTATTAGAATATTTTGTGAGGACTATCCTATCCACGGTCTTACACTGCAACTCACAAAGGGAATACCAATGAGGTTAAAAAAATTGTGGGAATGATTTTAAAAGGATGTTTGTAATATGGTAATTTATGAGGAGGGCTTGATCCTGTCCATGGTCTCACACTATAATTCACAAAGGAAAACCCTAGGGGGAATCATCAATTAAAAAAATATTTATCAAGATAAATATTAGGAATGTTGTAATGAAAGAGGGAATGTAAAAATCATGACATAGGAATATATGAGAAGACCTTAGGAAACATGACGCAAATTATGTACACAAGAGAGACACTAAGAGTCTAGTGACCATAAAAATATAAAGGATGCATGTTTAGAATAAGCGCAATGTTGTATAGGCAAATGGGTGAGATAATAATATCAACTCATGTTGGTTATATGAACAATAAAATTAAAATGGAACTACCTTCCCACAACATGTTTCCCATTCCTCAAGACCCCTAATAGAGTCATCAGTCTACTATGAAGATTGGGAACTTGTGTGAGAAAGTAGGTAGCACTAAAAGATATTTTTATTCTCCTTTCCCAATCTATTGGCCTACCACACTCCAATGGACCTCAACTCTATCTTGAGGCCAACTGTGGAGTTTGATCTTTAATTATAAAAAGGAGATATGTTATGGATCACATCTTTTAGTGTGATTTGACTTTTGAAAATTATATGTTGCCTTTTATATTATTTATTTTTGTTAAATGATTTGGATTTTTTATTTTTATATATTTTATAATTCCTCCTCCATACAAATTTATAATAATCAACATGAGTGATAAAAGTGATACACATTAATGGGCTTTAGACTTTGTTTAAAGGAAGCTAAGTATCTAAAGATATGACTGACTAAACACTTAGGCTTACCTATGAACCAATATGTAATATCAAGTTTGAATTGTATGTATGCTTAGTATGCGAAAGGAGATAAAGGAATAAAGGGAAATCCAAAATAGATCGGTAAAATAGGAGTACAATGAGATGTCTTGTTTTCTAATTGATCACATGGTAAGGAAATATTATTAAGGGGATCAAGGTTTGTATAACCAAGTCACGATAATAATTATCTAAGTTGTTGAAATAAGGTAGTAAAAAATCATTAGAAAATAAAAATACATTCATGAAAGAAATGAACTCATGGACATAAGCATGCAATCATGGAAAGAATGAAAAGAAGCCATAATAAAATATGAAAGTAAATGAAACCATATAAACATAATGCATAATATAAAGATCCATGTGAAATAGATAGTTGAACCTAGATTTGACACATAGTTAATTGATATAAGATATATATAAAATGGATCACAAGTCCAATCCAAAATAATAATGAAGAACAAAGTGAAATAATACCATGTCATGTTCACAAATACCAATAAATTTATCCACAAATACTATCCATGACATTTAAAATATATCTATGAAGTTATATCTTGACATCAACTAGAGTCATATTTATCCTCATGGAGAGTTGTGCAAAGGCTTTTGTCTAAATATAATTAATATAAAATGTAGGTGTAGCTAAAGGATCATGCTCGTAAGGGCTCTCATGCATAGAATAATCAAGGAGGGGAATAAATTCTTGAATAAAAATCATGTTTACAAGACAAGGAGGCACCACTAGTGGGGAACGAGCCATGAGTGGTGAACGAACCATATGTGGGTAAGAAGCCATAGGTGAAGAAGGAGGAGCCTTCTTGCATGGGTGACCTATAAGAGGAGGAATAGTGGGTTCAAGAATCATCAAAATGTGATCATGAAGGTGTTGCTAGAGAGTATGAAATGAACACTAGTGCCAAAGATAATATACCTCCCCATATTTAGGGATATACTAAAGGAATCACTTGAGAGGAGTTATAACCTTGTATTTGGGCTAAGCAACGGAGGGACATAATGTGTCAATATATTGTTGAAGCTTTGGACAATGAGTGGAAGAATGATAGTATGTTTCATGGAAGAAATAAATATGTTTGTTAGTAGAATTTGGGGGCATACTAATAGAAAAAGTAGAAGGAGAAGCTGACTAAGGCTGATATATATAATTCTATGGTTTAAAGACTGACAACTTTATGGATATCTTAATAGGGTTAATTGACCCATTGGGTGAGCATGGGATCAGGCTATAGAAAAGGAATAAGGTCATCACTAAGGGAAGATGAGGCTTGAATAGAACCCTAATTAGGCTCATTTTAAGTTTAAAAAGGATTAAAAATAGGATGAGGCTCAACTAAGGGTAGAGCAAGAGTAAAAACTAGACTAGGCTTAGCTGAGGGTGAAGCAAGATGCATAGAAGGCTTAAGAGCAGTAACTATAATTTCTAGGGGAAGTAAACTAAAAGGATCCTAATATCTATCAAAATGGTAAGGACTAGTCATGACATGATCTATGAGCATGTTTATAATAGGATCTATTGAAATTAGAGGTGTACTGTGTGATCGCTCTATCTCTACCCTTCAAAAAATAGGAAAAATACTAGAATTAGGCACTATGAAAGAAGGAATATGATAAGACAAATAAAAAGACCAAAATAAAGAAGTACAATATTGAAGAATCTTAACATTTATATCCTGGACAAGTCCTCCTATAAATGGATCATCTAAAGCATAGCCATTATCATAATTGTGTGTATGCAAGTTGATGGTACAAGTAGGTATGATCTTATCATCAAAAGTTGAATGATGAATAGAATGTCTAATTTTGGTTAATACCATAGGTACATCATGAATAGGAGGTTGATGGGAATGAGGCTACAAGGATGGTAGAATTTGGGTGATAATATGAAGGGATAGATTAGAATTTTTGATTTTGAGGTTAATCTCATCTGACTCATCATCATCAGAATCAAGAAGGTTAGGTGGTGTATTTCCAATGCATTTAGGGTGACCATTATAACCCTAATTAGAAATGATAGGATAATTAAAATGTTGAGATTAACTAAATGGAATACTAGACAAGGGTTTGAGGGTAGGAATTTTAAAGACACCATGTTGTTGGAGTTGTTCAAAATTCTAAGGGTTTATGTCTCCTTAAATCTTGTAAATAAAATCATTATAGAGGAATTTGATGCATTTGCACATGGATGAGGTGATAGACCTCATAAGATGAGTCCAAGGCCTACCAATCAAAATATTACAAGAGAGGGGAAAGTTAAATATCATAACTTTCATGTAGCCAATAATAGGAGGGATGGTAATGGGAAGTCATATGCAACCTAAAGGAGGCATTTTCCTTTTATCATAACCTTGACATGTGATATGTGTGGACTGGATATTACACTCAAAATGTCTAAGAGTTTTAATTAAATCAAGGGAGGTGATGCAAGTACCCAAACCCTAATCAATCAAGGCATGTGTAACTTGGATATCACTAATTTAAACACTAATAAATAGGGGAGGATCATCCCTAAGAAGCAAAATCTCATTTGGAATCATGGAAGTGATAGGAAACTTAAGGTAAAGAGAAGTATCCACTATTTCATCAACATATATGGACATATCTTCACATTATTGAAGCATATTATATATGAAACCAGATAAGGCAGCTTTTCATCCTACTAGGGGAGGATGATGGATGTTCATTTCAAATAATAATTGCATCCAATGGTTACGATGATGGGGAGAAGTACGCATTAGTTTTAAGAAAGGTATTTGAGATGGGAGATGAGAAAGTTTTACAATGGGGTCCCATTCATCATAACCCATGGGGGGTTGCTAGATAAAGGTACATAATGATGTAAGATCACTTAGAAAGGAGGGTTAGCAGTTCATTTAAACTTATGTTGGTAAGACATAGTTGGTTTGGTTAGAGGACAAATAGGTTGATTGTATTTAGGTGGTCGGATAGTTGGTTAAGGTATTTATTGTGATTGGGTTGAAGAAATATTATTGGAAGGTTAGGGAATTTTGTTTATGTGTGTATATGTTGGGGGAATAATAGAGATAGTGTGATAGGTATTATCTAGTTGAGATGTTGAAGGTGGTTCTTATAAAGTTATAAAGTCCTCTCACCCCAAATCTATGAGATGAGATGGGTAATAATATTGAATAACATTGAATGTTTGAGGGGTTTGGTGTGTGTGTTGGATTAGAATCAATTAAAGCAACTACCCTTTGTATGTTAGTCATATTTCCCACATTTTATTCATTGGTAGTGAGGTCTATAAGACTTTAAACATTATTTTTGGAAGGAGTAGGCTTCTCATTGATATCTTTATGGTTATGAAGAGGATCTTTGTATATAGCAAGATGAGCATTAACTTGATTTAAAGCTTGATTTTTATTTTGTATTTCATGGGCTTTAAAATCTATGTCATATGCTTGTTGTCACTTATGAATGAGTGATTCATGATTAAATTTTGGTCTAAGAAGTAAATCCATAGCTATATTATGTAATTACCTACAAGTCTCATGAGAGTGGCCCCAACTTGCATGAAACCAACAAAATTTATTCAGATCATACAATGTTTGCATTAGAAGAGTGGGGTTAAGATATCATGTTATAGGCCTTAGAAGATGATTTTAAATCTTGGATAAGGATATTGATTTATGGATATTAATGTTGTTTTCTTGAGAAAATGTAGGATTTGGAGTGTTGTTTGGAGGGGGAGCATGATCCATAGTGTTGTTGGGATTAATGACTTGAATGTTTTAAGTATTGGTGACATTATCATTGGTAGCATGATAGTTCTTATTTTTAATGAGCATGCGAGTGCCTATGGTGGGTTGAGATGGTTCAAATTAGTACATGAGACATTTTTATCACTTAGCTTGGTCGAGGGCTTATTTTAAACTTCTTGAAGAGAGTCCTAACCTGATATTGCAATTTTGGGTAGAGAGAATTAGGGAATAAATGAAATAGATTATCATCTACCATGTTATGCTCACATTTATTAGATAATTTCTTCCATCATTTGATGAAAGCTTATGTTGTTTTAGTTTTAATTTGCTTACAATTTATGAAGTGAGCTAATGTATGCTTGGGGAGATCACTAGTTTGAAATTCTTGTACTAAGGAGTTAACCAAATCTTCTAAGATAATAATAAAGTGGGTTTTTAGTTGATTGTACCAATCTAAAGAATCTTCTGATAGTGTTTTAGCTAATATCTTAGTATCAACAAAATTATTAATTTTGAACCAATATTTGTAGAGGTTACCAAATGTTTTTAAATGTAATGTGGTATCAGTAGACCTATTGTAACTGATGGTAGGTGTGATACCTCCTATGTTGATATTAGAAATTTTAGGTACTAGAGGTTCATTTTGGATATGTTTGATCATTTTATTAATGAGGGGTGGTTGAGGAATAAGGTTACCATGGGAATCCCTAAGGGGGGTGGGGGGAATTTGGATTTTATGCTCCCCATAAAACCTATTGGGGATGATTTTGAAGTTTAATGACATGGTTTTGCATCTATATCATTTAATTTGTGTTATTGGTTTGAAAATTATTCATTTGATTAAGTGATTGTAATAAAATTTGATCAATTTGGGTAGTATTTTGACTAGTTTTCACACAATGAAAAGCATTAGTATTGTTATTAGTGGCTTGGGTTGCACTATGAGTAGTAGAAAGTGACGCACTAGTGGCATGAGAAGCATTGGTAGAAAAGGAAGCACCAGTAGCATGATTAGTATTTGTATTAAAATATGTTTATGTAATGGTTAGCATTTAAATAAAAGGAAGTACTAGTGTCATGATTATCCTTGGTAGCAAAGGATGCACTAGTGGCATGATTAAGGAGGAGGGTCTTTGGAAAAGGCCCCCTAGAGGTTGAACCTACCATGTTAGTGGAGATACTTGGCATGGAGGTTGAAGAGGTCATAGAAGAAGATGTCATGGTGTGGGAGGGAAACAAAATAGAAGGGAAGGTTTTAGAAGCAAAGAAAGTGTCTCCCCCAAATATGTGAGAGAAGGTATGGGAAGGTGAAAGAGGTTATTCTACTTGAGAACCTATCATAAGATTATCAATGTTTGAAGGATCCTTTCCTCTGTGTTGAGGAAATATGTTAATGAAGAAGAGAATTTTAGGTGTGTACTCTAATTCATTCTCATATTATAAAGATAATAAAGGATTATTAATTAAGGATGAATGAGGAGGGGTCCCATAATTGGTAGTGAAAGTGGTTACATGAACATTTCTTTCATCTAAAGTGGAAGCCACAAGTTGTTTTTAGGGAAATATATTAGGATGGGTAAGACTCATCATATTTATTAGATTCAACTTTGTATTATCCTCAAATAATAAATTCATGATGATAAAAGGAGGTTAAAGGATTGATGGAAAGAAAAATTAATAAATAGGATATAAAATTTAAATCGTTGATTGTGTTATGTAAAACAGGGAATAGAATAGAGAAAAAGAAGACACAGTCATGCAGGTTGACTATGTACTATTGAACAATAAATAGTACAAGAGAAAATAAGATAGCTAACTAGGTTGACTATGTATAGTTTAGATAGGAAACTAAATAGGAAGATAGAGAGACATAGTCAGATAGGTTGATTGTGTACTATAAGTAGATAGAATGAATGGTCTGGGAGAGACTATGTCAATAGGGATGATAGTGTTCTAAAAATAGAGAAAGGTTTTTCAAGATAATATCTAAGCAAATGAAATTAAACACACAAATAATTGGATTGATGTGATTGATATAATTAGAACACACAATAAAAACCTTGCACCAATGCTAGCTAATGTAAGTTTTATAATATAAAATATAATGATCAAAGAGCAAACACTAACTCAAATTTAAATGCTAAGTAATCAATCATTCCTAAGTATTATTTAGTTATAATGAAGATTCAAATTAATGTGATGAGAAGTTGGATATAATAGGGAACTAAAAATCAATCTATGTAAGGTTTCAAGAAGTTTATGCTGAAATAGATCTGTATTGGTGGTGGTACTAGTTTGATATTGGGGCTTACCCCCTCTCAACACAATCTTGCAATGATAAGGGTGTTGGGTGCTTTGCCAAAATATGCCATCAACCACGTGTTTATACTTGGCCATAAAACTAAGTTAGCTTCCCCCTTGGTCATGAAATCCAAGTAGGGAGACATTAGAAATACAAATGTTTAATGTTTTTTGTATGTAAATTGATTTTAAAGTATGTGCAAAAGAGAAAAATAGCATGAATAAATCAATAATTTGAAAAGGCACCTAATTAATCTATGTTTTTTTCTCTAAGCATGCAATTAATTAAAAGGAAACGTGAGTTAATTACTAGTAAAAAGAGGTTAATTCCTTATTGTGAAGAGTACAAAATCATTTCTTGCAATACTATATTTAAACAATGAAAAATAGAGTTGATTGAGTCTCTATTGTTCTTCAGAGCAAGATTTGGAAGAACACAGTCAAACAGGTTGAATATATCTTCTAGATATAAGAAAAGTTATAGAATTATGTCAAGCCAGTTGACCTAGTTGGATGTAGGGTTGTAGTTTTATAGACTACAAACTTATGAAAAAAAGTACTGACCAAAAAAAAATTGAAATGATAGAGAAGGTAAGAATGAACCTTGGTGGGTTTAAAGATGTTTAGTTTGAAAAATTTTATGTTGTGATTCTTAAGTGCTTATTCAAAAATTATTGCTAATAGACTTGATTGGCTCGACAAATTTTTCAAAACTTGTGTGCTGAAAATAAGTTATGAACAGAGTTAACTAGCTCGACTATGTTTGCAAACCTATATGATGAAAGAGGATAATTGTGAATAGAGTTGATTGGTTTGACTATGTATGAAAATATAGGACTAAAGAAGAATATTTTTCCAATATGATCAATCCAATAACATTTATTTGGAGAAGACCAACATAGATAGAATAGAGTAATTTTGGAGTGACTGTGTGTTAAACTTGTACAAAGATCGTTAGAACTATATTGAAGGTTTTTTATGGTACTATAAAAATAGAAATATATAATTATAAAATGAAAGCATGAAATAAAACCTACAAGGGTTTGATTCACATATAGTTTACTAGAATGCATATAAAGGGAATTTCAATTGATCTATTAATCAATCCTAACTCAAAGAAGATAAATCTTGCTTACACTTTTGATTGTTGATATATTAGATATTTGGGTTCATGACCAAGATGGATGCACTAGACCTAATCAAGGAATATCTTACCAAAATAACATTATTAGAGAGGATTCCAAATCCTCTATTCGAGCAACAACATGCAATAATCCTAGTTAGGTCCTATGCTTTCATATTCACTAAGTAAATGATAAGTAAATCAAAATCTAATCTAGTTCTCACCAAAGCTTGTGGCCCAAAGTGGGGGTGATAAACATAAAAATTAAACATGCATAGGATAATCATAATTAAGATATGTATAGGTAACACCCTAATGTATGGGAGAGAAATTTAAATGCAAATCTATCTACTCTTATAAAGGAGTAACAAAGTTAAGAATACTTACCTTTGAAGATGAACCTGTCGACCCTATATATCTCCCTTGGCCAAGTTTATTTGTAAGAGGTTGTTGTGGTATGTAAGGATAAGAAGGATAAGTCAGCTCTAGGATACACAACTTCTCTATGCATGGAAAAGACTTCTCCACAAAACAAGATACGTATCTCTAAAGAAAGTATTGAAACCCTAAGCTATTCTTCTCAAGTAGAATGGTGGATAATCAAATGCACAATATATTATTCTTCTTCTTATCTTCTCTTCCTAAATGATGGAAATGGATGTGTATATATAATTTAATATAACCTTAAACCTTTCCAAAATTTTAGCCAACAAGGTTGGCCCAATTGACTCTATATAATTAATTGATAAAATCAAGTTAGGTCCTAGTCTAGGTCATCCAAAGTTGACCTAGACCCATAATGTGCTTTTTAAAATTTGAATATAGGGCTAGCCCAAGTTGATAGTGTAATGTAAACTATCAAAAAGAATTTTAGGCCTAGGTAGGTGCTAAGAAAGGTGGTGAAATACTTGAAGGAGTGTACAAGGCTTAAGGAAGTACATAAGATAAGGTTTTGTAGATAGCAAGTGGTAGTATAATGGATAATAATCCTATAAAGCATCAATGGTCTACCCACTTCGTTATCGATGCACCCTTTAAGGTGTGCACTCAAAGACATTGAGACTCAATAGGTTCCTACAAGAGATAAAGCATCAGTAATGGATATAGTTTGAAAATATTATGTGTATACATATTCCATTGAAATTATGTTAGACTAAGAATTGTATCTAAGACTAGATACAATTTCAATGGAGTGGTAACCCTATAAAATGTAAATTATAACCTAGGTTTATTAATGATTAACTTGTGTGTCAAATGAAATTGATGGATGGAAAACATGAGGAGAATTATAGTGTTTTTTACACAACTACAATAACAAAAATAAGATCTATTTAAAACAAGCCATATACTATGGAGTCTACTTATACATATTACTATTTTTATGTGTTCAATGATAATAGGATTGATGTACAATTATCTTCTTATAAATAATTCATGACTCATTCTTATTGAATAATTGTTGCATATTGTTTTTAGCAAGATTAGTTAAACCAACCTTAAATGATTCACAATTTCACTAATATTATGTTACTTAAAAATGTAATCATTGAGTCAAATACATATTTTTGTAAGATACATTATTAATTTAGTTTCACAATACACTTCCTCATGACATGTGTAGTTGGGTAAATAAAAAATAAAATTAATTAATCAACAAAATTGTACATATTTTTACTAGGTTTTTTTGAAATAAAAATGGGGGCATGACATTTTGTATCGGAGCATATGTTCAACATTGGGAACTTTGGGTAAATTAGTATTTTTTATAGCTCATTATCTTTCACTATTAACACTAAATTTTCTTATAATTTTTTAGTATAGTCCTAAATAGGATGAATATATTCATCAGATACTTGTGATACTTTTGAGGAACTAAATTATTGTGCATTGGGGTGCCAACTTTAACATTCTTCTTTTTGACAACATATGAGATTCATGATTGACAATACAAATAAAACATGTCCATTTCAATTGTGGACAAATATGGTGACCACTTACCCATGTATATTGACAATGTTCATGTCTCTATTATGTTTTTATATGTGTGTATCCCTTATATCCATGTTTTTAGACCATTATGGATTAGTGTTACTTAGGTTCTTCACATGTTTTATGAGCCTTCATGGAATTTCATGTAAGTATGTATGTTAAACCTCTTGTTTAACTCCTTATATCATTTTTTTATATGTATGAAACCTCTGGGACAAAACTTATCTCTCTAAAAAAATTGTGTTGTTGTATGGTTATGGTGTATGTGTTAAGGTGTAGAATTTCAGTTGTGTTATGTGACTAGAATCTACCTATGTGAATGTGAATATACTTTTGATATACTTTATGCATATTAAAACCATGTGAGAATTTTATGTAGTTTAATTATCATCCTTTTAATATAGCATTATGTTGTGTAAACCAACATCAATGGATTTAATATTGATGCAAGTGTGGAGTTTGATGGAAATGTTGAGCACTTGTTCATACTGTTCTAAACCATGTTGTAGGCTAGAAAGTGGAGCTTCGTGTAGGCTTAAAACCCACTTTTCCCCTTTCCATATAGTATCACCTTGAGCAGTACCCTAAATTCATGTGAGTACACCATGAGTTATCTATGCATAATGGTTGCTTTATGAAAAATGTTCCTTTCCATTCACCCCTTTAATGGTTATCATGAATACATGCTTTGTGATGATCACTCTATGTTGGGAATTATGAAAAATATGATATTATAGGTCTATTACTCTTTACCTTGGATAGGTAATAAAATATTCTATGGTTGCTTTATATTCCTTCTCCTCTTATGTGGCTTATTAAACCACATAGTGAAAGTAATGTGTGGTATGTTCATTTCTATTTTTGGATTGATTGATGATCTAATTGATTTTGAAACTAGCATTATTTCTTTGTAATTTACTTGTTAAGGTTTCTTATCCACTTATTGCTTGGATTGTTCCTTTGAATTTTAATAATTATTCATTCTTTGATAATATTATTTTGAGGCTACTTAGTCATTAATTATTTTGACCATTTTGTTTATTCATTTGAGAGGTTTTCATTTGTCTATAAATGTTGGTTTCCTGTATGTTCATGATGTGAGTAATTGTCCAATTTATGTGAGTTGGCAGGGGGAAGATGATAGCTTTTGGAATAATACATGGAATTAAGATGGAACATGTATGGAAATATTCTTAAAACCATCATTTTGTAGACATTAAACATAAATCATATATCACCTCAATATTATATACTTGGAAAGTACTTCTCATGGTTGTACCCTCCAGTTCCTAAGACATTCATGTTGTATAAAGTATTGCATCCACTATATCTTATACCTATTGCTTATCTCTTAGTTAGACCATGTATTATTTTGATGACCAAGCTTTCTATATTTCTAAAAATTATTTAAACCTACTTATTATCATCCATTGTAATTTTTGGACATGTACCTATTTTTTTATTTCTTAGACACTTGTGTCCCAGTTAGAAGCCTACATCGATGCTAGTGTCATGTGCCAAACTAACTTTCTAGTTCCCCAAAGTCATCAAATTTTCAAATAAAACATATCCCTATGGTTGATCAAAGTTATTTAATGTGATATATTTCCAAAAATGATTATTATATATACAATATCAACCCTCATTCATTCACCACATAACAACTCAAAAGGCAACTTACCAAAGGTACCCAACCAATCATTTAAGTGAGCACAGCTTCCCTATTCTCTCCTATTTCAATATCATTCATAGGGATAACCCATATACAAGTCTAAAGAACTAAAGGAGCACTCCATGAGTTATATTTACCAAGTTACAATCTAGGTCACTTTATGTACTTATTTATCACACGTTGCATCTTTATACACACACAAGCCAACATGTAGGGGAGAACTACATAAGTCTGACACACTATTTAGAGTATTAACTATGATATAAGGGTCCTTGGGATATCTCAACACATGTAGATGATATTTTATGATTATGTAACACCTTAGTCTTGTACACTTGGAAAACTCAAACCCTAGATGTTCCTTTTAGTTATACACGTCTTACTTCCACAAGTCTCACATCTACTCTATCTTGTGCCCCTTAGCCTATCTCTTAGTCTGACCAGCGTTATGTTGATGACATAGGAATCTTATCTTACCTAGAATGCTTAATTTATGCTTATCTTATATATTTATAAGTTATGAGTTTGTACCTATTTTATTGCTCCCTAAACACTAACATCCAAGATAGACAATAGTATCGATGTTACTGTCTTGCCCTAACACAAGTGTCCAGTGCCCTAAAGTCATCTAATTTACAAATGAAATATATTAAAATGGTTAGCCTAGGTGCTTTAATTTGAGTTATCTCTTAATATGATTGGTATAAATACAATATCAACCCTCATTCATTCAACACCTAGCAATCAAACCAAAAGAGCATTCAAGAAGCACTCAAGTTACCAAAAGCTTTCTTATTCTACATTGTTATAACATAAGTTAAATTAATGGTCTATATATAATTATGAAGTACTAAAGAAGCAATCATAAGTTCATATTTTCCAAGTTACAAGATAGGTTACTATTTTACTTGTTTTACACACATTTCATGATTCACACATAAGCCAACACAAGGGAGAACTATACGAGTCTGAGGCCCCCTTCTAGAGTATTGGCTATGTAAGTAGCACCCTTTGATAGCAAGGTCATTGAGGTCAAATCAACACATTGAAGGTGCAAATTTAGGGTTTTTCCATTTCACCAAGAGTGATAGTCCATGACCCAAATCTGAATACACCAAATCGAAGGTGAAGCCAAACCTAGAAGCATCTAGGTGGTTGCATCTTATTTCAACTAATATTTCATACAAGACACTAGTGTCAAACACAGATAATAACATTAACATAATCATCCCAAGTTGACACAACTATCTAGAGAGATAGAGGTACCAAATTTGGAATCTGACAACTATTTCAAAATCTACTTCATGCCTACTTTTAACCTGTTCTAGATCTAGATTTGCATTGACATCAAAACCCGCTAAGTATTTTATTTTATTTGCATCATTTATTTACATAACTTAATTTTAATCTTTGTTCTTTAACCTATACTCAGTTTGATAAATTTAGTATATGGTATATCTAAGTTTAGTATTTAATTAGAGTATTGTAGATCTTATATTCACCCTTGTGCCCTATCATTTCTATATTTTTAAACATATCTACCCAAGTAGGATCCACATTTAAATTAGGATTAAACATTAGGTGAATCCGACCCATATGAATGTAATTTTTTCTAATTCCTAAGGTTTTAAACTATCTAGGGTTTTAGATTGCTAAACTTTTTAATTTCTTATTAGTACTATTTTGTATGCAACCTAGGCATAACCCTAGATTGGGGGGGTGTTTTTATTGAACATATTGAGCTTCCCCTCAACCCATTCAAGATGTATAAAACCAATGAGGGATATCATACATTAGATCATGATGATACCCATGTTAACAATGAAGAAAATGTTGATAAACTTATCATAGAAGAAGATTCTAATAATTAAAATCTGGAAATAAATGAAAATGACCAAGTATACAATGACCAAGTGCATGCAATTGTAATGTTTCATGATTGCATTCGATAAAACCTTGAAGATCTTGATAAAATATTAAAACCTATTCTTGAGGTCAAAAATTCAAAAACTTTGGTGGATACATGCCTCTCTTTAAACACATTATAACTCAATACATCTAATGGGGGCATAGATTATGTGTTTTAACCTTTGTTCCTTAAAACTACTATTGATACATTTATTATGAACTTGCCCATTGTTTTAACACAAATACTAGTTTTAATGCCTATTACTAATCAAAACATGTTTTTATCTCCTTTGGTGACTACTCAAATTAGTAATCTAAATCCCACTAGGCCTATAGTTCAATTGCTCCTTTAAGTCACAAAGACCTTATAGGAAAAGGTTACAAACATTGAACAAAAGTCTTCACATGTCATAGATTCACAAGATGTGTGCATAACCCTATTGCACTTGAAATCTCTTTGCACCCTTTACCAACTATATTTATTACACCTAAGTTCAAATTTTATGATGGTAAGGGTGAACCTAAACAGCATCTTCAAACCTTCTATGCACCATGCCTTAGTTATGCTTTTAATGATAAAATTTTGACCAAACTATTTCTGAGGAGCATCAAGGACTATACTTTGAGGTGGTTTTATGATTTACCTCTTTAATCTATGACAGCATTAAAACCACTTGAAAATCAGTTTTTGGGAAACTTTTGTATTAACATTACTAAAAAGATTTAATATGCTCAAATTGAAAAGATCAAACAAATAACCAATGAAGCTATCAATGAATATGTTTTGAGCTACAAGACAATGCTATCTAAAATGACCAATTTTATAGCAAGCAAAGAGTTGAAATGCATATTCAAGCAAAGTTTGCTCACTCCTTTACATGAGTCCATTATTTTCAAGAAGTTGCAATCTTTTGGTGACTTATGTAATGTTTTATGGGAATATGAAATGAAGTTTATTTCATTTAATAATATCAATTATGTATCAAACACACCAGCTACATCTACATCTAGTATAAAATCTACAATCAAACCAAGTTATAAGTTAAAACCTCATATGCCTAAAAAGGAAACAACCACCATGGTTAACACATTTGCACAATAACCTAATTGATTTATCATATCTAATGCACCAAGGAGATATTTTTCACATTTACTTTAGCCTCCTACTTCATTGCTCCCATGGTTGATAGAGTGTCATCTTATATCTCTCCCTCCTCATACAAAGGTTGATGTAAATACCTCTACCCAAAAGATATGATGAAAATGCTTATTTTGCCTATCACTAAAGCCCTAGGCATTATATAAATAGATGATTTACCTTGAATCATATGATCCAATACCTCATTGATGACCAACATATTGCATTTGATGATCCTCCAAAGGAATTAGGTTCATAACCTGGTGATCACCATAAGCAAAAAATATTTAACAGTCCTTTGCAAGACCATTTTAAGAAGGAAACAAAAGTCAAAATGACATATAATGCATATCCTCCACCATCATATTAAGTACACCCACTAGATGGGGTTATTGGTACTTACATGAGACATATAGCTCCTATGGTTCAAATACCTTCTATATCCTTCAATGATAGTGAGATTAAGGATGATGACTCTGATCTTAATTTTCTATTAATTCAAGCATACCTTGATAAGCATCCATACATAGAGTTATAATTGATAATGGTTCAAGAAAAAATGTTTGCACCATGACATTACTTACACATTTGGGTTATACTCATCATGATTTACACCCCTCTACTAGATCAATTAGAGAATTTGATGGGACCTCCCAGAAGGTTCTTAGCGAGATTGATCTACCTTTATAAGTTGGTCCCACATATGTGGTTACTACTTTCTTAGTTATACCTTTTATAGGTGTCTTTGACAAGTTTTTAGGATGACCTTGGATACATATTATTTTATTAGTACCTTCTACAATGCATGGGTGTGTTAAGTACATTCATGTCAATCAGGGAATTACAGTTTTTAGTATTCCATTTAAGCATCCTCTTAAACAAGAGAAATTCATACCTAGGAAAATAATTATCAAGCATGTTAAGGATAATCCACTGTAAAATTCTAAACAATAGGCAATCCCCTTTACTAGGTGACTAGTACTTGAGATACCTTTACATCAAAGATAAATGGTGGGTTCTTTAGAATCTTCATCTTCCATGTACCATATTCAAATATTTAGAGCACCTACACATATTATTACTATTATTATTCCAAATAAACCATAGAGTATATAGAGATGGGTTTTAAGAACCCCTATTCCTTATATTGGTACTTCAAAACCTCAGATTCCTATTATACATATATCAAACAACATAAATACTACAATGATAGACATTTCACCCATACATGCTCTTTGGTATTACCACTAGTTTCTTACACTACGATCTAAGTGGGGAGATACCTATAATCATAATTTATATGACATCATAGGATGATATTTCCTCTTCATAAAATATTCCAAAAATACCTAAAAAATCAAAACATTCAAAAAATCCAAAAACATTTTTGGCACTTAGATCTTCTATTGGCTCCTTGGCATTTATGTGTTAGTTCCATGTTGAGGACTAGCATATCATTTACTCCTACATACACATTTTATAGGCATACACAGATACATGATACACTTATGGGTGTTGGGCTCTCCCTCTAATCACATCACCAAGATGTTTGGGGTATCCATATTCTAAGATCTTTATACACACAAGTTATATGATTCGATGGTCACTCTACACTATCATGTTTGAGCTTACATATGCACTTACTCATGCCTTATCCATGCTTATATCTTGCACATGGTACTTGATATGATGTGTACTTGACATTTTTTTTCTAACACATTTGATCCATGGGCCACTATGACATGTTTATGTCAATTTCTTATGTTTTTCCTTTACACACTTCCTTGAGTATTTTTCCTTGATATTATATCTCTTGTTCGAACATTTGAATATGCTCTATTGTATGTGGCCTATGTGCCTATGTTTTCCTTCTTGTACATTTGAATGTCATTGCTTGATGTATGGACATTTGGATATGTCATTCCTTACTTTGTGGACATATGACTAAGTTGTGTCTATTTGATTTAACAATATTTGACCGTGCCCATTGTTTGTGGTCTCCTTGGACCATTACCTTTTGACTTGTTTTTTAGTGCTCTTGTGTGTGTTTTTATTTGCTTATTGAGATTGTACTATTACTATCTAGATGTTACCATGATATTTACCATGCATCTTAGGCCTACATGTGATCACATTTCTTCTATGCACTTCAATGTTATATTTACCTAGACATGTTTCCTTCTACATACTATATGGTTACATTCACAGATTTTATAGTTGTCTTACCTATTGAGGTGAATTGACTACCAAGTACTATTTTTACCTCACCTAAAGGGGGGTATATTAATGGGGTCATGTCATGATGACATGACTTCCACATTTTCACAGTTCTCAGATTCAGTAGGGGCATGCTTAGGAAGAACATTCTCCATAATTTGCATAGTTCTTAAATTCATTGGGGGGTATGCTTTGGAAACATGTTCTCCACACTCAGTCAATATTTAGTACTTACACTAGTTTATAGATTCAGTGGGGGAATGTCATAGTGACATGGCTTCCACACATTCACATTTTTTAGATTTAGTGGGTTCATGCTTTGGAAGCATGTTATCCACATTCATTCATTATGGTGCTTATATCAAATTCATAGATTCAATGGGGGCACATTTTGGAATCATGTTCTCCACACATACTCTGTATTTAGCATCTCTAGTTTATAGTGTGGGCATGTTTTGGAAACATGTCCTCCACATTGTTATTTATATCAGTTATATATTTCTCCATATATATTAGGGGCATGCTTTGGAAGTATGTCCTCCATAGTTATATAGTTCTCCAAATTAGACAAAGCACACAGTTATATGTTTCAGATTCATAGTTGTGGTAGAATTCTATACATGGTAACATTTTTATACATATTTATAGCATGATACATGTCTAGGGTGCATATGTTATGTAAGATTTACCTAATATTACAAAATCCAAATAAATTCCAGATTCCACAACAATTACACGTAATAATACCTTATGAACTTTTATGGACATGAGCAAGCCAATATCCTATAGTAGTTGGTTCACATTTTAGTATGGTTGAAGTGATTAAATCGTTTAATATTGACATTTTTTTAGGTTGGAATTTATCATCCAACCTCACCATGTTATAATTATCATTGGGTTTCATGATTGAGTTAATATCAACTATCAAGTGGCAACTGGCTTTTGATCCAAAGTTGGGGGCATGTTCCTTCCAATCTCTCACTCTCTCTCTCTCTCCTTGGATATGTGAACTTTAATGATTTATCTATATTCATAATAATATTATTTTTATATCCTTACAATGATACATCTTTTGTAAAGATAACTCGCCAATAGGCAAGGTAGTTACATTGACACACAGGTGTACTCCTAAACATTGCTCTTTCAATTTGAATATATTTCAAGTAATTTTAACCCATATTATATGCACTTATTTTAGATTTTAACATGATCTTAATTAAAATTTAGTAACCATAAAATCATTCAAATTCAACTCAAGTAAAGACTTGACACACCTAGATACAGTTGATATTCCACACTAGACACTTTCATCCAAGTTAGAGAGTAGCATCAATGCAACCATCTAGATCTGACACAACCATATAAACCCTAGAATATAAATTTTTATATTATAATTACTATATCTACATTCAAAAAATAAACCAACTAAGTATTTTTGTTTTTTATTCATTGCCATATCAATCAATAGATGTGTTTTCTGTTTTTATCATGTCTCAATATTATAAATTTAGAACATTGTTTAGTTGAGTTTACAAATTAATTATCTTAATATAGATATATTTATCACCCTTATGATTATTAATTTATATATTATTAACCCTATAATATATTGATACATCTCAATTTAGGGTTATACATTTGGTGAACCCAACCTTTGGTCCCCGAAACCCTAGATATTGATCTAAGGTTTATTGTATCTCTGTTGCTAACATCAAATTTTTGATTTAATAAGATTTAAAAATATAAAAATTAGGTTACATTTTACTATAAATATGTACCATATAGATTCATATATAGCCCATTTTTAGATCCAATTTATGATTATAGTTTTGGTTTGTTATTATCATTGCTTAATCAGACTATCATTCATTGAAATAGGCAAATACATCAATATAATCATAGGGTTTTAAAATGAAATCAATACTTAATCTCTCTTCATAATTCATTTTTTAATATTATAGATTCAGTATCTAGAATATAACATGCATGCTCTTAAACATTTATTCCACCTAGATATTACTCTAGTGACAGTCACCATCTCACACCCATTGTTTGCCCATGGCTTATATTGGATTCCACAGTTCATGTTGTCACTAATAGAAAAGGTAAAGGTGTCCAAATTAATTTTTAGATGTCAATATACAATAGGTGCCTTCTAATCCAAAACTAGTGATCAAATATAATGGATACAACCTTGTTGACTAACTAAGCAAAAAACATGCTAAGATCTCAATACTCAAACTTATAAAATAATCGACTATCCATAAGGATATCCTATATGAAGCATTGTGTGATAGCTAAGTTCCAAGTGATATTGAACAAGATTAATTTATATATATATCATGTAAGATCTCAATTATAATGAAAACTCATTACCTTTGACCCAACGGATTTACCATATAAAGATATTATAGACCAAGATTTGCCTTTTATCATATAAGTGATTATGCATAACAAAGTAATTAAAAGGGTGTTCGTTGATAGTGGATCAGGGCTAAACATTTGTAGCCTAAATTTACTAACCACCTTGGGTATTAACACCAATATTATATAAAAATTAGTTATGCATATCAAGGTATTTGATAATTCACATATCCCTTTAATTGGCCAAATAACATTGGATGTGATAGTGGAACTAAAAATAGTTCCAACTAATTTTTATGTAATGTCTCAATCATTACATTATAATATGTTTTTGGGTAGACATGGACACATACAATAGAGGTTGTCCCATCTACACTACATCAATGTATAAAATTCATACATAATTTGACCTAATTTTTAATGTTTGTTGACGATAAACCTTTTAAATTATGTAAAATAATACATTTCAATGTAGAAGGTATCCCTATGGTGGTGCCTCCTAAAAAATGTATTCCACCTAAAAATATACATAATTTTGAAATATGTGAGCCAAGCACAATGACTCTTTTATCTATAGATGAAAATAAAGCACCAAAAACTTAGGTATATATGGATGCACATCAAGAACAAGAACCATCACCAAAGGAACCAATAATATCAAAACTAAAATAAAATCAAACAATTGAGCTTTCTTTATTGGTTAATACTAAACAAAAATATGACTATGTTTTAGATTACTATGACAGTGATGATGATCTAGCCCATTATATGACAAATGAGACATTGCAAAAATTAAATTTTGATCCACTTACGCATCTTTCACATAACCTATTCACACCTATAGTTCATGATATATATAAGCTAAATTCACCTTCAAAGGATACAAAACCAAAAAAAGATAAAAGGCAAAAAAAATAGCACATGAGCATGTAAATACATGTTATTCCATACATCCCTTTTGGCTTCACACATAAATTCAACCTTACAAGGGTCAAATGTAGATACATCATGTAAATAATGTGGAGGTCTCTCATAAGATTCCAAAATAAAATCACATATCACAACAAACCAAGATACTATAGATGCAATACTTTTCATGTTACTTGAACATTTTGCTCCACAAATTGCCCAAATCGAAGCTCTGATACCACTTGTAATGATCTTGATATTCAATATATGCAAAAATACCCTTAAGGTAGGGAAACACCATATAATACTCCTTTAGGAAGGACTAACTCCACAATGTCTCTTTGAGGGGACAACCTCCAATATCCTCTTACAATACAAGACTCAATGCTTACTTCCTTCATTTACCATGATATTCATCTCCTATATATATACATCTATCTAACCCATGGAAGGGTAACCTCCTAATCCAATGTAGGCCGACCATTACCCAATGTAATACTTCCACAAGTTACTCTATTATCCTAATATATTGTACCCATATAACTAAGGGGATGTGTGCCACATGTTGGCATCTCCATCAACCCATATATCATATCCCTAGGTACATAACAATATGTCATGTAAAAGAGTGCCTCAAATTTCAAATTAAATTAGCTTTCATATTTAAAACACTTTTACAGACTTTAACCTACACTAGGATGGACTTTTATGGACTGTTATTGAGCCAATATACTATAGTAGTTGGTTCACTTTTGAAAAGGTTGAGGTGATTCAATCACTCAATATTACCAAGTTTATAAGATGGAGTGATAAAATCATCCACCCACACCATTTTTATAGTGTGCGTTGACTTGAATCACTCACACTCACCAGGTTATAAGTATGATTGGGTTGCTCAATCAACCTAATCTCAACTACCAGTGAAAACTCATATTTTCTCTAAGGATAAAGGTAAGTTGTGCTCCATTTTTTATATATATTTGCACTTGTAAGTTTTTACTATTATCCTAATCTCAGCTCTAAAGCTACACAATAAAGCATCTATTCAAATCAAATTTCCAAGAAGGAAAATGGTTAAATCAATACACATGTAATCCTAACCTTAATCTCTTTACTTTCAAGAATTTCAAGCTATTTCAAACTTTAAATTATATACACTAATTATATATTGTAACATGTTCTTGGTTTATGGTCGGTCACTACAAGGTGTATTATACACACCTAGGTACGCATTTATTTTCCTTTAAACTAGTAATTCATTACTATATTAAAAATGGGAGTTTATAAACTAAATATAAATTATATATCACTTCAGTCTTATATACTTGGCAAGTACTTATCATGGTTGTACCCTTTAGTTCCTAAGACCTTCCTACTGCTAAAAAGCTTGCATCTATTATCTCTTGTGCCTATTTCTTATCTCATAGTTGACCATGTGTTATTCTAATGACTAGGCCTTATATATTACTCAAAATGATTTAAACATGCTTATTATCACCCTCTACAAGTTTTATACATGTACCTATTTTATATCTTATTAAACATGTATGTCCCATTTAGACACCTACATCGATGCTAATGCCTATGCCAAACTAAGTGTCTAGTGACCTAAAATCATCAACTTTTCAAATAAAGCATATCCCTATGGTCAACCCAAGTGATTTAATGCAAGATATTGTGAAAGTGAATGGTATTTATATAATATCAACCCCCATTCATTCACCACCTAGCATAAACCTAACAACTCACAAGGTAACTTACTAAAGGTACCCAATCAATAATTCAAGTAAGAAAAGCTTTCCTATTCTCTTTTATTTCAATATCAGTCATAAGGACAACCCATCTATAGGTCTAAAGTACTGAAGGAGCATTCCATGAGTCATATTTTTCAAGTTACAAGATAGGTCACTCTATGTACTTGTTTATCATGCATTGCATCCTTATGCACATATAAACCAACACATAGGGGTGAAATACATAAGTTCGAGGTCCTCTTTAGAGTATTGGCTATGTAGGAAAGACCTACTGATAGAGGGGTCCTTGGGGTAGCTCAAAACTATGTGCTCACTAACCCATTGTTTCCATAGTCACTCCAAGGGTGAAAATATAAGGTTTGATCATTTGACAAAGAGTGATAGTTTATGTGCAAGATCTTAACAACCAAAGTAAAGATGACAGAAAACCCAAAAGTTTTGAGGTGGTCACACCTAGATACATTTGATATTCCATATTTGACACCTACATCCAAGTTATACATTAGCATCAATATAACCGTTTATATCTAATATAAGCATCCAAGGCCCCAAAGTGTAAATTTTTATAATTTGATGATTGTTCTAAGATCTTACAGCCTGTTTTGGCCCAAATCTACATGTGCACAATAAACTAGCTAAGTACTCTTATTTTTTATTCATTATAATATCAATCAATAGTTGTATGTTATATTCTTAACATATTTTAGTATTATAAATTTATAACATTATTTATCTAATTTTACAAATTATTTGGCCTACTATAGATCTATTTATCACCATTGTGCTTATTCATTTCTATATTCTTAACCCTATATTAAATTGATACATACATCTCAATTTAGTGTTAAATACCATCCTTCACCAGACGTGGTAATTTTATACATGATTTAGCTAAATTAATTACTTTTTCTATTTTTCTTGGGAGGTCTAAGGAGGATCATTACTTGGGAGGTCTAAAGATTAAAATTAGCATTAGAGCTAAATTAACTACTCTCATGTTTTAGTCCTATGAATTTTTCACTCAAATGGAACTTGACTTACATAGTGAACTATTACCATAGAATGATGCACAACATTTCTCAGTATTATCATACAACATAATAGATCTTCATTATACACATGTTTCATATCATGATTTATTTGGATATCATTTGACTTATGATATAATATAGGTATTAGTATGGAAATAATTAAACTACAATAGGAAATTGGTAGTAGTTATTGGGATAATATTAAACTCATAATTATTGAAGATGATCCAATTACTTGATAATGTAAATGATGTTCAATATTGATATTTTTATACATTAGATTAATAAAATCCTTGTTTCAAGCATTAAAATGGATTATTTTAATTATATATTTCATGTAAATATTTTTATATAAAACTTTGAGAAAATTAAACTCATTTAGAAGGAATTAATCTAGTTAAAATATAAATTGATGCTACAAGTACACATGTGACCCTTAAATACAATATATTTTTTTGTTGTTACAAATTTGCCTACTTTGAGTTGTATTAAGGTATTTTGTGTGTGTGTGTGTGTGTGTGTGTGTGTGTGTGTGTGTGTGTGTGTGTGTGTGTGTGTGTGTGTGTGTGTGTGTGTGTGTGTGTGTGTGTGTGTAACTTGGTTTATCTCATGGATGTGTGTTTTCCTTGTGAAATCTAGTCATTTTTTGATGCATCAAGAATGTTGATTTTATAAGATGGGGAGAATGTAATAACACTCATGTGAATTATCATTACCTTACCAAATTTAGCTTTGTTGTTCCCTAACACACACACTCACCCCATTTTTAAAAAATAAAATAAACAGGGACCCATTATGCTTAGAAACCTCTATTTAGGGTCTTATGAATGTTATAAGTCCATAATATGAAGTTTTTTATGTAAAAGTCTAAGATAGTTATTAGAAGTTTAAATTCACAATAGTTCAAAGTATGAAAATCAAAACCTGAGCAATCATTTCAAGTTATTTTGAACCTTGGGTTTTCATAAGTTCTTTTCAAAATTGGTGCTTGGATTTATGAACTAACAGAACTAATATTTTTTCATCCTAATGTTCCTATGTGTTTTGTATGATAGTAAGACCATTGGTAGGGACTTGTTAATCACCCATGATCAGGCTTCCCCTTTATTTTGAATGATAGAGACAAGTGGCATTATGGCATTACCCAAAGCCTTCAAATTTCAAATAAAATTATAAGTCTTCCAAGTCCCTAAGCTCTAAAAACACACCACATGGTACATTTTTTTGAACCTAAAAACACAAAGACACTTTAAGAAAATCAATCAATTAATGGTTCCAATCTCTCATACTCTAATGGTTATGAGCTTCCGTAGTTATGAGTATTTTGCACTTGGCATATTTTCATCAAATGAAACCCCAGAATATTTAACATAGTTTGGTGGTCTCAAGTTCCCATAGTCTAATGGTTTTTGAGCTTCCAAGCTCTGAATAAGTGACATTTAGCACATTTTCATTCAACTACAACTTCATAGGTATCAAATCCAAGTTAAGGGTTTAACAGTCCTATGGCCCTAATTCCTCTGGGATAGATATAGTTTAAATATACCAATGGTCATGGATCCGACCCCTTTATTTCCCATAGGCTTGAGATTAATCCATATGGCTTAATCACATTAACTTGCAACCCTAGAACATGCAAAGTAGAATTACAAATCTAAAAGGGTCAATTGAGCAAAGACTAGATAAGTGTTATAATATAGGGGATGCATGGCTATAATATGTATAAATAAGGTTAATAACAAATCAAAAGAGTTGGTAAACAAGGATGGGACAATTGTCTCGAACTGGGTGACTATACATGTAAAGTTAACAGATTGTTTACATTTAGCAAGTAAAGTAAACCCACCAAAGCAAACTAGCACATTTAAATTGAAAAGGGAACTAAATCAAAATGCATGTATTCACATTAATGACACATGAATGCATTCAAAGCATATATTTTTTATCAATATGTGTAAAATCCATATGAGATATAGTCTTTTTACCATTATTTTCTTGATCAATCATTGCAACTTTGAGCCCTCGAGCATTCAAAAAGCCTTAGTTTTCTCAATAAGCTTACAATATCAACCCAAGTGATTCACAAAAGGAATTATAGAATCTAGACATAGGTAATGGCATCCTCTTCAAAATAGGTGTGTCTTCAAGCCCCTTATGTGTATTAATTTACTAAGGGGACTGAATACATGGATATTATGTTCAATAAAAGTGCCCTTGACTTTAAATTCCTTCATTACTTGGTACTTTGGGTTATAGTGGAAGCTATGGTGCTTTACTCAGCATAGGATCAGATATATTGTGATTAGAATGAATTCAATGATGACCTGCTACCTATTAAGGCACAAGGTCTACACCAAGCGATACCAAAACCAGAGGTAATGCCTTGTATAGACTTGCTTAGAAATATTTTTCTTAATAGAACATTTTATGTGGATTTCTTGCATATTATAAAAGGCAAAGGAATAACTACATACATTTATAGTAGATTATTGAAGAGATATCTCAGACTTCTAGCCCTTGAGTCTGCATATAACCAAGCCTCAACCAATGTTTGGCTTGATCATAACACCATACATGGAAAGATTAAATAATGTCTATTTAAAGGCTAGAGGATGAATCCCAAGGGAGGGATTTAATCCAATTATATTGTCAAATTCAAACTAGGAATCAGGATAGCCATGGTTCTCCTAAATAGGTTATATGGTTTTGTAAGCACAGTGTATGTGCAAGTCAAGTGGGTTTCTTTGCTCAAAATTACCCTAACTTTTGACAAGATATTTTCCATGGGAGAGGTTTTTTCAGACTAGAGACATAAATTTTATATCTTGATCAAATGCTAGTTGATAGACATAGTTCAAAAGACCCATAGGAAACTATGTTAGTCTTTAACAGCATATCTAGGTAACAAAATATTTGAAGATTACTCTTTCATGTTTATATATAGATTTATGAGTGAAATTAAAATGATATGCAATGAAATATATATTTAGGTATATCAATAAATTTATGGCACCTAGATGCCTAGGTTATTTGAAAACCTAGCAAGAAGCCTTAGCAAATGCGGGGATTACTAGTATTACCCGATGTCACAGTCATCGAGATAGAAGGCACAAAAGCATCTCCACTACTTCCATTGCTCCATGTCCTAGATAAAATTACATGGTAGTAAATAGGCTACCAAATATACAACTTGATGATGAAGAGTTAGACCATAAGCATCTGGCCTATTACTTTTAAACCCCTCTAAGCATTAGGCAACTTCAATTTATGATTAGGTCACATTTCAACCAAGTTGACAAGGTCATGAATTATTACAATTTGAAAGTGTCACCATTCAAAGAATGGAATCCCATGAGGAGGATAAGGGCATACATCCAGCACCTAAAGGATAAGAATAAGGTGAACATTGCATATGGTCACCAAAAATATGATCACAATGATGATTTTTTGAATGCATCAATTGAAACTAAGGTATAAATGAAGTTAAAAAATAAGCCAATGTCTATGATATGGGTTCAGGCCCTCCAATATAATCCTAATTTTATATAAGAATAGTCCAAAGGGGAATGGAGCCATTAGTGACCTCCATCCTAGTCACAAGATTTAGGAAATCAAGAATAACTGCCTTTTCCTATAGAGGAATAAATAAATTTGTAAGAATAGTCAAACAACCAAAGGGAGTCTAGTCCTCAAATAAAAAAGTAAAATTTAAAAGGCCTCCCCAATCCTCAAATACCCTCCAATTGACACTATTCTATTTTTGGTAATGATAAAAACTAAGGATAAGTCCACACCTCTTATAGATGGACAGAGGAAGAACACTTTTGTGATGACACCTTTGTCACCTCTCACAATAGCCACTTAGGTTAGTAACCCTAAATTTGTGTAAGATTAATTATTTTTTATTTAGGCATCTTTGATAAGTTCACCTCCATTCATGAACATCACTAAGGAAACTTCCCCTCAAGTACTCCCTACCATGCCAACTCTGATCACCCTTCCACCACTATTGTCTCACTAACCATTTCTTCAACACCACCTATAGTAATGCTTTACCCCATTGTATCTCCTTTAGTTGTTTATACCTCTTCCTCATATTCTACTCCCCTTATATTCACTTACCTGAGGAAACTTAAATATCTTCCCACTTCCTCTAAGGGAAAGCAGTTGGAAGAAATTCCATCACTTGGTATTCCCAATATAGAATAAACCTTAGGAGAAGAGGAAGCAATGGAAGTAATGGAAGAAGATCCTAAGCAAGTGATATATTTATTTGCGTATTTAGATGATGAAGAGGAATAAGATGAAGAAACAATAAATGGGTTGGGACCATAAATGAGGATGTGCTTCAAGATGATGAAGACACAAAGTTATAAAGAGCTAAATCCATGAGTTTGGGAGCTCAATAAGAATAAGAAACCCCAGTTGACGCTTGAGATTAGTAAATATTCATAGAAGAATAGAGATAAAACATGAATGAAGTAGTTTTTTTCCCTTGTTTTATTTGTTTCTAGTACATAAGTTCTAGGTATAGATTTACCTTCATTTATTCTTGTATCTAGTTATTTTGATTCACTTATTCTTTCTTCCTCCAATAAAATAAATACTCCTAAGTGTAGACAGTTAGTTTTGGCCACTTTCATGCATATCCTAGGATTCGATTCAATTTCTAGCAAATGACACATTTTAAACCTATAAATAACCTAAATTACCCAAATTCATCCACGTAAAGGATTTAAATGCCCAAAAACATGATGAGCCTAGCTTATTTTTTGTATTACCATGTATGCATCAGTAACCTAGTTTAGTTCTAACCCTAGTCAAATCATGACCTAGTAATTTAACACTTTGGGCCTATTAAGCTATTAATCCATAACATTTAAAATAATTTCCAAAATCCAAAATTCACTAAGCAATATTTATTACATTACAAATCTTAATTAACTTGCCTAAACAAAAACTCCAAATCAAATTAATGAATTTCATTTACCAAAAAAGGATTTTTTAGCCAAATACAAAGTTAAAGTTAAAATGAACTAATAAAGTGATTTATTATCTCCTAAATATTTCAAAATTTATGAGTCATAACCTCACAAATATCTAAAGTGAGTCGTCATGCCTCTTAAATATCTTAAATAGAGAAGTCAATATTTCATGAGTGTTTTGGCCCAACCCAGGGTTAGACTAACTCAACCTAGGTTAATTTAGACTCAACTCAAGTTATAATTTAACCTAACCTCCCTAGGGTTAGAGTTAGTTCTTAGAGCTATAAATATAAGTGCCCACACCATATGTTAACAAGATTTTATGTATAAGGTTATTATACTAGAATACCTTTTTAAAGCCTTTAAGAGTAGTGTTATAATTCCCATTTTATGCAAAACTTCACATCTATTCATAAGTGACTATTAGAGAGATGTTACCACTATGGAAGAGTGTTAATATAATACTCAAAACATCATAGGCCAAGTACAAACATCTTTATGCCAATAAGTAAGCATCAAATTTGACAAAGCAGGGAAGAAATTTGTATTGTCTTTATCTCTATTTTGTGATCTTGCTTATTATGTTATGCTCTCCCTAGTTCTTAGGCAAGACAGTTTAGTCCTAGTGTATTATTATGCTTGATGTTTTGTCATTTGGACTAATAAGGGACTAATCTATATATTGTTTATTCTTCAAACACTTAATGTATATAATCACACACTCGTTGGGATCACGAATCCCATATGGCCAAGGATCATGATATGTTAACCTTAGTTTTATTAAAAATTGCATTTAATTCTTCAAGTTTATAGTTTTAGCCTTGAAATATACGGCATTCTATTTTTTTATTAAATGATGGCTTCACCCTATGTAATGGCAGCTTCTCCATTTCCATGTTTGTTTGTGATCTTTAGTTTTACAAAAATGGTGGATTTAGCCTACAAAATGATGGCTTTAGCCTACTAAATGGAGGATTTGTAATGGTGGCTCTAGCATGCTAAACAATGGTTTTTCTCTACAAAATTAGTGGCTTTGCTCCCACTGAATAGTGGCTTTGCAAGATGAACTTACTCTCTATTTCAGTATTATATTGCTTATTTGGGTAGCTTCACCTGACCTAATCAATAGATTCACCCTATTAAATGGTGGATTCACCAAAGTTTCTCTTTGTGTATACTTTTTCATAAAATTAATGGCTTTGACATATTAAATGATGGATTCGCTCTGTGTTTTTCCAAAACTCAAAAGCTTGAAATGGTTTTTGCCTTATAGGCAAGCAAACCCCCTAACATTTTATAAGACCTTAGCTCGAGAGAGAGAATCTTAAGCATGGTTAAAAACTCACATACATTTTTTTTGGTGCTTAAAATTCACTAAATCACACTTGCCTTTTAGTTTTTGAAGATTTTACAAGTGCAAACAAGGCCAAGGTTCAATCACACTTCAATTTAGTGGTATTAAAAGGAACACACATTTTAGTTAGAGCTCTTAAGATATTTTTAACTTTATGTTTATTTTTATTATTAGCTAAATTTCAAAGATTGTTAAACTAGTTTCCTTATTTATGATAAATTAGAAATTATCACGTGTATGTTCTCCCCCCATCTCCTTTAGGGAACTCAAGTGACTAAAATCACTTAATTTATTGCTATTATTTATAAAGTTATGTTAGAAGAAATGTTGTGTATGCTCTCCTCAAGCTCCAAGTGACTTGGGTGACCCAAAAAAGACCTCTAAAGTCTTTTCATTTTCTTTTATATCTTTTTATGAATTTGGATTATGGGTGGGAGCTCACTTCTCCCTCACAATTTCTCTATGGGTATATTGACCTAGGGTTTCATTCCTCAGCATCATACCAACCCCACTCCATAGTGGGATATACAAATTAGGCAAACTATTGGATGGGATAGTGGTGAGTGGTTAACCTAACCATCCCAATGGGTACTTGATCCATGCAACAGCCAAACATTAGAATTTATTAAAAAGTACACAGATGAATTTGTTATAAAAGCACTACACTATTGCATAACAAGCTAGGAAATTTTGACTCAATTGATGTTATTTTGCCTTTATGTTAGCCACACTTTGGATCTTTTATTACATTCAAGATTTATAGATTTAAGTCAAAACCCCATTTTTCATGGAATTTATTTCCAAATATCAAGTGTTCCTCACTCTAAGTTCTACCATGTACCAATGCTTGAGAGACATAGGGGTGTAAAACTTTACATACACCTATACTTTAATTTTTGAATTAACACTTAATTCTTCACAAGCATTGGTATATCGGTGGAAATTTTGGTATAATCTACGCATACCCATGTCATTTATAGAGATAGGATGAGCCATTAGTACTACTATTTTATTTGATTTATATGTGTTTTTAGACTAAAATTGTTTGTTTGTATTGTTGTATCAAAACAAGTCCAAAACATCAAGTTGTTTTCACACCCCTTCAGCCCAAGAGGTGTTACTCTATCTATTTTGTGTCACACTTTTTGCCTTAGATTTTTATTCAAAAACCATTTATGTATCACATGTTTACATGGGGAATCATTATGTTGCCCTTTTCATCTCAAACATTTACCTTGGATTTTTGAGTCTGAAATTATTGTCATAACTTTTGTTTGAAGGAGCATTCTTACACTACTTCAATCATTTTAGATCTCTTATCACTTTTGAAATAAATTTCAAAACCATTGTTATACCTTTCTTATTTCAAATGCACGGTTACATTACCCATTTTGGTCTATCCCTTTTGCCTTGAAACATTCAAGTCTTTTTGCATTAAATCTAAAACTCAACCTTTCAAAGTAAAAATCTTAAACTAATCAATTTCATGCCAAAGCCCTACTAATTTAGGCTTAGGTTATCTATCTTTTGTGTTTGTATTGTGTTACTTGGGTTGATTTCATATTTAATCTAAAAGACCCCTTGCCTAGACCTAGCAATTTTTATTTATTTTGTACCTTGTTTGGAGAGTCCTTTAAGCCAAATTGTTTCCCTGTGCCTTGTTTGAAGTTTGTTGTGCCAAATTTTGAGTGTCCTAGCTTCACTGTTCTAAAATTCCCTTATGAATCAAATACCGAGTCTTAGTGAGGCAATTATTGATTGTCATCCAATCTAATTACCTTAGTTTAGTTTTTTTTTAAGTTCTTATTTGAGTTATTTATTTTCGAGTCTAGCCTTGTTTTTAACATGAGAATGATTATAACCACCTTTGGGAAAATCATTGCTATCTTTTGATCCTAGTTCATAATTGTTCTACTTTGTCTAAATACTTTTGTTATTGATTAAAATTATCTTTGGAAAAGTCAACACCTTATCCATAAAGAAGTTTTGAGCCATTGTGTTACTTTTGCCACTAATTATAACCACCTTTGGGTAAATCAATATCATTTTGTTAGACCAATCTCATGTTTGTGTTATTCTTCCTTTGACTAGTTTGGTTGTTTATCCCTTTATGCCTCTCTTATAGAGTCAAAGGTTCTTTATTTTTAGACCTCAGTCATTTTTTCACTTTAGACCCTTTATTTTTCATGTGACCTATGCATGGATCTAAACATGCCTCGTTACACATGTAATGGGACATGTATAATCTAGGCTATGAAAACTTTGTGACTAATGACCCTTTTGTTCAAGAGTCGTATGATGATGTAAATTATGAAATGGATCCCTATCCATCTTATAACTTTTTATACATTGAACAAATTCATGACCCTTTAGCAAAATATTTGGTGATTGTACCTCCTTATCTAGGCTAAGTGCCAAAGTAAATGACATAATATGTTGCTCAAACAATGTCTAACATTGAATAAAGCCAACAATAAGATTTGTAATATGTTATGACACTAACATAGACAGTCTATGATTTGTACTTATGTGAATGTCATTTATTAGAGAATAAAGATGAAGTTATTATCAGAGCTATCAAAGTAGGAGCCAAGTTTTTGCCATAATTCCCACATGAAAGTATGAATAGTTTGATTAGAATTCCTAATAATGCACCTTTAATTCAACCATTTGAATAGGCATCAACTAGTTATAGTCAAGATTTAGTCCAAATTCCATAGCAAGACCAAAGTACGCTTGTAAAAGGGAAAGGTATTATGGATGAATAAATGGAATAGGTACATGAAGCAGTACCAAAACTATCTCAACCTAGCTCACAATATTAATGCAAGGGTTATTTCTAACACACTATTTATTGAGATAGCTCCATCAATAGGGAAATAAATGGATGCCTCAGGCTATGTAAGCCAAAACATAGATCTATTTATCCAAATCACATTAGGTGGTGACATGTATAATGTCTACATTTCTATGGAAGAGACTACCACTCAAACAAAGGACCTCACTCAAAATGTTACAAATAGAACGTAAGTGCATTCCAATTTAAACCAAAGTGGGTCTAATTTACTACCAAATATTACATAGTAGATTCCTCCAAACAACATCATGAGTGGATTGCAACATTAAGGAATAGGTATGCCTATTTCCTAAATTTAATAAGCAACCTCCGCTCTTCAACTAGTTGATTCCTCAAATGTGCAAAATGAGACAAAAATCCAATAACAGACTAACTTACCATCGTAACAAGTTTAAAACACTATGCCACCTCAACAAGTGACAGTGAATTTTCCACCATAACAAACATAGACCAATAGACCTTATCAATCACAAACATTGCCAAACCAATAATGTATTCCTATTGGTTAGAAAGTACCAGTTAGTCAGCAACAACAAATGCCTAACCAACAACAAGTGCATATTCACCAATAGTTTCTTATTAAAAAAAAGTGTTACTTCAACAACAAGTGTTGATCTAGCAACAAGTTTTTATCCAACAGTAAGGTTCTTATGTACAGTGGGTACTAGGTGCTAGGAAACAATTACCTTTCACCCAACTAATATTGCATGTGCAACAATGATCCAACTACTAACACCTCTGATAATAGGGATATAGTCAACAACATGTTCCCTATATATAATAGGGTTCAACAAGTAGGTAGTAAGTTCCCTCCCAAACCCAATAATAACAACACATTTTGTAGAGCCAAATGTCATTATCATAGCCATAATTCACTATCTAGGGTTATGTAGCCAATTCGATCTAAAATGTGCTCCAATGGTAGTATATTCTATATTCATAGTATAATCATAATGCACGAATATGCATACCTGGTCGTCCAGTCAATTCAATCAAAATTTTGTAATATGCCTACTTCAGTCAAGGTAATCCACCTTTGACCATGAAACCTCAACAATAACATGCCACTCCATCTAATTTCCTTAGCCAAGAGTTGCAATAGATGAAAGATGCAATTCAAGCTATATAAATTGGAAAACAAACAAAGAAATTAAAACTAAAATAAATATTCTCTTATCCATTCAACATGTAGTATCTACAAATACCATTTCCACCAAGTTATGAGCCACTTGAATTTCTAAAATATATAGGCAAAGGTGACCCTAAAGAGAATTTTAAATAATTCATTATTACATGTGAGCCAGTTGTAGACATCCAATTCCTAAAACCATTTGTGTTGAAATTATTGTTAGGACCCAGAAGCATAATTGATTACCATGTACAAGCAACTAAATGCAGAATTTAACTAGAAGTAACAAGTAACTAGAATTCAAAAATAACACAGAATATGAGAGACAATACCCAATTGTATTAATACTCTTCCAAAAAGAAATTACAATGAAGAGATGCCACACTCTTCCACACCTTACAGGCTTCCCACACCAAGTGTACAGTAATTCACCTTCAAGAGTTCACTCTCTCAATTATGGTCCCAACACACAACTCAAACACAGAGTTGGTGTTCACCTCCAACCAGTCAGTATCACTACTGCCAGTACACAAGTACTCCACGTACTTCACGACTGAGTACACACCGTACTCCAAGTAGATCTCCCCTGATCTTGCTACATATTATGTTGTTAATCTCCCTGATCTTGCTGCCGCCTATAGATCAACTTGGTTTTGCAACACCTATAAACCTAGACCATGCACACACACACACACACCTATAAATCAATGATCTTACTTACACATGTAGATCTCTCTACACCCTGAAGAACCCTTGTCCTTGCCTCACCAAGTCCTTATGATTCTCTAAACCAGTACCCCGGTAGATATTCTACCAGATCTTGCTATCCCACAGATCTACCTGATCATACACACTCAGCACCCCTGTGGAACTAGGAGGAACACACCTTGCTCTCTTCACTCTGAAGGAGCTAACCTTGCTCTCTCAACTAGCACACTTTACAATATATCCCATGAGTCTATTATATAGATCCCATGCAAACAATAGTTAGACATCCAATTACAATAATTAGATCCATAGCTCAATACTAAAATTAGCCTTTTACATGCAAACAAGCGGTTCGTTAACAAATTGTTCGTGAACTAGCAGTTTTAGAACTACATAGGCGATCGACGTCGATCCCTGTCTGGCTGGAGATGACCAACATCGGCTGATACCTGACTGATGTCGATTGCTCTACTCACTGGATATGACTAACATTAGTTGATCAGATCGACGTCAGTTGCCCTGTAACTCAGAAACCTCCTCCATGTTTGCATCAGTGAAGCTTTTAGCTCCATAACCTAATAATTATCAATCTTACTCGAATTGTAATCAAATGCACCTTTTAGGTCAAAATCCATGAAACACCCTAAATAATTCAAACTTGTCACTTACAAGTGTCAATTTAAGTCAAAGTATCCCTAAATAGGGCAATGTATTTTATCGGCTAGCTAACTTTGATCAGATCATTTTGAGTCAAAATGACATTTTGCCATTTATTGCTCTAGATCACTCTTTTCTTCTAATTTATTGGTACACATCATGTACTTTTTTTGTTTGGTGTTGACAACATCCTAAATGGGAATACATCTCTAATGCATCTAACATCACCTTCCATTTCCTCTCTAGTCAAATTACAACCCAGTAAGATGACTTTTTGACCATTTTGATTAATCGAGGGCCAATTTTCAAATAATTACACAAATGTTGATTAACCTTATTTAAGGATAATTAATCCAAATCAAGAGCTTAAGTGGATTTTCCATGAGAGTTTTTGAATATTTCTTTTTAAAAATTGATTCTTATTAACTGCATTATTAGGTGACATCATTTCTTGGGAAGACATCCCTAGGCCATAAATGCCACAAATATCAAGATTATGGGTCACCCATGCCTAGTTAATGCCTCCCATGCCTCATTAATACCCCTTCTTCCAAGGTCATGATGAAGATAATTGTGGATTTAATTCTAAATATTAGGATTATCCATTACCACACATCTCAATCTTGAGATGGATGGTCATGGTTGATCCTAACCAATCTCAAAAATCTATAAAGAGAGAGGCCATGGACATGAATTTTAAGCTTTGAATATTGCAAAGTTATAATGTTAAATTGTTTCAATAATCCTTTGCATTTGATCATTAATTTTTTTTTGCAAGTTTCATTGATAGGCTAGTTTAGTGATTTGGAACCATGAGCCTAGGTTTTATGGAGTGTTCTTGAGACATTGGAGGAGTTTGCCACCATTGTTGACAAAGGCAAGGATGCTTGATCAAGGGAGAACATGCTTTTGAGCCATATGGGTATGGTGAATCCATTTGGGAAGGTAATATGATGTTTGCTTTCTTTCATTTATTTCTTGTTATCCTTTGTAATTTCCATAGGAATAGATAGGCCTAGTTAGTTAGTTCTTTATGCATTTTTCATTATTTATGGACTAATGCTTGACTAACTTGCTTTGTAATCCTCTCTACACTAGTAGCCTATACAGACATATACTTACTTCTTCTCTTTCTAAGAAGTTTAGATAAACAATCCTTATAATGGTTATTAAAATTACCGAAGAATTCTATACCTAACTTTGATGATATTTTAGAGAAGTTTTTACAACACTTTTCATATAATCTTGATCAAGATATTATGGTTATGGATCTGGGCCAAGATAAATAGAAGACTAGTGAAATATTTGTTGCATACTTACAATGTTGAAGAGAAATGGCAAGCCATTTTACACATAATTTGCTATATAAATAGTTGGTTGTGATATTTACTAGGATCCTACAGAATAAAATATCATACCATCTCGAGCTGAAATGTGCTCATACATTTGAAGAGGTTATAGATAAAGTAATACAGATTGAGAAAGCCCTTGTCAACAAAGGGATAATCAAGCTATCCTCTTCTAATAAAGACCAAAACTAGAATCAAAAATATAAAAATAATCATAACCCAATCCAAACATTGGCTTCAATTCCACCTTAGGCCAATAATAATGAAAGACCTAAACCATACAACTGCAATAAGAATATTGTTGGCAATGGGGTTAATGAATCATGCCATGTTTAGACAGTGCAAATATTGACTATCTATTTACTGCCACACACTTAAAAACCACCTCCTCCATACATTCAACTAGTACCTCCACAAAATAAACCACCACAAAATCAAAACCAATTGTAAGCCCCTCTTTTGAAGAGAAGACCACCCATTGCTCAATAATTTAATGACCTTGGTGAGCCTATTAAATTTGTGTTTTAAATATTGGTTCAAGAAAATATGATCAGTTAGCCAATACCAAATTTATTTCTTGAAGGGATTACTTTTCTTGATTAGTACAAGGAACATGAATTTTGTGAGTACCATCGTGTCAGAGGCCATTCCATAAGATAGTGTATCCAACTCAGACATCTAATTGAGACATGTTAGAAAATTGAGAAATAAAAATAGACACCCATGCTCCTAAAAATAATTATAACTTGGGTATCTACCATAATTTGTTTCCCCAACATAACAATAATAATAACCAACATTAGTACCAATAATAGTAACAACAGTGGTAGAGAACTCCACAACAAAATCATCAACAACAACACCAACCATAATAATAATAGTAGAATGGTTAGAACTAAGGGGAAAATGATCAAACCAACCAAGGAGGTCATCATGCCATGACATATACCTATATCAATGTTGTAGGACACATTTTAGGTGGTCATGTTGCCACCATCACTATCAACCCTGGACCAACTACAAATAGATCTAGACCTTTGTCCAACAATGTATATTTGTCAACTAATGCTTACCAACCTCCTTATGCTAGTAATTCTTATATGAACTATGTTGATAATTAGGTGCCATATCATCTAAAAATCATCATTCCAAGCCTTTTTACCTACCCTACAAATTACCAAATCCAAGAATCAGATTGAGACCATGCAATTACAACTTGATGTGCCAAGGTCATTATCAAAGGACCACAACCAAATACTATAAGTGAGCCTAATCAACCTTCCATGTATATCAAAAATAAACCAATTGACAAAACTGAGGGGAAGACATATGATATTATGTAACAACTAAAAAAGACACATGTGCACATATCCATCATGGATTTGTTGTATACATCTACCATCCATAAAAACATACTAAATGAATATTTGAACCAAGCCCTCATGTCAAATGACATCACTCTAAACAAATTCCAAGCCATGGTAGGACACTTGACCCCTGACCAATGTCTCACCTTTGACCAAAGTGACATGCCTTCTTTGGGTCCTCTACATAATAACCCATTGTACATTGAGTTTAGTATAATGAACCATAGAGTTAAATTTGTCCTTGTAGATAATGGTTCAGGTTTAAAGATTGTGTCTCTAAAGTTGGTCAAACATCTTGGATATACATTAGTCATCTTACAACCAGATACCATCATTATCAAAGCATATGATAATGAAGAATGGGAATCTCAAAGTACCATTATTCTACCAGTGGTCATTGGGTCATTTCCCCATGATACTATATGCCATGTTTTGGACCTGAAACTATCTTACAATCTATTATTGGGCCAACCTTGGATTCATGAAATTAGGGTTATACCTTCAAAATTGCATCAGTGTATAAAATTTCCACAATCATGAATGGAAATGACTATACCATCTGATCTTCAGCCATATCAATATTGTAAATGCCTTGAGGTGGAGTATAAAAGCTACAACTACTAGTTTGACATGAATCATATGCCTAAATCAAATGAATAAAAAGATAAAAAGGGAAAATCCATTAAATCAAGCCCAAAATCTAATTACATTGACCTAGATAGCTTAGCCTCTACCTTAGCCATGACTCCAATAAAAATTTCTAACCACTTCTATATAATTGACAAAGGTCTTAGAGAATATAATACCCATAATGCATTCCATATTGCCAAATTGCCCAAAAATCTTAAAGCTTATGGGAGACCTAAGGCCAAAACTACTCATATGGAGTAGGAAACCAAAATAAAATCTTAGTTGAACAAACCCATTATTTTTAAAATGGTCACTGGCCTAGAATAGGTTCCCTTAGTAGAAGATGAGTCAAGGATCTACATTGATGAGTTAGCTAAGTATTACTAAAGTGCAAAGTATCTTATTCCCAACTGGATTATGGATTACCTTGATTATGAAGGTAGATGCCTTAGGATATATAAATAAGGCATGATTGAACTAGTCTCAATGACAAAGTACAAAGGAACCCATGGTAATGGATTTAAACTACCTGGGGGTGATCCCATATATTTTATGTGCATTCCAACACCAATGACTAACAATGATGATGTTAGCATTGATGTAGGGTCTGATTATAGCATCTATGATGACCTTACCACTATAAAAAAAATTAACCCCCATGTTATTTTCACTATTAGCCTTGTTTATCAACATTCACATTTATCCCTTTACCATCCACAATTGATAGACTGGGACCAGCAAGAGTCAAGAATGCCATTAGATGAGTTTGAAAACAATGAGGCCATATACAAATTTATAGGATTTAGGAGTCACATTCCTCTTGGAAACCAAAAATAGGGCTTTTCTATTAGATTGGATCTTTTTGCCTACTTTGAAGAGTGGGTGAACTTCCCTAGCCAAAACAAAAATAAAAACAAATAATGAGGTTTGAAATTAAAAACCTCTTTGGGATGCTTTCTAACCAGGGAAAAATTCAAGAAAAAATACAATATCATGGTGAAAACTAGTTTCTATCACCATTAGATGGGGATGTTCACCCCTCTTCCTATGAAGTGCAAGAGACGTATATCCCCCAGTCTATTTATGGATTAGATATTAGTACTAAAGAGCAATAAACCTTTGCATAGATTATTCAAGAGTGCCTTGAGGTATTTGTATCATGATCAATACTAACATTAGTAGATTTTTATTCATCCTACTTAGGATAATTAGATGAGCCAGTCCAATTGGAGGACTTTTCCATTGCCAATCAATTCAACTCCTTACAAACTATTCTAGATCATAGTTCTATACTTCTTGTGGAGGACACTTTAGAGGTGAATATTAGGACTCTAAGGACCCAAAATGGATTAAAATAAGCACGTCCCTCATTGAAGAGGAACTTAAAGTTTTTATATCCCTTTTGAGAAAAACATTTGGCATATTTGCATGGGCTTATTTGGACATGCCATGTTTAGACCCTTCTTTAGTTGTACACCATCTTGTTGTACATATTGATGCCAAGCCCATTAAGAAAAAATTATGTAAGATGCATCCTCATATATCTATGTTATTAAATAAAGAGTTAGAAAAGATCTTAGATGTGAAATTCATCAGGTTAATCAACTATTTAGAGTGGATTTTAAAAATTATGCTAATGATCAAGAAAGTAGAAGATATCAGGATCTACATTGATTTTAGAGATATTAACAAAGCCTACCCAAAAGATGACTTCATTTTGCCTAATATTGACATGATAGTTGACTCAATGGCTAGATATGAAATGCTCTCTCTAATGGATGGACTTTCAAGGTATAATCAAATTAGAATTGCACCAAAAGACTAGCACAAGACAACATTCACTAGTTCGTGGGAAACATTTTGTTATCAGGTAATGTCATTTTGACTTAAGAATGTTGGATCCACTTACCAAAGACCTATGACATTGATTTTTAATGACATAATGCATTACATTTATTAGGACTATGTTGATGATATCTTAGGTAAACCAAAGACCCATGTTGAGCATCTAGCCATGTTATGAAGAATATTTGAGAGAATTCATGAATACAACATCAAGCTTAATCTGAAGAATGTGTATTTGGAATAAATTTTGGAAAACTATTAGGTTTCATTATTTATTGCAAGGGAATTGAAGTTGACCAATCTAAATTTTATGAAATTATAGAAATGCCACAACCATCTACCTTTAAATAGTTCCACATTTTACAGGGCAAGATTCAATCTATCAGACACTTCATCTCATAACTAACTAATAAATACCATCCACTTATGCACTTGTTGAATAAAGGTGTTACATTCTCTTGGAATGAAGAGTGCTAAAAATAATTTTATAATCTTAAAGAATATCTTGCCAACCCACCTATTTTGTTTTCACTAATTCCAAACAAACCATTACTTATTTACCTGTCAACAACTGAGAATTCCCTGGGGGCACTTTTGGTATAGTTGATGAACAAAGAAATGAGCATGCCATGTATTATTGGAGTTCAACATTGGTTACATATGAACATAATTATACACTAATTAAAAAGGCCTATTTAGCAATGGTGTTTTCAGCCCAAAAGTTGTGTCATTATATGCTAAACAACAGGACCATTGTTATTGCCAAAATAGATCCACTCAGTTATCTACTTTCCAAATTAGCTTTATAGGGCCGTATGGAAAAATGGATCATGTTATTAATCAAGTTTGAAATTTAATATGCCAACTAGCAGGCCATTAAGGGTCAAGTACTTGTATATCAGCGTATTGAATATCCTCTTCAAGATACTCAACCTCTTACATTTGGATTTCTAGATGAGGCCATTCTGATCATTGAAGAAGCAAATTCACCTCATGAGGCTGAATAGTAGATGTAATTTGATGGATCATTCACAACTCATAGATCAGTAGATAAAATATTATTTGTTATGCCATGAGGGGATCTCATTCTCAAATCTTTTCATATTGTATTTCCCTATACCAATAATATGGTTAGTACAAAGCACTCATTATAGGGCTTCATCAAGAAGTACAGTAAAGCATTCAACATTTATTGGTGTATGGTGATTCTTAGTTAATCATTCATTAGGTCATGTCTTGGTCCAGACCAAGGATGAGAATTTGGTACCCTATAAAGATATGGTCAATATTCTCAAGCAATAGATTGCCAACATCTAATAATGATACCTTGGGCCAATAATAGGATAGCTAATGTTATATCCACTATTATTTCCATGATCTAAATCATAGATATAGTATAGGATTATCAATTTATTATTGAACATCCCTTAGCACTGGCACATGAAAAATCAACCAATGAGATGGTTTGTGACATTGTTGGTCCCACATCTCCCTGGTACTCATATATATATGTCTATCTTTAAGACCAAACTATGCCTCCCAATTTATCACATAAAAAACATTAATATTTCACACATAAATCATATCATTATACCCTAATTGGACCAATTTTGTATCATAGAAACTATGATGGAACTTTGATTTTTTATTTACCTTTGGCAGAATCTGGATTAGTGTTGAGGGAAGTCCATAAAGGAGTGTGTGGAGCCCACACTAGCGGGGCAATCTTAGCTAAAAATATATTACATACGAGTTATTATTGGGCAATGATGGAAGTAGATGCAAATGCATATGTAAAGAGGTGTATCAAGTGTAAGAATCATGCCAATTTGATTCATGCTCCATCCAAGACACTCAAACCATTGACGACACCATAATCGTTCTCAACATAAGGACTTGACCTTGTCAGGAAGATCAATCCCACATCTTCTAATGGCCATAAACATGTCTTGAATGATATTGAATACTTCTCTAAATGGGTGGAGGCCATTCCCCTAACTAACATCACTAGTAAGTAGATCTCTAAGTTCATATTCAACCATCTCTTTTGCCACTAAGACATCCGCTTTGACATTATATCTGATAATGGTAGATCATTTAAGAACAAAGATGTGAAATCACTTTGTTATTAATACCACATCAAATGACATTTCTGTACTACTTGCTATCCTCAAGCCAATGGCCATGATAAGGCTTCTAATAAAACCATTATTAGTATTCTGAAGAATATTGTCAATGATGTTGGTTGTAATTGGCACTTGCAACTATTTAATGCCCTCTACGCATATTGTACCACATTTTTTACTCCAATGGGAGCTACACCCTATTCACTTATTTATAGAACTAAATCCATTCTTCCCATTGAGTTCGAGTTTCCTTCTCTCTAAATTTTTTCATAGCACATCATTGACAACAAAGACTATAAAGTGACTTACTGGCTTACTTATAGGAGCTAGACCTACTTAATGGAAAATGCTTGGATGCATTGAATAATCTTCATGCTTATCAAAATCGACCAAAAGGAAAATACAATATGCATGTTAAGCATCATGAATTTTATATTGATGACCTCATATTAAAAGAGAATCATAAAAATGTAAATTTTAAAACCAAGTAAAAAGGAAAGTTCCAACCAAACTAGTTAGGGCCCTATGTAGTTGTTGCCAACTTTAGTTCTGTAATATACATATTCATTATAAAAAATGGAGATGAACTTGATGAACTAATGAACATAATGCACCTCAAACATTTTTATGCTTGAGGGACTTAGATTATCATCTACAAGAATTTTCTAAGTTATGCCACATTATACTTATTCTTTGTATTATACCCATTATTGTTCTACCATGCACTTAACCCTTCACCAACCAGTTCTTTTTACCTAACCTCACTTGTCACTTTTGGACTTGGTTCTGATTCATTTATACTTCAAGCACATTCATTGGTTGATGATAGATTCAGTTCTAGTATTTATTTCAAACTTACATGTTTGAATGGCAATATATTATAGCAATCTTAGCAATTACATCTTTCATTTGTTGTCATGTGTTGGGGATCAACCAACAATTTGATTACACTTATGAAAGCAATAAACACGAAATTAAATCAGAATGATAAGTAACTAGAATGATAAATAGCAAACAATGAGAGATACAAGAAACCACCCTGAAAAATTGTATTAAACTCTTTACAGAAGGAATACAATTGAAGAAACTTTTTTTCTTCCACACCTCTCTCAGATGTACAGATCTCTCTCTAGATCTCTTTCCCTTAAGAGCTCTCTCTCTCAAGTACAATCAATTCTAACAACCTAGAATGATTCAATTATGTACTGTTCTTCAACATACCAATACATTACCATAAGCTAAGAAGATCTAATCCTACATATAGAATTAGGAAACATGAGCATGCACTTACAACCAATAGTTATGCCACTTAAACAAGGGCTCTAAAACAGTCTTACTAATAATAGAGACGTGGACTTAAGACTATGACTTAAATCTATCATGCAAACACTCAGTTCTATCCTCAAAAATAGCTCTTTGGACGCACAGGTAACCAACGCCGGTTCCTACCTGCTTGCCTATGACCAACGTCAGTCGATCCCTGCCAATGCCAGCATCTCCTGAATTGCACCTGATCGACATCGATCGCTCCTGACTGATGCCTGTGATTGTGTAACTGCTACAACCTTGCAAAGCACTCCTTGGTGAAGCTTTTAGGCTCCACACCTTAACAATCTCCCACTTGGAGATAAATAGCTGCACCAGTACCTGTACAGCAACATCTTCTAGCTCCTCCATCTTCAACTCAATCATGAAGACCAACAGAAGTTGAATGAAGATTCAACTTCTCCTTTGTAACTAGCTTGGTTAACATATCAGTAGGATTCCTATCTATATGGATTTTCTCCAGCTTCAACTCACCATCCTCCAATACCTGTCATATGAAGTGGTACCTAAGTTGTATGTGCTTTGTTCTTGAGTGAAAGGCTGAATTCTTAGCCAAATGAATTGCACTTTGACTGTCACTATACAATCTGTAACTCTCTTGTTCCTTTCCAAGCTCTTCCATGAACCGTGTCATCCATATCATCTCTTTGCTAGCCTCTGTGACTGCAATATACTCTGCTTCTGTAGTTGACAAGGCAACAACCTTCTGCAACTTTGATATCCAGCTAACCGCCGTTCCACCAACAGTGAAAACATATCCTGTGGTGCTCCTCCTGCCATCCAAATCACCTGCCATATCTGAATCTACATAACTATGTAGAGAAGTATCTGAACCTCCATAGCACAAATGCCTACTACTGGTTCCTCTTAGATATCTAAGGATCCACTGAACTGCTTTCCAATGTTCTTTCCCTGGATTGGCCATATACTTACTTACAACTCCCACTGCTTGGGCAATATCCAGTCTAGTACACACCATTGCATACATTAAACTCCCTACTGCAGAAGAATATGGAACTCTACTCATGTACTCTACCTCATCATGTGAATTAGGACATTGTTCTTTACTCAACTTAAAATGTCCAGCCATAGGTGTGCTTACCGGTTTTGCATCCTGCATGTTGAACTGTTTCAACACCTTGTTCACATAATCCTCTTGAGATAAAACCAACTTGTGATTTTTCCTATCTCTCTTAATACTCATGCCAAGGATTTTCTTTGTTACTCCCAAATCCTTCATGGCAAACGTTTGAGCTAATTTCACCTTAAGCTCAGAGATATCCTGCATGTGTGATCTTGCAACCAGCATATCATCTACATACAACAATAGAATAATATATTTACCATTATCCAATCTCTTAAAGTACACACAATGGTTAGATTGACACCTACTATAGCCATGCTCAGTCATAAACCTGTCAATTCTCAAATACCACTATCTAGGAGCTTGCTTGAGGCCATACAAGCTTTTCTTCAATCTGCACACTAACTTCTCCTTGCCTTTGACCTCAAATCCTTTTGACTGTTCCATATATATTTCCTCATCCAAATCTCCATGAAGAAACATTGTCTTAACATCAAGCAGCTCAAGATGCAAATCCTCAATAGCAACTAAAGACAGTACAGTCCGTATAGAAGTCATTTTAACAACAGAAAAAAAAATCACCAAAATCAATACCTGGCTTTTTTGCAAATCCTTTCACTACCAACCTAGCCTTATATCTCATCTGTCCATTCTCACCTTCTTTCAACCTATAGGTCCATCTGTTCTTCAGTGTCTTCTTACCTGCTGGCAACTCAACCAAATCCCATGTTTGGTTCTCTTTCAAGAACTCCATTTCCTCAACCATGCCACGCTCCCACTAATTCTTAGACTCTACCTGTATTGCTGCTTGAAAACTCTCTAGTTCTCCACCATCAGTTAGCAATAAATAGAATAATGAAGGGGAATATCAAACTAGAGGCTTACTTACCCTTTTTGACCTCTTGATGGGCGTCTGAGACTCATTCACAACACGTTGTCCACCCAAATTCTTTGACAGTGACCAACTTGGGTCACTTCCAGGCCTATAATTGGCTGACATCAGTTCTATCTGGCCGATGTTGATTCCTACCTAGCCGACGTTGGTCTCTATATGACCAACATCAGTTTATGTCCTGTCGATGTCGGTTCCTTCCTTGCCGACGTCAGTCTCTATGTTTTCCTGCAAGTGATTATTTCTTTTTCCCGTGAGCTCATTTTGGACCGTCACCTCGTCCAATTCTCCATTACTCTGCCCAAATTGATTTAGCTTCTTCAGCTAATCATTATACATCACTTTTTCATTGAAAACAACATCACGGCTCCTAATTATCTTGTTAGTTCCTAGATTCCAAAATCTGAAACCAAAATCATTTGAGCCATAGCCAATAAATGTGCACCTCATAGACTTAGCATCCAGCTTCTTTCTATTTTCCTTATCAACATGCATAAAGGCTTCACAACCAAAAACTTTGAGAAATGAGAGATCTACCTTTTTACCTGTCCATGCCTCTTCTGGAATTCCACCATCCAGAGCTGTAGAGGGTCCTCTATTAATCAGGTACACTACAGTATCAACAGCTTCTGCCCAAAACTCTAAGGGCAAACTAGCATGCAATCTCATACACCTTGTACGCTCCATTATTATTTTATTCATCCTTTCAGCAACTCCATTTTGCTGAGGTGTTCTTGGAACCATCCTTTGCCTATGGATTCCATGCATATAACAATACCAGTTGAACTTATAGCTGTAGAACTCACCACCATTGTCAGATCTCAGGCACTTCAATCTTCTACCTATTTCATTCTCAACCATAGCTTTCCAAATCTTAAAAGTCTCAAATTCATCAAATTTCTTCTTAATACAATAGACTCATACCTTTCTTGTAGCATCATCTATGAACGAAACATAGTACTGTGATCCTCCAATAAAAGCAACTTGAGCTGGTCCCCACACGTTTGTGTGAACAAGCTGCAACTTATGCTTCTTCTTTGTTGACCCAGTCTTGAGAAAACTCACTCTCTTCTATTTTCCAAAAACATAGTGCTCACAAAAATCCAGATCTATGCTTTTTAAATCTGAAAGCATACCTTTTGATTTAAGAATTGACATTCCCTTCTCACTCATGTGGCCAAGCCTTGAGTGCCACAACTTTGCATCCACATCTGAAGTAGATAATACATAAAGAAAATTGTTAGTAACACAATTACATAAATAGAGAGTACCTACTCTCTTACCTCTGGCCATTACAAGTGCACCCTTGGTCACCTTCCAAGATTCAGCTGTGAGAGTTACTGTACAACCCTCATCCCCTAACTTTCTTGCAGAAATCAAATTCCTCTTCAAGCTGAGAACATGCATCACATCTCTCAACACCCATATGTTGTCATTCTGCATTTTCAGCTGCACTTTACCTTTGCCAATAATTTTACAAGGCTCATCATCCCCTAGATACACTATTCCAAAATCTCTATGGATATAGTCACTAAAATATTTTCTATTAGGGGTAGCATGAAAAGATGCACCAGAATCTAACACCCAAGATTCTATATTATTATGCAAAGAGAATATTAAAGCATCTTTCGCAATACCTGCAACCTTTGCTTCTTCCTTTCTTTCATGTTGATTGTTCTCCTTAGGCTTTGACCAGCAATCTCAGCTTATGTGCCCTATCTTTCCACAATTCTAGCATTGTGGCTTCCTGCCATTTCTGGATTTGGATCTACCTCTCACCTTTGACTTAGATCTTGATCTCCTCTTGCTCTTGTCTTTTTGCCTTCCCCTACTCTAAAAACTTAAAGCGTTCCCTGATGTTTCCTCTGTGTTTTTCCTGTGAATTTTCTCATTCAAGATAACACTAACACATCCTCTACTTTTAAAATGTTTGAAGTAGATGCAGTATTACTAACTGTCATTACTAAGCTATGCCAACTTTTAGGCAAAGAACATAATATTAAAAGAGCTTTAATTTCATCATCAAACACTATTTTGAGTAAACTTAATTGATTTACAATTCCATGGAAATCATTTCGATGATTAAACACAGATCCACCTTCCTGCATACACAAATTAAATAACTGCTTCATAAGATATACCTTATTAGAAGCTAAGGGTTTTTCATACAAATTCGCTAAAGTAGTCATTAACTCTACCGTAGACTTTGCCTTTGATAAATTCGATATCACAGTAGATGCTAGACTCAGTCTTATAGACCCTAGAGCCTTTCTATCAAGAACTTCCCATTCTTCATCATCCATGTCTGTGGGCTTCTTTGCAATCCCACCTAACGGTAAGTATAGATCTTTCTGATATAGATAATCCTCTATCTGCATTCTCCAATGTTGATAATTTTTGCCATTAAACTTCTCCATTCTCAGTTTACTTTCTTCTGCCATTGCTATCCCACTCAAATAGAAATCCCTGCAGAAACCCCTGTGAGTAACCTGTAATCAATACACACTACACAGATCTGAACCACCTGTTAGTGAACCTGAGCTCTAATACCACTTGTTGGGGATCAACCAACAATTTGATTACACTTATGAAAGTAATAAACGCAAAATTAAATTAGAATGATAAGTAACTAGAATGATAAATAGCAAACAATGAGAGATACAAGAAACCACCCTGAAAACTTGTATTAAACTCTTTACAGAAGGAATACAATTGAAGAAACTTCTTTTCTTCCACACCTCTCTCAGATGTACAGATCTCTCTCTAGATCTCTTTCCCTCAAGAGCTCTCTCTCTCAAGTACAATCAATTCCAACAACCTGGAATGATTCAATTCTGTACTATTCTTCAACATACTAATACATTACCATAAGCTAAGAAGATCTAATCCTACATATAGAATTAGGAAACATGAGCATGCACTTACAACCAATAGTTATGCCACTTAAACAAGGGCTCTAAAATAGTCTTACTAATAATAGAGACGCAGACTTAAGACTATGACTTAAATCTATCATGCAAACACTCAGTTTTGTTCTCAAAAATAGCTCTCTGGACGCACAGGTAACCGACGCCGATTCTTGCATGCTTGCCTATGACTGACGTCGACTGATCCCTACCGACGCCAGCGTCTCCTAAACTACACCTGACTGACGTCAGTCACTCCTGACCGACGCCGGTGACTGTGTAACTACTGCAACCTTGCAAAGCACTCTTTGGTGAAGCTTTTAGGCTCCACACCTTAACATCATGTTCCCACCTCATGCTATTGATTATAACTACCTATGGGTAAATTAATATCATTAACCTTTTTTATTATTTCCTAATTATAACCACCTTTGGTAAAATTAGGAGCAATGCTTGTACCATGCATTGTCACATCACCTTATCATTACTTTTACCATTTGCCTTTATCAAGAAATTATTGGTAATTAATCAGATGCCTTTTATGTTGGTAAAACTATAGTGACTTGAGGTCTTGCGAGACTATGTGGGCAGTGCTCAATTCATATTAAGGATATCTCAATCACCCCCTTTTCCATATGCTCTAACCATTTTGAGAATTTGGACCGTGTTATATCTCATAATTCTTAATTAAGTTGAGATACTAAAAACACCAAAAATATTGGAATCAATTTACCACCTTCACCATTGAATACAGAACTATAGTGACTTGAGGTCCTATGGGACTTGTTAGGTGAATATTTTGTCATCAACTAACTGATGACAAAATGGGGATATCAACCACAGCACAAGTAGATTTATATGGCAAAATGGGTGTGGTAACCACAACTAGAATGAGAAAAATCTCTCATTTTTGCAAGGGGAGGTTCCCTATAAACTATAATATACTAATATAAAATGAAAATAGATTTAGGGGTGAAATCATACCATCCATCTCTCTTTTTTTAGAGATGATGTTCATAAAACAAAGGAGAATTTTGGTGTAAATACTGAAGGTATTTCTCTTCTTTCAGTAATGATGTTCAGCAAACAACAAGAATTCTTCTTGGGTAGTAACTGGATCCACAAAAAACTCATGAAAGCACAAAGTCTTTCGTTGTCTCTCCTACTAATTTAGGATGAAGTAACACAGTAGTTTGAAGTGTAGCTCAAAGTCTCCACCGAAAACTAAAACAGAGTGAAATATAATGAAGGATAAGGGGAGATCAAAGTCTCTTCAGTATCCTTTACACAAAACATAGACTAAAGACAATTATGGTAGCACAAAGTCTTCCACAGTTGGCTTCAAGACATCTTCCAACTTATTTCCACTTATTCTATTTATTTTATTAAATGGACAAGACTGTATTTAAGAAAAATACATAAGAATGATTTTTTAGATAACACAAGCTATTTCAGCACAAAGTCTGAAAGGTCGCTTGCTTTTTCATTCGCTTGATAAAATATGATTAACAGTCTGAGCTCAAAGTCTCAGGAATGCCTTTCAATTTGGGCATATTTTTGCTTCTAATAATAGAGAGATCTCCCTTATTCAAAATGAGAGATTACAATAAATAGCATCCAAAAAAAGACTTGGGTGCTTGTTTTCATGAAATGGCCCATGCTGCATTGAATGCATTGAATGTATTGGAAATTTTGTGAATGGGCCATGCTAGAATAGGTTATCAGGCTTAACTTTGGCATTCTAAATCATCTCAAATGTCTCCTCTGAAGCATGGGTTGCTTGGTCTTCTTTATGATGTTTACACGAATGTCCATTCACCTTTACTCAATGAATAAAAATAGGTAGCACCATTGGATACTTGCGCTCTCTGAGGTCCACCTGGTGGACTGATCCACCTGCTAGAATAACTCTTCTATAGATATTTCTAAGTTTTCTATATTGTTCCCTCTTTTCCTGCTACATTTTGTCTCTTCTTGGTGATTTGAGCTCTTAGGGCTATCTTCTCGCTTTCTGTTGGCTCCTTCGGCTCTTTTCTTGGCTAATCATTGAGTTTGTTCTCAGGTCTTTTGAAAAACAATGGTTATTCCATTATCCTAAATTTGACATCCATGGGAACATCATCGGTCGCTTGAACCACTTTGAACCTTGAACCTTGAACTCTTTCGATTCAATGGTTCAATGGTTCAGTAGTTCAGTGATTCAATGTTTTGTAAAGAGCCATGTTCACTTAGTTTTCTTTTATGTGTTCAAGGTGTTGTTGAACCATTTGTTTGATATTTTTTTTGGAATCTTCCACTTCAACCATTCACTCAAACTTTGAACTTTTGAACTTTGAACTCGTTGAACTCATTGAACCTTTGAACCTTTGAAAGTTTAATGGTTCAATGGTTCAGTGGTTCATTCTTTGAATCCTTTTATTCTTTGAGTCTGTTGAACTTGTTGAACCTTTGAACTCGTTGAACCTTTGAACCTTTCAGAGGTAGGGCTCAATGGTTCAATGGTTTAATGGTTCATTCTAATTCTTTAAATCCCACTGTTGAGCCTTTTAATTGAACCTCGGTGTTGAACCATCCTTATAATTTTTAGGAAATGCCTTAAGTGCTTTGAACTTCCCTTTGAAAAAGCTCACCTATTGAACCTACGATTTCTTTAGCTGAAAAGGCTTAAGTAATTGAAAAAGTTAACTGCTCAGAACATTTTTTGAGAAATAAAGAGAGCATTTTGGCCTACAGGACTAAAATGGTTGACATGTTGTCCACAAAAAAAATAAGTGACGGATTTTGGGAATAACAGCTGGCTCCAATTGGGGAACTTTCATTGATTAGACTTTGAAGTAATCGAAGGGAGTAGAATCTAGACTTTAAGTGCCTTCATCTATGCCATTGGGCTACATAGTCATGCCACCCAAAAAAGAAAGCCACTAAAAATAAATGAACTACATAAAATAAAGAAAGACTATACATATATACAACTAGACTTATCTGATACTTCAAGAATTGAAGTGCTTCAAATGCTACCCACTGTGAGGTAGTGCAAATGGTGTTATGTCTTGATATTTCAGCAAAAAACTATTTTCACCATTTAAATGATGAATGGAAAATGGGCCTCTCCATAAGGAATCTAATTTCCCATGCATTCCCTTTGGTTCTCTCCTCTTGTCCCACAACAAGACTTGATCTCCAATCTGAAAATCTTGAATCTTTACTTTCTAGTCGAAGAGTTTCTTTACTAGACTTTGATGTGCAACAATATGGTCCACCACCATAGTTCATTGCTCATTTAGTTCAGTCAAGCACATGATCCTCTTGTCAATGGAACTTTTTAAAGTTGAATCTTCGACTGCCTTTGCTAATTTTAATGCTGGTAATTCCAGGGTGATTGGTATCTCTGAATTTAGACCATACATAAGTTGGAATGGGGACATACTTATCACCCTCTTAGGTGTAATTATGTCTGCCAATAAAGCATCAAGTAGTGCTTTATGCCAGGTTCTCTGATTGTTATCTACTAGCTTCTTGATAATGGTCACCAGGTTCTTGTTGCTTGATTCTGCTTGGCCTTTCTTTGTGGATAATAGTCAAAAGAGTGGGAGAGGATAATCCCATAATAGTAACAAAACTAGATAACCTCATGAGAAGAGAAATAGGTTACATTATTTATTACAATCTTGGTTGGGACTCCAAACCAGGAAATAATATTTTTCTTGAGGAAATTACATACCACTTCTGAAGTAGCATGCTTGATTGAAATGGCTTCCACCCACTTGGTAAAATAATATGTGGCTGTGAGAACATAATCATGTCCAACACTTGAAGATGGGTTTACAGTGCCAATAAAATTAATTCTCTATTGTTAAAAAGGCTCTTCAATCACCACAGGCTTGAGAGGTAATGTGGCTAACTTAGGTTTTCCAATGAACTGTTGATACAACTCACATCTACGCACCCAAGCGTATGAATCTTAAAACAGAGTATGCTAATAGTACCTGGCTTGTAGAATCTTATGGGCAGTCACAAGTGCAAAAAAATGTCCTCCACAAGCCAAATTGTGAAAAGACTCCAAAAGTTTGCTCTGTTTCACTTTATCCACGCAACAAAAAAATGCCCCATCAAGGTTCCTCTTGTACAAACCGTTGTCCCACAAGATAAAGTTAGCAGCTTTCAACTTAACAGTCCTCCTTTTTTTATGAGATAGGTGGGTAGGGCACTCACCATAAGTAAGAAAATGAGCAATATTACAATACCACTCATTCGTAGTGGTGATAAAAAGAATTGTAGGCATGCCTTCAACCTTTATTTCTTCATGCCCTACTTCCTCTAGTATATTATTAGCAATAAATTGGCAGAGACCTCTTCCCTACACAAGCTTCATAGGTTTCATGACAAGATCAAACTCCTAGATTTTAGCAATCTAATTGCCCCTTTTAGTTCCAAACTCCTGTTGAGTTAGAATGGACTTTACTATTGTACCAGGAACTAGAGCAATAGTGTATGAGTTCAAGATGTAAAAATAAAAATATTTTACTACCTTAACCATAGCATAAGCATGCTTCTCCATGTTTGAATATTTCAGTGCATGAGCTTTGAGAGGACAACTCATGAAAGATATGGGGGACTCCACACCTTCTTTATTTTGCTAAACCAAAATGGTTGAAAGCATGTGTTCAGAAGCATAGCTATATATTATGAAGTCTTTGGTATAATCAGGACAAAATAGGATTGGGGCATGGGTGATAGCTTCTTTGGTATTTTAAAATGCTGACTTGCCTTCTTTAGTCTAACTAAAAGTAGCTTTACCCTTCATCATGTTGACAATGTGGCGAGTTTTCTTTGCGAATTCAGGGATGAACCTTCATAGAAAGTTCACCTTTCCAAAGAAAGAATGGATTGTAGTCTTACTAGTAGAAAGAGTAAGCTCTTAGATGGATTTGACTCTTTCTAGGTTGATCTTTATGCCTTCTCAAGATATAGTGTGACCAAGAAGTTTACCTTCTGTAACCCCAAAAATTGACTTCTTAAGATTAAGAGAAATACTATTTTGTCGACATCATTCCAGCACTTGTTATAAATGATGAACATGATCAAGGCGATGTTTAGAAAAGATGGTCAAGTCATCAAGATATACCACAATGAACTTCTACATTTTATTTTTGAAGGCAAGATCCATCGCTCTTTGGAAGGTGGTGCCAGCATTGATCAAACCAAAAGGCATTCTACGATATGCAAAAGTGCCCTAAGGTGTAGTGAAAACAATCTTATGTTGGTCTGCTTCACCAACTTCCACTTGATTATATCTCAAAAAACCATCTAACATTGATAACATCTCTACACCAGTCACTATTTGTAGCAGCTGATCCATGATGGGCAGGGGGTAGTTGTCTTTTAAATATGATTGATTTAGATTTCTAAAATCAACACAGAGGTGAATTTCTCCAATTTTTTTCTCACAAGGACTATGTTCACAATCTAAGTCAAATGATGGATTGGGAAAATAATTCTTGCATTCAGCATTTTTTGGATCTCGAAAAGAATATACCTGCTAGCCTAGGGTTATACTACCTTTGCTTCTGTTTATGAGGCAATGACTCAACCTTGAGAGGAATTTTGTACTAAATTTTTTCAAGTCTGAGAGATTTCAGATCATCATAAGAATACGCAAAAACATTAATGTAATGGTGAAGTAGAGTAATGAATTTGAGTTTTTCATCAAGAGTGCAACAATTCCTAATGTTGACCATTTTGGGATTATCTTATGTACTCAAATTTATTTGATCAAAATCTTTGGAGGATTTTGAATCTATTTATGGCTTCTTGATAAACCTATCATGCTTATCAAATAGCTTCTCAAGAGAAACTAATCCTTTGGGAATTTTATTCTTTTTGAGCTAAAGGAACTCTTCATCAGTTTTTAAATTTGTATCAGGAGTTGATTCCCATGGCGGAGATTCACTGTCTTCAAAATAAAGCTCTTCAAAGTTGTCCATCGGTTCTAGAAAAGCAATGATTTGGTTGTCACCATTAAACACTTGCTAATGGTTGGCATTATCAGATACACTTAGTTGAAATATCAACTCAATAGTGTACTTGTGCTCTATGAAATCTCAGTGAGGAACCATGAGAGTTACAAAGATAGCCAAAGAATCTACTCGATCATTGAATTCTCTAGGCACCATATAAATACTAAAAGCATCAAAACATTCAAGGCAGTCCCACACCAAATTGTGGTAATGTCATAATATTTCATTCTTGATTTGATACAGATTCCTCACCTAACAAACCACTAGTTCAGCATCTTCACAAGCATGAAGAATCTTGACACCTTTAGCTTGAGCAGCCTTCAATCTGAGCAACAATGATTCATACTTGACAGTGTTGTTGGTATTGTTAAACTGCAACTTATATGAATAGGGAAAAATATCTCTTTGAAGAGATATCAGAATAATTTTGGCTCTAAAACTAGTAGAAGAATTGCTGCCATCAAATTCAAGAATCCAGACATCATTAGAATCTGATCTGCTTTCAAATTTTTCCTTATTAGGGAGGGAAGATCATTTTTCATCTAAACTATGTTCTCCCAATTCTTCTGATGTCTTGTCTAAATTTTTTAGATTGTCACCTATAGAACTATGATCTAATAAAATAGAACCATCTTTTGAGGACAAAAAATAGTTACCCATTCCTAAGGATTCAAACAAAATTTGAGATTCAGGCGTTGATATTTGGGTGACAATGTATTTTGACTCCTCAGGAAGTAGCCTTGTCATGAAGCCCTTGACAGGTATCCTCACCTTAGACAAGTCCATGCTCAAATCTCCACCAACATCTTTGCAAAAATTTCACCCAAGCAGAATGTCATAGGAGGCTGGAACATCAGCCACCAGGACTGTCATTTTAATCCTCTTATCTGGAAAGGTTGTGAATGCAAATTGGGCATCTTTAATTTGACCTAAAAGTGGCACTTATTTTTCATAGAGAAACATCTCCCAAAAGTTTTAGTTAGAGTGAGCTCGAGATAATCTGCCACCTTGGTAGGCATTACATTGTCAGAGGCACTAGAATCTATTATGCAATTGTTCAGCTTATGACCATTTATCAACAAGAAAACATAGAAAAGTTATGTCTTCCCAGGAGTAACAAGAGGAGTAATGACAAGATTATTTCAGGTAGATGTGTTCTTTGGAAGATCATGAGTTACTTTTGAAACATCTTGTCCTACAGGGATGATTTTGTTCTTGATGCATTCAACTAGCCTATTCAACTGCTCAAAGTTGGATTGTAAGTATTCAAACTTAGACATTTAGATCTTGGTCTTCTTAGTATGGTCAACTATATCAAATGACTGAAATAAACTAGAAACAGAGGAAAGAAGTCCATTATTTTGGGTTTTATTGGGTGTGGGATTGATCTGAGAAATTGAAGTAGAGGGTGCAGGATTATTTGAGGTACTTACTTTTTTATTGATCATCAGGTCCTTTGATTGGAAAGGTAGTGAAATCCCTCATTTAGCAATTAAAATTACTGGTCAAGATTTTTTCCCTATTTTTTCCTTATCAGCTTGTTGAGTTGACTAGTTTTGGGACGTGGTAAATACAGTGTATGATCCATCAAACACTTCTCCTTTATTTCTAGCTTCATCTTGGTAATTCAGATTACTAATGTTGAAGTCACAAGCTAATTCTTATTTACCTTTTGCAAAGAGATTAGCATCATCTTCTTGGTCTAACTTAGGTTGATAAGAGAAATCATGTTCAGCTTCATGATAACTAACTACTGAGTTAGCTGGTGCTACTTCAATGGCAAGCTTCCCTTGTGGGGGAGAAAGATGATTTGGTTTCCCTTGATTCCTGGTAACATTGCCTTGTTATGACTGGTTGAGAAACGTCCTCCTTTGTATATCCTATTAAGGAGGAGCAGACATCCCTTATGCCATTTGTTTTTTTAGAGCTAGCAATTTATTTGCTAGCTTTTGCACCATAGGATCAGTGGTGCCTGTAGAAAAAATTTTAGAAGATGAAGAAGATTTATTTGTGTTAGGATCTCTTCTTATCTTTCCTACCAAGATAAGATCATCTTCAACTTTAGTGGCCAAAATTTGAGCTAAAGCAAGATCTATGTGGCTAGCCCATCTCAATAAGAAACTCACTTCAGGGAGATAAGAATTGATGAAGAAGCATTTAAGATTCTCAGGTGTTGGCTGAGTAATTATAAGAATCCTATTCCTCAGCATGTCAAATTTAGCAATGAAGTCTCGCATATATTCATGAGGCTCCTTCTTCATTTGCGTAAGATGGGCTAACAGGGCATGTGCATCTTCTACAAGTCTAAACCTAGCCTCAAACTTGGTCTTAAGAGTGTTCTAGTCAGTCATTGTTTGTGCTTGCAGATGATAAAACTAGTCTATAGTAGTGCCTTGCAATGTTTTCACAAATATTCTAACTGCTATGTATTCATATTCAACACCTATCACACCACAGGCTATGCAAAAGGCTACAATATGTTTATCAAGATGAACTTTTTCATCACCATAGAACTTGGAAAAATTCTTTCTTGAACTACGAGGTAGTTCATGTAAAGGTGGGGTTAGATTCAGAGGACCAAAGGTATTACCCTAGGGGCCTTGAGCTGCCATGATATGACTGTTGAAATGAGGGATAACAAATCATTGTGGGATATGTATAGACAAAGCTCTGCTAACAAAGGAAAGAGAAGCTTCTCTTGGTATTAGAGACCTAACGTTTGTAGGAGAAAAACTCTTGGTTCACTGAAGATGAGATGGTGGAGAAAAAAGATTAAAATTACTCAACTGTACCAACTCAAATATAGGGTCAATAATACCTTGAGCTCTTTGGCTTCGTGTGTACAGTGGATCAGCTAGAGTGTGAAATAGAAATAGAAAATAACTAGAACTACTTCAATTTGAATCTTGAGGCTTCAAATTATGCATTCTTTCCTAGTGAAGTCACCAAAAATTATTGGGTGAATATTTTGTCATCAACTAACTGATGGCAAAATGGGGATATCAACCATAGTACAAGGAGATTTATATGGCAAAATGAGTGTGGTGACCACAGCTAGAATGAGACAAATCTCTCCTCTCAGCAAGGGGAGGTTCCCTATAAACTATAATTTACTAATATAAACTCAAAATAGACTCAGGGGTGAAATCATACCATCCATCTCTCTTTTTTTAGAGATGATGTTCATAAAATAAAGGAGAATTCTGGTGTAATTACTGAAGGCATTTCTCTTCTTTCAAAAATGATGTTCAGCAAATAGTAGGAATTCTTCCTAAGTAGTAACTAGATCCACAAGAAACCCATGAAATCACAAAGTCTTTCATTATCTCTCCTACTAATTTAGGATGAATTAACATAGTAATTTGAAGTGTAGCTCAAAGTCTCCATTGAAAACTATAAAGAGTGAAAGATTACGAAGGATAAGGGGAGCTCAAAGTCTCTCCAATATCATTTACACAAAACACAGACTAAAGACAATTATGGTAGCACAAAGTCTCCCACAGTCGGCTTTAGGACATCTTCTAGCTTATTTCCACTTATTTTGTTTATTTTATTAAATGGACAAGACTATATTTAGGAAAAAGACATAAGAACAATTTCCTAGATAACATAAGTTATTTCAACACAAAGTCTGAAAGGTCTCTTGCTTTCTCATTCACTTGATAAAATATGATTAATAGTCTGAGCTCAAAGTCTCAGGAATGCCTTTCAATTTGGGCAGAGTTTCACTTCTAATAATAGAGAGATCTCCCTTATTCAAAATGAGAGATTACTATATATAGCATCTAAAGAAAGACTTGGGTACTTATTTTCACGAAATGCCCCATGTTGCATTGAATGCATTAGAAATTCTATGAAAGGGCCATGCTAGAATAGGTTATCAGCCTTAACTTTGGCATTCTAAATCATCTCAAATGTCTCCTCTGAAGCATGGGTTTCTTGGTCTTCTTTATGATGTTTACACGACTGTCCATTCGCCTTTACTCAATGAAGAAAAATAGGCCGTGTTATTGAATACTTTCACTCTCTGAGGTCCACTTGGTGGACTACTCCACCTACTAAAATAACTCTTCTACAAATATTTCTACATTTTTTATATTGCTTCCTCTTTTCTTTCTACATTTTGTCTCTTCTTGGTGATCTGAGCTCTCGGGGCTATCTTCTCGCTTTTCTGCTGGCTCCTTTGGCTCCTTTTTTGGCTAGTCACTGAGTTTGTTCTTAGGTCTTTTAAAAATCAACAGTTATTCCATTATCCTAAATTTGACATCCATAGGGATGTCATTGGTCACTTGAACCACTTTTAACCTTGAATCTTGAACTCTTTTAGTTCAATGGTTTAATGGTTCAATGGTTCAACAGTTTGGCAATTTAATATTTTGTAAAGGGCCGCGTTCACTTAGTTTTCTTTTATGCATTCAAGGTGTTGTTGAACCATTTATTTGAACCATTTGGTTGAACCATTTGTTTGATCCTTTTTCTGGAATCTTCTGCTTCAACTATTCGCTCAAACTTTAAACTTTTAAACTTCGAACCCTTTGAACTCGTTGAACTCATTGAACCTTTGAACCTTTGAACCTTTCAAAGTTCAATGGTTTAATGGTTCAATGGTTCATTTTTTGAATCCTTTTATTCTTTGAGTCTATTGAATTTGTTGAACCTTTGAACTCGTTGAACCTTTGAACCTTTTAGAGGCAAGGTTCAATGGTTCAACGGTTTAATGGTTCATTCAAATTCTTTGAACCCCATCGTTGAGCCTTTTGATTGAACCTCAGTGTTGAACCATCCTTATAATTTTTAGGAAATGCCTTAAGTGATTTGAACTTCCCTTTGAGAAAGTCCACCTATTGAACCTGTGATTTCCTTAGCTAAAAAGGCTTAAGTAATTGAAAAATTTAACTGCTCAAAACATTTTTTGAGAAAGAAAGAGAGCATTTTGGCCTGCAAGACCAAAATGGTCAACATGTTGTCCACAAAAAAAATAAGTGATGGATTTTGGGAATAACAAGACTATATAAGCAGCACTCGATTCAATTTGATGTCAAATCAGTCACCCCTTTTCCATACTCTCATCATTTTATGAGCATTTTTAGTTTGAATGCTCTTGCCATTTTTCAAATAACCTAAACCATGCTCTCACCATTTTGTGAGTTGGATTGTATCTCATAATTCTTAATTGAGTTGAGATGCCTAAAATTTTCCAAAAATATTTTAAATAGTTTCAAAACCCCTAAACATTTGAAAATATCTAGAAAATCATAAAAATCACAAAATCATGAAAATTGGCTTAGAATTTCCATGCAAGATATAAAGCCATCAAATTTTTTGGGGATGGGCCATCTTGTCTATTCAGTTTATTTCTAGACCACCTTGGTATTTTTCCTCCCATTTTTGGGAGAACTACATTAGCCTGAGGTCTGCACAGACTTAGTAGGTAGCAATTGGTTACAAGGGTATCTCAGGTTAGCTCAGCCATACCTTTCTTTCTTTTTTGACCAATTATTTTTTGTAAGGATCCTGGGACTCCTAACTATTACATGAGTAACCATTTGTCATTTAGTTTTCCCATCCTTATATCCTTAGCCCTCTCACCATTTTACAAGTTCATATTTTGAGCATTATGTATTTGATTTTGATACACTAATGACCAATTGGATTTTTTTATGCTCTCACCATTTTACGAGCTTTATTTCTATTTTGAATGCTCTTAAAATTTTATGAGTAACTTTAATTTACACTCTCACCATTTTATGAGCTCATTCTCATTCTAAGCCTTAGATGTAGTAGACACTATGAATTACTAATTCAGTTCATTAGTGAATACTCATCTCTTGACTTTTAGTGTGGTTTTAGCATAAACCATACTCTCATGCTTGCACGATTTATTTATGTTGACGTTTTCATGATTATGAAATGTCATCCCTTCTTTTCTCACACACTCACCATTTTGAGAGATCATTCTTATTTTCTTCTATGCATTAATCATGTTTTCTTATCATCTATTTTCTTTTATCCCATATCCTAGGAGAACTACATTTGGCTTGATCTTCACATTATATCTTGTGTCCATGGAACTATATCGGCAGTTTCCACTTACCTAGTGCATTTGGAGTCAAATCAACTACCTCTTCTTTTTATTCTATTTCCCTCATTTTATGTAGTTTGTTTTGTTGTCTCATATAGACTAGGGAAACATTTATTGTTTTCTATTTGGCATTGCTCCCTATAGCCTAGGGTCAATCTTGTCATCTTGTTTGTGTTTTTGTTTCCCTATAGCTCAAGGAGAACTATATGCCTTTTATTTTTATGTTATTTTACCTATGTCGTTGATACCTAGCTTAGATGTCACCTTGTCAGCAAGAGTAACACCTCTATTACACACACATGAATAATTTATTTTTTATTTTCACTAACATTGTGATTAACTATTATTTGTGTATGGTTGTTTGTGTAGCTTAGTTTTATTTGTTTTTATGTGTTTAGATTAGTTTTTTTATTGCACTTTTCTTTGCTTTGAATTATTTAGTCATTTTGATTGTTTTGTTTACTTTATTTATTGCATGGTTTATTGATTTCGTTTGTTCATTTTCTATTTATCTTTGTTTGTTTTTTTTATTTTATATTATTTGTCTATTTATAAGTTGTTTGTTTTGTTTAGCTACTATGTTTGTTTATTTCTTTTTATTTATTGGTGTTTTGTTTGTGTGTTTCATTGTTTCATTTTATTTATTGTTGTTTTTTTATTATTTGTATTTATTTAATTATTTGTTCATGTGTTATTTTATTTATTTGTCAGTGTTTATTTTTATTGGTGTTTTATTGTTTGTTTGTACAGTTTGTTTATTTTATTAGTTTTGTTTGTTTATCATTTTTGAATATTTGTTTGTATAGTTTATTTATAGTTTTATTGTTTATATTTGTTTGTTTATTTGTATCTATTTGTTTGTGTTTATGTGTTTTTTTGTTTGTATAGCCTACTTGTTTATATTTTTATTTGTTTATGTTTTGTTTTGTTTGTTTGTTTATTTTGTTTATTTTTTATCTTTTTTGTTTGTTTGTTTTATTTGTTTTGTTATTTAGCCTTTTGTTTCTTGGTTACCATAAGATTATTATATGTTATTTACACTTAAGTCTTGATTATCTATATCATGCACTAAAGTTGTGAATTGTTTTATTTAGTCTTACACTCGATTTATTTGTTATATTTACACTTGGGATTTGATTATTCATATCTTATTCCTAAGTTGTTTATATTTACATTTAAATTAATTTTTCCATGCTTAGGGTATATATTTCCATTTTAGTTATCCATAACTATCATGTATTGTTGAGAGCTCAAAGAGCTAAACTTAAAAACAACGAGTGCACAAAATTTTAATTCATACAAAGTAATAATCTTTGGTTCTATATTCAACCATGCAAGAGTGTTTATAAATATAAAATATTTAGGACATCTTATTACTAAGCTAAGCTTCCTATAAAATCTCAACTACACAACCACTTAAGTTATATGTGATATATTGTTGTTATAACAATATATACATTTAACAACCTTACCGTATTAACTATACAGTTACTAATTACTAACAAACTAATTTACCAATAATTATTTACCTCTTGGTAAATACTCAAACTCACACTAATGTAAAAGTTATTCCTAACATTCTCCCCCATAGTTTTTACATGGTGCAAAAATATTCACACTCTTATCTAAAGTATGCTCACCCATTGTAGCATGCTAAACTATATGGCTCATGACCTTGATTTAACGATAGCCTCACTCCTCCTATGGTTTTACAGGTTTACCAAAAACTTTGACATAAACGAAACAAACAAAAATGTATGCCACCATATACTCTTAAGTATGCATACTACTAACGCAATCTTGATGCACATGACCACTATATGTGAAGGAATGCATCCCATATTTATATTACATAACTACAATAGATGTGTCACTAAGGGTCATATCTATAAAGAAGTAAGGAAATCATGAGATCTGTATAGTATTTGCTCTCTTAACTATTTCTAAAACATTGTTTACCTCCTATGGTTTTCTAGATCTACCACAAACCCTTTCAAGATCCATAAACTAACTTACATTGGTACTTTCTATCCTTTCACAATGTCTTCACATCAAAGAATTATATTCGAAATTATACATAGATTACATTACATGAATAGGAATTATTTTTCTATTCTTATTTTACAAACATACACAGTAGAAATGAAAAACACACCATACTAAAAATAACACATCACAAAATGTCACCAAAACATTGGTGTGGCTCCATCATTGGTGATTGATGAGAGGTCACTGAAAGACCTCCATCCTCCGTGTATCCTCCAACCTCTAATATGTCACTACTCACTTAGAAAATATCTTGATAAATCTTAGTTTCATGTTGTTTTGACTAAAATGGGGTCCCCCCCACAATACTGACATGCTTATCAAATGTCATGTACAGCCAAAAATACATTCGTAAGGTAAATTTTATTTTATCTTTTTACAATTAGGACTTTTTGACAAATTATGACATAATGTATAAAATGACTCTTGACTCATTTTTGACACTTTGACATAAAAATGACATGACAATAAACAATTATTATGACTTTTGACATTTTGAAAATAAACCCACAAAATTGACATAATATGTTTGACACTAAACAAAAAATGACTAATAATAAAGTCCTTACTTTTAATGGACAATTAACTATATTATGTTTTTATTTTATAAAGAAACTCATCAACTTGTAATTTACATTTAATAACCAAACTTTAAGAAAATTATGATGATAATAAAGACTCATAAAACTTGACCCTAATGTTGATGACAAACTAAGTCAAAATACTACGTAATAAAGATCATTAATTAATTATATTTTTAAATGACTCGTACACATAGAGACTTAGATGTAATTAATTGAGTGGTGACCTCTGATTATCCACTTAGTAATTCATTGTATGGACAAGATATGCAAAATAATTGGTTGATAAACAATAGTGAGCAAGTCACGATTTGAGATACAGATCGCTTTCCTTGTGAGAAGTTATTAACTCCATAAAAGTTGGGATATCTAATAGGTGGCATGATTTGAATAGCAAATTAGGTATACTATTTGAGTTGACTAGATGATTACATAGAATCATGACCAGATCTAAGGTACATGATGCAAATAACATCTTCATCATAGATTATTTGATGATAGGAATGGTACCAAATAAGTTGCACAAAGAATATCTATTACATACAATAAAGAAACTTATCATCTACACATGAGACGTGTGATGTAAACAATATATTGTACATGCAGTTTCACCATTGTAAGCATAAACAACAATATGCAGTCAAGGCAAATGCAATCAAATCTTAGTACACCTCTTTAGTTAGAAATTAATTTTGTAGGTTTCTCGATGCAAAATGATCATATTGATATTTAATTAAGTCAACAATGTGATGCAGGCTAAGATATGATCCAAAAATATTTCCAATGTTGAATCGAAGATGATGTAGCATGGACCAATGGTGATGGAGATTTGAACTTAGAAAATGTGATTCATGTTGTGGATGGTGCAAAAAAAACCAATGCCTCCTACAAACTGCTTTCTAAAACTACTTAAAGCATATATTTCATTAATGAAATCAATCATGAGCCAGATCAACCATATCTTGAAGTGGATTTGCCCCTTCATAGATTTAAAAGGCCATTTACCCACTCTAATACCACTATTGAGAGCTCAAAGAGCAAAACTCAGAAACAACCAGTGTATAAAATTTTAATTCATACAAAATAATAATCTTTTATTCTATATTCAACCATTCGGGAGTGTTTACAAATATATTGGATTTAGGACATCATGTTATTTCTAAGCTCCCTATAAAATCTCAACTACACAACCACTTAAACTATATGTGATATATTGTTGTTATAACAATATACACATTTAACAACCTTTCTATATTAACCATATGGTTACTAATTACTAACAAACTAATTTACCAATTACTATTTACCTCTCAGTAAATACTCAAACTCACACTAATTTAAAATTTATTATTAACATGCATAATATCATAAGTTAAATAAAAAATGTGCACACATAGTCTATTCTATCAATTCAATGGTAATACTTCTCAAATATATCAAAAACCAACTAAATACCCTAACACATGCCTGACTCCATGAGTAATAAAAAAGAGCAACAAATAATTTATTATGTGTTTATACAGATGAGCATCTCTGAATAAACATCCATATAGGTCATACAACATAACCAAATAATAACCAAGAGAACATCTCATAAACATGGCATAAGAAATAAATAAACAGAGCATATATGAGTATAAACATCAATAATGTTAATCGATGATAAACATGAGATAAACAAGATAATAAACATGGCATCATCTATATATATCAAATTCATATCATATACATATACATTAGCCTTGAAGGACCCAAAACTAAATGTCAATATATCTAAAATGTCCTATGCATAAAAGATATATACATATCATGATGATGTATCAAAAACCCATAAGTATGATGATACAATGAGTACAATGCCATAGGCTAAAATAATGCCTAAATGCCAAGATCCTTGTAATCAAATTTGGCTCTGTGTATTCATGGGACATATAGCTAAAGGTGGCCCTGGTGGTCCTGGTGGTGGTGGTCATGGTTGATGAACAGATTGGCTCAAGGCACTTGTAACATGAGTCCTAGTCTGAGACTGATCAGATCTACTCACTACCTTTTGTACATCCTAGATTTCAAAAGTAACAACCTATTGATCCTTTGCCATGGTAGACTCATAAGATTGCCTATAATAAGAGGCCTTATCCTTAGCCCAAAGGCTCTCTAGAATCATCTATGAGAATTTGACCTTTGTATTAGCTCCTCAAGTTGTATTTCACTCTCATATCAGCTTATCTAAAGTGGCCAATGTGTGATACTAATCGCTAATAGCCTGGTCTCTCTCATCAGTAAGTCGATCATGTACCTACACCATATTAGCTATCTCAACCTTCATCTAAGTGATCTTAGTTTATAGTTGAGTCATATTATAATACCTCATATCTAGGGTACCCTACACATCATGTAGCTAACACTATAACCCTACAACCTCTTGTACCCAAGCACTAACCTCCTACTCCAAAATGTTAATATCCTTACTTATTGTGGTTATACCTAAAGGCCCTACCTGATATGGATCCACTTGTGTGCTTGAATGCCCTTTCTAGCTTAAGCCAACCTATGCCACTACCACCACTATTAAGATAAGGTCCAATATCATCACATCTAGCCCCTCATCTTCATCTCCTTCATCCTAATCATCATCATCATCCCCCACCTCACTCTCCTACCAAGTCTTGTTGCTATCACTTGAGGTCTTGGCCTCCATCTCCTTAATATCCATAGGAACCTAACCCCCTATCGGTAATGGAGCTTTCAGCATCAAATGGCATACTTTCACCCACCAGTGCATAAACACTAGAGTGACCCCTATATCTGTAGCTCCTACATAAGCCCAAATAATCCATAGTATGTTAAGATAGCTCATTGTGGCCTCAATCCTTAGGATCATCAAAGTATCTCAACTAATCTCTCACCTGACATGAGCAAACCAATGCAACCCCTTAAGTACATCATATGTATAACCAAACTACCTAAGTACTCAATCTAGGTAGTACTCATCTATAATATGGGATTGCCTCCTAGTAAGAAAACATCTAGTGGTCATGAAGCCCATGTACCATCCATCCCTAAAACACTATAGCTAATAGGTGATGTATGACTTACAAATAAAAAACTATGGCATTAGATCATCAAGCATCTAATTATAGAAGGGGATGTCTCTTATTTTCCCATACCTATCATCTCCTATCTAAACCCAACCATAAGCCACTAGTTCCTCAAGGTCTTACACCCTACGCATCTTAACTAGTCACTCAATTATAATATTCTCCTAACCCCATACCATGAGAAGTGTATAAGCTCTAATTTTCCATCCACTATGATATGCTATTAGGTGTAAATCTCTGTATAATTATGCAAAAATAGTTGGTCCATAGGATAATTATGTAGAATCCTCTAACATACTCCTAACTATACCACCTAGGCCTGTATGAAAGTATCAATTGCTCTTGTTAGGTAGAAATATGTCATTGATAATGGCCATAAGGACAATAACCTCTTAATCAATCAAGGTTGGTGGTGAAGGATCCCCAGTAAGTAGATCATCTAGATGAATATCGATGTAGGCCTTAATCAAGTCTATATCAACCTTTCCCTAAACCATGGGGATACCCTGATAGCTACATAAATCATCTAAAACCACCTAATACTATGTCATTACTATCTAAAATAAGTGTCTCTAATGCATCTGTAGCTTGAGGATACACTAGGTATCCTCAAGTGTGATGGTGGCCTCCCCAGTCAGCAAGTGAAAAGTTGACATCTCATTATACCAGTGTTTCATGGGCACACTCAGATAAGCTCGATCTAACTAGATAACTAGCATTCATGCCATGACATGCAGGTCTATCATCTACAGGAATCTCACCATGCCCTTAGGTTAGATTTGTGGGGTCTATAGATAATGGGACCATCTCTCATAACATGTAAGAACAACCAATCATTCCTACAATCAAAAAAGTTAGTGTCAGCGTAACTGCATACCACTAATAGATCATAAGCCTCACCTACTTAATCTAATTGACCCTTTTTAAGAGGTTAGACCCTTTTTAGGTCCTCAAAATTAGTTATTTTTAGTTCCCAGGGCAAATCTCCCATTTTTTAAATGGCAAATATGTTGTTTCGGTGATTTTGCACATTTTATGGCAAAAACATCTTTTTTATTCTCACAAAAATGGCAACTTCACCTAAAATGGTTGAAATCACCATTTTAGTAATTTCCACCCTTTTTTGGCATTACTGCTATTTTTGGAAATGGTGACTTTACATGAATTCACCATTTTGCTTAGTGAAGCTACCATATGCCCTACCATGCAAATGGTGATTTCACCACTTTTTGCCTTCCAAAATTAATTAATTCTAATAAATTCAAATTAATGACCAATTTAGGTTTACTTATCGATGCCCTATCATGTGATGGCCGCATTTGCTCCCTCACTCACTTTGATATGTGTTATCAAGCTCCTTTGCAAGCTATTTTCTCTTAGCAATTTGCACAAAAAATTAGAGATAAATTTCTTAATAGGCTAGGGTGAAAATGAATTGTTTTTCACCCCAAGGGTGAATATATAGCCACTAATTTGAATGTTTACCCCTAGGACTTATAGTTCATCCTTGCCACTAATTTGAATGTTTACCCCTAGGACTTATAGTTCATCCTTCATAGTCTAGGAAGTATATTTTTCACATCTATGGTCCATTTTGCATGTCGTTTGATCCTACATGATTTTTTTTGTCATATTATAACTAGATGATCTTTTTGGGCCTCCCCTGAGACCCATTTAATAACATGATTTTTTAGCCTATATCCCATGTTTGTTTGAATGTGTATATTTACACTCATAATTAGGCTAAAAATGTGTTTTTATCCTTTGCCATATCATCGTAAATCCATTTTACATATTTTTTACATAAGCCACCCTCGCCAATTTGCCCCATTATGGCAAATTCTATTTTTAACTAATTTAATGATTATAACTGCCTAAGGGCAAATCATTATTTTTGCATTTCATGCTAATTATTATAATCACCATAGGCAAATCATTGTTTTAAACTGCTCCACCTTTCCTTCTAGGGTAAATGCATGTGTCACTGATTATAACCACCTTTGGGCAAATTAGTGTTTCTTATTTTTCTTTCTTGATTATAACCACCTTTGGGCAAATCAGTGTTTTTCCCACTTTTAGTTATTAATTATAACCACCTTTAGGCAAATTAGTGTTTCCCATTGTTTTACTGATTATAACTACCTATGGGTAAATCAGTACCCATTCCATCACCCTATTGAGGCATCTATCTATGCCACTACTTATAATAGCATTTGGGTAAACTAGTGTCACATACTTCATTATTGATCATAACTGCCTTTGGGAAAATCAATGACTCTATTGTCATTACTGTTTATAAATGCCTTTGGTAAATTTAGTAATTTCATCCTTGTTACCACTAGATCATGTCATTTTATTCATTTCAATGGAAGGTTCAATGATTTTATTTTGACGCACACTCCCTCGAGAGAGCATCAAGGGCTTATCAATTTCCCTTTGGGGCGTGAACCATTTAGACTAATGACTTTTTCATTCATTGAAAATATGTTATTTTACATGTGTCTCACAATAGCTTATCAAATAGGAGAAAATTATAGACACTAAGTTTTAGCCACTTTCATGCCTAACCTAGGATTCATTTCAATTTATAGTAAATGACACATTTTAAACCTAAAAATCACTTGAATTGTCCAAATTTGTTCATTTAATGGATTTAATTGCCTATAAATGTGATGAGGCTAGCTTATTTGGTGTATTACCTTGTATGCATCACTAAGTTGTTAGGAATTAAAAGAATTTAAACCAAATTTAAATCACCATAAAATCACATAACCAGATTTTTAAATGTGAAATCAGATTTAATTATGCACTAAAATGCATCACAAAAACAATTCCTCAAATCATAGTTAAATGTAGCTATAATGAAGAGAATAAAAACAACAATAAAATCATAACACAGATCTATCGTGGTTCACCCAATATGGGCTACATCCACTAAGAAAGTCCTCAATAAAATCTATAAACAAGATTACAAAGAACCTCTCAAAGAGATAGAATATCTCCTACAAAAAAGGTTGCACATATGTTATGTTGCACCTTCTCCTGCACCTACACAATGTTGTATCAAAGGTTGTTATACCACACCCTATAAATAAACACCTGTACTTTGAAAAAACATCTGCACTTAGACTTTATCTTTCAAAATCCATACCCTGTAAAAATTCACATCACTCTGAATAGTCACTCCACCCCTATATATATAACAAATGAGGAAAAATCCAATAAACAAGGATAAAAATCACCATGCTTATCCAAGATAAGCATTATCCATAAGGTAACATGCTAATTCTACCTAATCAAGCTTATCCACAAGCTCCATCAAGAAGGAACACAACATGTTAATTTGTCCTCCTCTAAAGGGCACATTTTACAATGACATATGATCACAACCAACTCCTTGAAACAATCAAGTCATTCCATTTTCCAATAAATAACTATCTCCCTAAAAACAAGGAAGTCAACATCGACAATAGACATCTAACAACTGACTCCATAAAATATGGAAGATAGAGAAATTAGAAAATTCAAGGAATATTCCACTCACATGGAAGCAAGGTTACACAAAAGGTGGAGTGGGGAAAAATGTGATCCCCACATTTATGGATCTCTCTAAGCCCCCAAAGTGTGCCACCAAGGTCATGTTATAGCCCCAAAGGGCTCCACACTCAACAATCTCCCCCTTGGAGACCGTTTCTCCTGAACAAAATCTATCACTGCTCCATGACCACTAAGGCCAACCAAATCTGAACATAGTCTCAATTTGTCTAATGTGACCACCTTGGTTATCATATCCCCAAGATTATGGCTAGTATGAATCTTCTCTAGCTTCACATGTTTTCCTCTAAAGTTATCCTGATGAAGTGATAACATAATTGAATGTGTTTTGTCCTCAAGTGGAAAGCGAATTTTTTTGCCAAATGAATAGCACTTTGACTATCACTATGTAGTCTCCCAATTTATTTCTCATTCCCTAACTCTTGAAATAACTCCTATAACCAAATCATCTCCTTGCTAACCTCTGTGATAGCAACATACTTTGCCTTTGTGGTTGATAAAGCCACAATCTTATATATCATGGAAATCCAACTAACCATTGTATCTCCAATAGTAAATATATATCCTATCATAATCCTCTTGTTATCAATATCCCCTACCATATCTGAGTCCACATAACCATGTAAAGTGGTATCTAATCTACCATAACATAATGCAACATCAATGGTTCCTCTCAAATACTGAAGAATCCATTTCACTACTTGCCAATGCTCATAAATAGGATCACTCATGTACCTGCTCACAACTCCCACTACTTAGGCAATATCTAGCCTAATACAAACCATGGCATACATCAAGTTACCAACTATCAATGAGTAAGGTACCCTGGACATATTAAGCTTTTCAATCTCCATCTTAAGACACTGCTCCTTTGATAATCTAAAGTGGCCTATCAAAGGAGTACCAATATATTTAGCATTTAACATGTTAAACCTTTCCAAGACTTTCTTCACATACTCTGATTGGGATGAAATCAACTTCCTCTCCTTCCTATCATGAGTAATCCTCATACCAAGGATTAGTTTTGTTTCAACCAAATCCTTCATAGAAAAGGAGTTACTAAGTTATTTTTTGAGTATATAAATATGTTATATGTTTTTTCCTACAACTAACATGTCATCCACATACAAGCATAATATAATAAAAGAACCATCATCAAAATGTTTGATATACACGCAATGGTTAGAATTATACCTTTGATATTCTTGTTCTAACATAAAATAATCAAATTTCTTATACCATTGTCGTGGAGCTTGTTTAAGGCCATACAATCTCTTCTTTAGTTTGCACACATAGTTCTTCCCTTTGACCTCATATCCATGTGGATGCATCATATACAACTCTTCATCCAAATCACCATGAAGAAAAGCAATTTTCACATCTAACTATTCTAAGTGAAAATCCTCAACTGTAACTAAATTAAGAATAGTCCTAATAGAAGTCATTTTTAGAACAGGATAAAAATCTCATCAAAATCAATACCTAATTTTTGTGCAAACCCCTTGACTACCATTTTGGCCTTATACCTTTTCCTTCCTTCATCTTCTTCTTTTATTCTAAAGATCCACTTGTTTGGCAATGCACTCTTACCCTTGGGTAGCCTTACCAAATCCCACATTTGGTTCTCCATGAGAGATCTATGCTCCTCATCCATGGCTTGCTCCCACTTCATCCTAGCATCTACCTGCATTACTTTCTCATAACACTCTGGTTATCCATTGTTAGTGAGTAACAAATAATTCAAATAAGGAGAAAAACATTCAGGTCCTTTTCTTACTCTAGAAGACCTTTTTACCATCAAAGTTTGGGGTCCTTGTGTAGAAGGTTCTTGAACTAATTCATTAGATACTTTGCCATCCACAATTTCATCCAATATTGTGTACTCTTTCTATTCATGTTCCTATTCCTGCAACAAATTCTTATACATGACTTTTTCATTAAAGATTACATCTTTAAACCAAAATATTTTCTTATCTTTAATGCTCCATAGATGGAAACCAAATTCATCCTCACCATATCCAACAAATGTGCATTTTTTTATTTTGCCTCTAACTTGGTCTCATCCTCTTTCTCAATAAGAGTAAAAGCCTCACATCCAAAGACTCTAAGAAAAGAATAATCAACATTCTTACCATACCAAGCTTGTTTAGGAATTCCTCCATCCAAAGGCATAAAATTTCCTCTGTTAATTAGATAAATTATCATGCTAGTTGCTTTTGCCTAAAACTATAAAGGTAACCCTACATGTAACCTCATGCTCCTAACACATTTCATATTGTTTTATTCATCCTTTAAGATACCCCATTCTACTGTAGAGTTCTTAAAACCATCCTTTGCCTATGGATTCTATTTTAGAATAATAATCAAATAAATCATTACTATAATACTCACTTATATTATCTCATTTAAGACATTTCAACTTGAGACATGTTTCATTCTCAACCAAGGCTTTCCATTTCTTAAAAGTGTCAAATACATTAGATTTTTTTTAATTTAATAAACCCAAACTTTCCTAGTTGCATCATCAAAAAAAGTGACATAATAATTGGAACCACCAATAGAAGATACTTGAGTTGTTCCCCATACATCTGAATGTACCAACTCTAACTTGTGCTATTTTTTTATGGGTTCAACTTTTAGGAACTTAACTCACTTCTATTTCCCATACACACAATTCTCACAGAAGTCTAAATCAATGTATTTTAATCCAAGTAAATTGTCTTTTAAGATCTCCATGCCCTTATGGCTCATATGACTGAGCCTGTAGTGCCACATAGTTGTATTTCCATCTATAGCAACTAAATCACAAGAATCAACACTACTAGTCAAATATAAAGAAATAACTTTCTTACCTCTCAAAACCACAAGATCACCTTTGGTAACTTTCTAAGAATTTATAGTAAACATTATCGAACAGCCCTCACTGCCTAATTACCCCACTAAAACCAAATTCTATATCAACATAGGCATGTGTCTGACATCCTTAAGTAGTCACATGTTCCCATTCTATATTTTCACCTGAACATAACCTTTCCATACTATCTCACATGGTTCATCATCACCAAGATAAACATGTCCCAAATTCTTTTGAACATAATCAGTAAAATAATGCCTATGTAGGGTGGCATGAAAAGAAGCCCCTGAATTTAATACCCAAGACTCAAAAAAATTATCCATAGAAATAATTAAGCCATCCTAACATGATTTACCTAATGTCACATTTACCTAATTTATTTCCTCCTTGTTGGCATTCTTATCCCAAAGTAACCAATAATCCTTCTTTGAGTGTCCACTCTTTCCACAAGGCCAACATATCATCTTAGATCTAGATCTGGATTTAGATCTACCCTTTGACTTTTCATGGTTTCCTTTGCTCTTATCCTTTTTCCTCCCTATAGTTTCAATAGAAAAATCATCACTTAAAGATGATTCACTAGTGATTTTCCTTCACATTTCCTCGCTAAGAATCACACCTACAACATCCTCAAAATTTAAGCTTCCCTTGGTAGGGACTGCATTACTCACAACCATAACCAAGCTATCCCAACTATCAGGCAAAGAACACAAAATCATAAAATCTCTAACTTCATCATCAAAATTAATTCCAAAAAAAGTGAGAATACTTACAACCATATTAAAATAATTTAAATGACTAGCAATAAAACCATTCTCAAACATTTTCATATTAAATAATCTTTTCATAAGAAAAATTTTAATTTGAGGTAGAGGATTTCTCATAAAACTTTCCAAGTTTATACATGAGATTATTTGTAGTTTTCTCATCTAAAATATTAAATGAAAAAAAATATGCAAGGCATAATCATATGGTTTCCAATGCCTTTCTATCAAGCAATGACCAATCTACATCACTCATACTTACAGGTTGTTCTCCTTTCTCCTCCAAGGGGAGATGAAGCTCCTTCTAATACAAGTAATCTTCTATTTGCATTATCCATAAACCAAAATTATTACCATCAAATTTCTCAATCTTGAATCTGATCTCTTCTCCCATAGCTAACATTCAAGCTAATAACCCTTGTGATTTACTACTTCAGCAAGAACATAACCAATGCTCTAATACCAGTTGTTAGGAATGAAAAGCATTTAAACCATATTTAAATCATCATAAAATCACATAACCAAATTTTTAAATGTGAAATCAGATTTAATTATGCACTAACATGCATCATAAAAATAATTCCTCAAATCACAATTAAATGTAGTTATAATGGAGAGAATAAAAATAGCAATAAAATCATAACATATATCTACCGTGGTTCACCCAATGTGGGCTACATCCACCAAGAAAGTCCTCAATAAAATTTGGAAACAACATTACAAAGAACCTCTCATAGATATAGAATATCTCCTAAATAAAATGTTGCACATATGCTATGTTTCACCTATACCTACACCTGCACAATATTGTATCACAAGATACTATACCACAACCTATAAATAAACACCTACACTTTACAAAAACATATACACTTTGACTTTGTATCTCAAAATCCACACCCTAAAAAAATTCACATCACTCTAAATAGTCACACCACACCTATATATATAAAAAATGAGGAAAAATCCACCAAACAAGGAGAAAACTTGCCATGCTTATCTAAGTAAAGCATTATCCACAAGGTAACATGCCAATTCCACCTAAGCAAGCTTATCCACAAGCTCCATCAAGAAGGAAGATGCCATGTTTATCTCTCCTCCTTTAAAAGGCACATTTTGTAATGACATGTGATCACAACCAACTCCTTGAAATAAGGAAGTCATTCCCTTTTCCAATAAACAACTAGCTCCCTAAAAACAAGGAAGTCAATATGGAAAATAAACATCTAACAACTAACTCCATAAAATATGGAAGACATAGAAATTAGAAACTCACATGGAAACAAGGTGGAGTGGAGAAAAATGTGCTCCCCACATTTATGGAGCTCTCTAAGCCTTGAAAGTGTACCACTAAGGTCATGTGATATCCCCAAAGGGCTCCACACTTAACAATATCTTAAAAGAATTTAAACCAGACTTAAATCACCATAAAATCACATAACCAAATTTTAAATGTGAAATCACATTTAATTATGCACTAACATGCATCATGAAAATAATTCCTCAAATCATGGTTAAATGAAAGCAATAAGGAGAAAATAAAACCATAACACAGATCTTCCATGGTTCACCCAATATGGACTACATCCATTAAGAAAGTCCTTAATAAAATTTGTAAACAAGATTACAAAGAACCTCTCACAGAGATAGAATATCTCATGTTGAATTAACAAATGAACTCATTAAATTGCTGATCTAAAACTATCAACATTGTTACACATATGCTATGTTGCACCTACACCTACACCTACATAATACTATATCACAAGATGTTATACCATACCCTATAAATAAATACTTGCACTTTGCAAAAAATATTTGCACTGACTTTGTCTCTCAAAAGCCACACCCTACAAAAATTCACATCACCTTGAATAGTCACACCACATTTGTATATATAACAAATGAAAAAAAAATCACTAAATAAGGAGAATTGTGTAATACTTATCCAAGATAAGTATTATCCACTAGGTAACACCTTTCCTCCACCTAAGCAAGTTTATCCACAAGCCCACCTAAGGAGGAACTTGCCATCCTCATCTCTCCTCTTCCAAAGGGCACATTTTATAATGACATGTGACAACAACCAACTCTTTAAAACAAGGAAGTCATTCCCTTTTCCAATAAAATACTAACTCCATAAAAATAAGGAAGTCAACATGGAAAATAGTCATCTAACAACTAACTCCACAAAATATGGAAGACATAAAAATTAGAAAATACTAGGAATATTCCACTCACATAGAAGCATGGTTCCACAAAAGGTGGAGTGAGGGAAAATGTGCTCCCCACATTTTTGGATCTCTTTAAGCCCCCAAAATATACCCCCATGGTCATGTGATAGCCCGAAAGGGATACACACTCAACAATCTCCCACTTGGAGGCCATTTCTCTTGAACAAAATCTATCACTATTTCATGACCACTAAGGCCAACCAAATCTTAACATAGTCTCAATTTGTCCAATGTGACCACCTTGGTCATCATATCCATAGGATTATGGTTAGTATGAATCTTCTCTAGATTCACCAAGTTCTCTTCCAAAGCCATCTTGATGAAGTGATAACATAACTAAATATGTTTCATCCTCGAGTAGAAATCACAGTTCTTTTCTAAATGAATAGCACTATAACTATCATTGTGTAGTCTCCTAACTTCCTACTCATGCCCCAACTCTCGAAATAACTCCTATAACCAAATCATCTCCTTTCTAGCCTCGATAGTAGAAACATACTTTGCCTTTGTGGTTGACAAAGCCATAACCTTTTGTATCCTAAAAATCCAACTAACCACTGTATCTCTAACGATAAATATATAACCTATCATACTCCTGCCACCAATATACCCTACCATATCTGAGTCCACATAACCATGCAAAGTGGTATCTTATCCACCATAACGTAATGTAAAATCCATGGTTCTTCTCAAATACCAAAGAATCCATTTCATTGTTTGGCAATGCTCATAACCAGAATCACTCATATACCTTCTCAAAACTTCCATTGTTTGGGAAATATCCAACCTAGTACAAACCATGGCATACATCAAGATGCCAACTATTGATGAGTAAGGTACCTTGGACATCTTAAGATTTTTAACCTCTATATTGGGACACTACTCCTTTGATAATCTAAAGTGGCCTACCAAAGGAGTACCAATATTTTTAGCATCCAACATGCTAAACCTTTCCAATACTTTCTTCGCATGCTCTGATTGGGATAAAATTAGCTTCCTTTCCTTCCTGTCATGAGTAATACTCATACCGAGGATTTGCTTTACTACACCCAAAACCTTCATAAAAAAGTAGTCACTAAGTTGTTTCTTAAGTATATCGATATGTTGTATGTTCTTTCTTGTAACTAACATGTCATCCACATATAAGCATAAAATAATAAAATAAACGTCATCAAAATGTTTGATGTACATGTAATGGTCAGAATTACACATTTGATATTCTTGTTCTAACATAAAACAATCAAATTTCTTATACCATTGTCGTGGAGCTTATTTCAGGCCATACAAGCTCTTCTTTAGTCTACACATACAGTTCTCCTTCCCTTTGACCTCATATCCCTATGGCTACTTCATATACAACTCTTCATCCAAACCACCATGAAGAAAAGTAGTTTTCACATCTAACTCTTCATCCAAATCAGAGCTAAATTTCTTAATAGGCTAGGGTGAAAATGAATTGTTTTTCACCCCAGGGGTGAGTATATAGTCACTAATTTTAAGTTTTACCTCCTAGGGCCTATATTTCATCCTTCATAGTTTAGGAAGTGTATTTTTCACATCCATGGTCCATTTTTCATGTCATTTGATCCTACGTGATTTAGTTTTTGGTCGTATTATAAACAGATGATCTTTTTGAGCCTCCCTGGAGACCCATCTAACAATATGATTTTTTAACCTATATCATATGTTTGTTTGAATGTGTATCTTTACACTCATAATTAGGCTAAAAATATGTTGTTGTCCTTTGCTAGCTCATCATAAATCTATTTTACATATTTTTTGCATAAGCCACACTTGCCAATTTGCCCCATTATGACAAATTCTATTTTTGAACAATTTAATGATTATAACTACCTATGGGAAAATCATTATTTTTGAATTTCATGCTAATGATTATAACCACCTATAGGTAAATCATTATTTTTAACTACTCCACCTGCCCTTCTAGGGTAAATGCATGTGTCACTGATTATAACCACCTTTGGGCAAATCTGTGTTCTTCCCACTTTTAGTTATTGATTATAACCATCTTTCAACAAATTATTGTTTCTCATTTTGTTACTAATTATAAATACCTATGGGTAACTCAGTACCCATTCCACTACCTTGTTGAGGCATTTATCTATGCCACTACTTATAACTACATTTGGGCAAACTAGTGTCACATACTTTGCTACTGATTATAACTGCCTTTGGGCAAATTAGTGCCTTTTATGTCATTAAAATTTATTAATACCTTTAGTAAATTTAGTAATTTCACCCCCATTACCACTAGATCATATCATTTTATTCATTTCAAGGAAATGTTCAATGATTTTATTTTGACACATGCTCCCTCAAGAGGGCATCAAGGTCTTATCGATTACCCTTTGGGGTATGAACCATTCAGATTAACAACTTTTTCATTCATTGAAAAGATGTTATTCTACCTATGTCTCACAACACCTTATCAAATAGGGGGAAATTATAGACACTTAGTTTTATCCACTTTCATGCTTAACCTGAGATTCATTTCAATTTATAGAAAACAACACATTTTAAACCTAAAAATAACTTGAATTTTCCAAATTTATTTATTTAAGGGATTTAATTGCCTATAAATATGATGAGGCTATCTTATTTGGTGTATTACCCTGTATGCATGATTAACTGAGTTTAGTTCTAACCCTAGTAAAATTATGACCTAGTAATTTGACACTTTTGGCCTATCAAGCTATTAATTCATAACATTTAAGATAATTTTCAAAATCCAAAAAAACTAAGCAAGATTAATTACATTGCAAATCTTAATTAACTTGCCTAAACAAAAATTCTAAATAAAATTAGTGAATTTCATTTACCAAAAAAGAAAATTTAGCCAAATATGAAGTCAAAGGTCAAATAATCCAATAAAGTGATTTATTATCTCCTAAATATTCCAAAATTTATGAGTCACAACCTCAAAAATATCTAAATTTAGTTGTCATGCCTCACAAATATCTGAAATTTAGGTGTCAAGATTTCATGAGTGATTGACCCAACCCAGAGTTATACTGACTCAACCTAGGTTAATTTAGACTCAATCTAAGTTAGAATTTAACATAACCTCCTTAGGGTTAGATTTATTTCTTAGAGATATAAATACAAGTGCCCACAACATATACCAACAAGGTTTTGTGTGTAAGGTTATTCTACTGGAATACCTTCTTGAAGCCTTTGAGAGTAGTGTTATAATGACCAATTTATGCCAAGTTTTGCACCAAGACATAAGTGACTATTGGAGAGATGCTACCACCATGGAAGAACATTTTTAGAAAACTCAAATCATCATAGGCCAAGAATGAACATCCTTATGCCAACAAGTAAGCATCAAATTTGATAAAAGAGGTAAGATATTTGTATTGTCTTTATCTCTATTTTGTGATTTTTTTTATTACATTATACTCTCCCTAGTTCTTAGGCAAGAGTGTTTAGTCCTAATGTATTTTTATGCTTGATGTTTTATCATTTTGACTAACAAGGGATTAATATACATTTTTTTTACTCTTGAAACACCAAAGGTACACTAAGAAGGTAATCATTTTTTAGATTCTAGTTATTGTTTCTATTTTTACCCCAAAATGCCACTAATTCTTGAGAAATAATCAAATCAGCTAGAGATACCCATGCCATAGTCTCCACCATTGTTTTCAGCCACTATGACCATTGAGAAAATTATATGCTTCACAAGGTATGTGGTTGAAGTTACTCCAATAAGGGAACCTTGTCTATGGGATAGAATTATTCATCCACCTCTATAGTTCCCAATATAAATAAGTGCATCATTGGTACCATCAGTTATAATAATCCCTCCTATGACTCCTCCATCTTCCATATCTAAAGACCCACACCCATATGAAGAAATAGGGGAACTTACTATTCCCAAATAGGTAAATAAAATATATAATATGAGGGACGAGAGATAGAAGATAATTATTACATAATTACCTATAGTCTCTATCAGTTTGATAAGAAGAGTGGAACCATCCAGAGGGTAAGGAAGAGTAAGGAAATGAACCTCAATGCCAGGGAGGAGATGGAATTTAAAAAAAGAGAAAATACGTTTCCCTTATTAAAAAAGGCTAAAGGGGAATCCCAATGATCCCAATGAATATAATGAAGACTTCTATACTTTCATAGACATAGTTGGTGAGGCTATGAAGGAGATGTACAAGAGCAAAGCAGAGGAAAAGTAAAGATTGCTATAGAGGCAAACTATCCAGGCCCCTCTAAAAATTAATGAGAGTGTCAAAAGTGCAGCCATAAGGCTGCATAATATTTTGAATGGCATTAAATTTTCTAGGACAAAAAGCCAAATAGAGAGAAATAAAGTGTTTAATTTATGGCATCAATTTAATAAATTGGAAAAGATACTAAATTTCTTGATTCATTGTTCTAGGAGCACTGCTTTCAATCAGTTGAGTTTGATGTCTAGTCAAGACACAGCTTGAGCTCTAAACTATGTTATTACAAAGAGAGATACTTCCATTGTATAGTAAAATCAATATAAGGCCTTGTCAATAAATAGTGTAAAGCATGAGAATGAAGCTTTAGGGATTTTGAATAGCATGAGTGTCACTGATGTGATTATTCTTGTATGTGAACTGGTGCCGCATTTTGAAAACCTCCTTAAATCAATAACAAAAAACATTAAGGAGGAAGTAAAGGGTACAATTTATAAAACCAATGATGAATATAGCTAATAAGTTTTGTGAAGTATATAGTAACCAAGCTAGAAACCTTAGGAGCAAAGTTCAAGTGTTTAAAAGTGAAACATCCAAGGTGGATGGTTGAAAACATCAAGATTTTCAAGCCTTCTTTACTTGATTTTGCAATTATTAATAAGTATTTTGAAGTAGCCCATGTTTTATTTAAAAAACTTAAGGCTAAGGATATGGTTTCCAAGTCAACAGTAAGTACATAGTCAGTTGTCAATATTGCCACATAAACATAGGGTTCCTAATTTATAGGATTTAAAGTCATATAGACTCCCATGGTTCCAATTTTGATCCCACAAAGAATAATAGTGACAAATCCTTAATCTAGCTATTACTCTACCATCTTCTTCAGCTAGCAGTGCCACATTAGCACTATGATAAATATAAATATGTATTCACATGTTTCAATTAATTTAAAACGTTAGTTCCTAACTTATTTACATTACATGTATATATTGTATTTATAATTGAAGAATAAATTTTGAGTAATCAACATTGTACATGCATGATTTGCATGAATTTAACGTATAATGTTATTTTTGAACATGTAAATTTAGACTACACTTAAGAGACGAGGTCTTCCCCATCCCAATCCTATATATACTTAAAACCTTCCATTCCCAAAGGGAGGAGAATTTTGGTTATTTAGATTAATAAAATAAGATCTATATTCCTAGTCTTGATGTGCAAATCTTGATTCTTATCCAACTTGTGGATTGTGTAAGAAGTGTTATCATTTTGGTTTTATAGTCTTTGTTATGTATGAGTTATCTTTTATTTATAATCATTCATATTTATATGCAAAAGGCATTCAAATAAACTATATCTTAATATGAATGACTATAAATAAAAGATAATCCTTTTTTGTAGATGTGTTATTACAGTCTAAGCAAACATGCCAACATTTGATTTCATGTGTTTAATTATGTTGTATTATAGTTCCCTTTGACTCCTAACCATGTTTTTTTGTTGGTGTGTTACAATAGCTTACAAAAAATATTGGTCTTTTATTTCTTATCCTACCTTAGTTCAAGTATTAGTCTTAAAAGGTTTCATCTAGTGTGATCCATAAGTCTCCTTTTATACTCTACCTTTCCCTCCTTTTTGAGTTTCTTTTGAAGTCTTGCCCATCTCAAGTAGATCTAGGTTCACCCACCTCCAACTCATTCATGCTAAATAATCTACCTCGTTCATTTTTATTCCACCAATAGTTTGTTTATAAAACCCAATACCCCACAACTCATGTCTTAGAGTGAAAACATTTTCATTGATCCTAAAATATTAGAGGCTAACTCATAAATTTATGTGGTGGGTATAAACCCACATCAACAGAGTCAAACTTAAGATAGTGTTATAAGGAGGGATTGAACCTCTACCTATATTCTCTTTGAAAATAATTACTTGGGTTGCATTAGAAGCACCTAAAAGATTAAAAAGGCCTAGCTCAGATAATAATTTATTATTAATACCTTTGGAAATCCATAGAAAGCTTAGATCTGATAAGAGAATTAGGAGAGAATCTTGAGCCCAATCATTCTCTCTATTAGATAGCCTCATCTTCTATTACTCCCAATGGCTTGCCTACAATAAGAAGAAGAAGAAGTTTCCCCTTGGGCTCCACCTTGGCTAATTGGCTCTATTATGAATGTTATTGGAGCTATCTATTATTTACCCAAAAAAAAATTGACAAATAATTGCCTTCTTTTTCTCCCTTGAGAGGAAGGATTACAAAATAAGATATTAACAAATTTAAAACTTCTATGGGGATATTGAATATAACCCACAAAGATGTGTCATGCAAACTATTCCCCTTCATATTGTAAGATGCAGCCTATGACTAGTTATAGAATATCCTAGCAGGATCAATTACATCTTAGACTAATTTCCAAAACACCTTCTTGGCACAATTTGGCTAGGTCACTAGTTCAACTATTGGTTATCAAAACTTTGCAAGTATGAGGAGAGAACCAAATGAGACAACATAAGCTTTCAATGTTAGGTTCCATAAAATATATAGCATATTTGAGACTACTTACACACCCAAAGAGGAATTGGCCCTAGAAATATACAAGAATGATCTAGACCCTATGACTATTTTATTTCTACATATATTTGTCAGTATTGATACATTGCCTTTGGTTTATGCCAAAGCTATCAACATAAATAAATAACTAAACCCTCAGATGCAGTCTTTGTCTCCACTCACTTTTGGTCCTTATTTTTTGGCCTTTAGTCCAATTCCAAATGCAAATCAAAATATTATGGCCCAAAACTAGAACCTGGTCTATAATCAGTTGCCCTTAACCCAAGCTCTACCCAATCAACATCTTGGTTTTCTAAATATTTATGTGCCCAGCGAGCAAAGCCGTAATCAATCTTTGATACCAGTCAATGCTACTACAACACAAGTAATCAATTCTAATTCCACAAAAAATGAATTAAAATCAATATAGAGGATGCTCCATAAACTAAGTAATGAATTTCTCAACATGCATAAACACATGGGTAATATTGGAGGCTAGAACACCAATCAGATCTTTGGATTCCATAAATACAATAGGCCATTCAACAGGTCTGTAAATAATCAATAATAAGTCTTATCCAATAAGATGCAAAAAATCAACATTATGGAAGTGGCCCTTCCTAATTGATGTAGGGTTCATAACACACACAACATGTTGATCTCAACTACATCGAGTTATACATAGCCTTCAAGATCTTTCTAAAGGAGCTGGATAGGTAAGAGGGCTCTACACATCAAATAGAACCTTCTTCCTCTACTAATCCTAGACACTCCATCACATCAATGGTCTTTGAGACCTATGATCTCCCAATTCTAAGAGAGGATGATAATGAACTAGAGGATAATATGGATGAGATTCATGAATTTCAATAGTTCTATAAGAACAAATACAATATAAGAAACAAGTATCCAATTACCACTTCAACACCTCCAAACAATAATGCTACTACTCCTCCAGATTCTTAGGCCAAAAACAACCCACCTCCCCTAGGAGAGATGAGTAGTTACAAAGCATAGAACCTTAACATAGAGCTGGGTACAACATTGTTAAAGAGATGAATAAAATTAAGGCCAATATCACCCTACACAAATTGGCTCAGATCACCAAATAGAGAGAGTTATTTCTCAAGGCCTTGACTTGGAGATACTTTACACTGGAAAAACCCAAGGATGTACATACCAATGTGATGGTATTTAAAGATAAACCTAAAGTACTACCATTTGTTCTAACTATATGAATGTTCAAAAAGAATGTGCATAGTTACTTGGTTTAATTTGGAGCCTCAACTAATGTGATATCAACAACTATTTGCCAAAAGTTAGATTTGACTCCAGAAAAGTCAAAGATAGTGGTCTTGCAATTTGACAAGTCTTTGGTCTCATATGTCAAATAATTAATGAACATATGAATTTAGTTGGCATATGAGCCACATGTGTAGCAAGCCATTGACATCTTGGTCTCTGACATTCCATAAGCCTATAGGTTATTACTAAGTCATGATCTATCTAAGATATTGATTAGATATATGGCCATTGATTTCTCTCACACGTGGGTTACCTAGAAGGGGGTAGCCATCCAAATCTAAGTGGACCACGAACCCAAGATGAAACATCTAATCATTGAGTACAATGCCATTAATGAAAACGTAGACTTCATATCTTCTCATGGAAGCATGTAAATGTTTACCACTAGACAAGAATATGCATTGCATGAACAAGAATTTGAAGGTCCATCTCAGTTAGGGACTCTCTATTTCAATAGAGTCAAGTCAAAACAAGGTTATGGTGTGGGTGTGGCCTTGATAGATATATATGGAAAGAAGTATTTTTCCACTTACAAGTTGTAGTTCCCTTACACTAGTAACATAGCATAATATGAAGCTCTAATACTTGGCCTACAGTTCATACTCAAGCATAATGTTAAACTAATGCAGATCTTTAGCAACTCTTAATTGGTGGTCAATCAAATCAAGAATAAGTATCAATGTAAGCTCACTTATTTAAATAAGTTAAAACATATAACTTTGGACTTCATTGAGTCCTTTTAAAGATTCAACATCAAAGTTATACCTTGAGAGTAGAACCAGATAATTGATTTGTTAGCAACTTTAGCCGCTAATCTGGCACCACTCCAAGAGTCAAAGATGTAGAATTTATTAGTGGAGTTAGTCCCTTACCCCTCCATCCCAAATAATGTGGATGACTTCTATGTGTTCAAAGATGACCAATAGATAATGCAATTAATGAATAACTTTGGATATTTAGAAGCCTAGATAATAGATGAAAAGGATGTTGAACCTATGCATGGTAAGGACTTGAGAGAAGGTGGTGTTTTAAAATTAAAGGAAGATCACATCCCTTTTATTATGGTTTCTTTATAATGAGCTTTTGATCTAGACCCCCAAACTCAGAAGTAGACACCACCAAGAGCCATTGAATCAACTTTTACCAAATAAAATTTGGGCACTGACCAACACCCTTAGTAAGTGAATGTGGGCCTAAGTTTCACTCAAATTGAGAAACAAAAGTTGAAATACCTACTAATAAAATACAAATATGTTATAACCTAGACATATGAAGACCTAAAAGTCTTTGACCCTAGATTCATTACTCACACCATCCCGTTGAAGATAGATCAGAAGCCCTATAGGTAGAGACAAAGGATAGTTAATCCAATTTTGGAAGCTATAATTCAAATAGAAATATAGAGATATTTGAGGACAGGATTGTTTTCCCAATTAGGCACTCTACTTGGATGGCTAATTTGGTACCAGTCAAGAAAAAGAGTAGAGAAATCAAACTCTATGTTAATTTTAAGAACCTAAATAAAGCATCAGAGAAATATAATTACCACTTTCCCTCACTAGATGACATAATTCAAATGATAAGTGGATCAAAGATGATGTCCTTCTTGGATGGATTCTCTAGATACAAATAGGTATTAGTAGAATCATAATATTAAATGAAGACTACCTTCACAACAAAGTGGGGAAATTTTCAAATAAAAGGATGTCATTTAGCCTATTAATGTGGAAGTAACCTTTCAAAGAGCCATGGAATTCTCTTTCCAAGGGTTGGTAGGCAAGTGCATTATCATATACATGGATGACTTCACTATGTTCTCCAAAAACAAAGTTGATCATGTAAACCATCTCCAAAACATGTTTGATAGAAGCAAAAGGTATGGAGTGTCATTTAACCTAAAGAAAAGTATTTTTGGAGTTATTGAATGGAAACTATTAGGCCATTTCATCACCAAAGATGAGATCTCCATTGATTCATATCGGGTGTAGGCCATATCCAAACTGACACCTCCTAATAGCAAGAAGGAAATGAATTCCATCTATAGCAAGATAAATTTTGTGTGAAAATTCATTTCTAGATTTGTAGAGATTTCCAAGCCATTAAACACCATGCTAAGAAATATGCTAATATAGAATGGATGATAGAATTCTAAAGAGCTTTTCATAACATCAAAACTTCCATTGCTCAAGTTCCAATTCTGCTCAATCAAGATTTTAGTAAGGATTTATATCTCTATTTATTTTCTTCATAACATACTATAGTTATTGTGCTTATACAAAAGGTACAATATAATGAAAATCCCATTTTAGACATCTAATTCCTATCACCATTATGTTGAAATTGTCAATCCTACTTAAAATTTTGTGACAATGCCAATTTGGGCCAAAATCACTAAAATACACTAAATAGTTTGAGATTATCATATACAATTGCCTATTTAAGCTAATGTATCACTAAATAGGGCAATGCATTTTATGTGATTATTAATTTTTCTCAAATCATTTCGAGTCAAAATGATGAAAACGCAATTTGATTCTCTAAATCACTAAATTCTTCTAAATCAAAAGCACACAACATGTGCATGTGTTATTTCATGCCGACAATGTCTTAAATGAGGTATTGGTCCATATATAATTTACACCTTATAATTATACTCTAGTCAAATTACAACCTAATAACTTGACATTTCAACCAGTTTGATTAAATGGGTAACCAATTTCCAAAGAATTGCATAAAATTTAATTAATCTCACTTAAGCAAATTAATCTGAATCAAGGGGCTTAAGTGGAAAATCCATGGAAGTTATTAAATATTTCGTAATAGGAATTTCATTCCTAATATATGCATCATCTGGTGACATCATCAATGGGGTGGCATCCATAAGCCATAAATGGAACAAATATCTGGTTTAAGCCCTCACATGTCTTATTAATGCCCATTTCCTCCAAATGTGAATGGGGATATGGGGATATTCATGGATTGAGCCTCCAAAATTGAATTGATTCATGGCCACACATCTTGATCTCAAGATGGATGGTCATGGTTGATTCTGATCATTTCTAAAAATCTATAAATACAAGGGTTCTCACTCATCTTTTCAAGCTTCCTTGGTGTAAACTTATTATGCAAAATTATCTTCACAAGATCTTTTTATGTAGTGTTATTATGCTTAATTTGTAATAGGATAGCTTTACTATTGGCATAACATTGATTAATTTAATGAGCCTAGTTTCATTGGTGCATTGAGAGATGATAGAGGAGCAAGCCACTCATCATTACCATAAACTTGGAGCACCAAGTCAAGGTGAAAATAACATTTTTATCCGCACTTAGAGGATTGATGTTGTTGGGAAGGTTATTGATATATTCCTTCTTTCAATAGCTCTTAATTTTCACTTACAAGACCCCATTGAGGGAGTTAGATTTGTGAGTTATGTTCTTTATGCTTATTTAAGTTTTCTTTACTAATGCATGATCTAACTCACTTTGGATTCCATCTCTACATATTGGCATGCTCGATGGGACCACGCATCCCATAGAAGCAAGGAGACTAATTTGGCACTCTTAGATCTTTTAAAACACACTTAATAGTCTCTAAAAATCATTTTTGTCTTCATTTCTCACATGTTTTTATTCTTTTTGAAGACACAATTTACATAATGACTGACATCAATTTAGTTTAACCGATGTCGATCTTGTCCTAATCAGCATTGGTCCCTGTGTGAAGGGCAAAACATGAAAGGAAAGCAGATTTTTTGGTTTTTTTTAATTCCTAGTTATTATTCTAGGTTTTATGAACTTGTATGCTCTCTGTTCAATCTTTTTGTTTCAAGATCTAGAGTTTTTATACTTATTTGGGATAACAAACCTTTTTTTTGTGAAAATCATGTTTTTTTTGCATTTTTGCATGTAACCAGTGTTGATTCCCAATCAATTAGCATCGATTCTTTGTGAACCAACTAGCACCAATCTATTCTAACCAATATCAGTCCCTACGTAGATAAATGTCAGTCTTTGCATCAAAAAAACATAGACTTGAGAGCTTGCACTTCAAATCTTGTTTTCTAGATTTCTTTTGTGCTTCAAATAAGACATAAACCCTCTAAAAATTGCATGACACAAATTAAAGAAAGACACAAATTTAAAATTGTTTAAGTCTTGAACTTCTCATTTGGTACTTAAAAAGAATCAAGGTGTTTTATACTTTGTTGTTTCGTGAAAATTTTTAGAAGTTTTTAACTAAGGCCAAGGTGCCAAATTTCACAAAATACTTCCTTTTGGTGCATTAAAATAAACATTCATAATTGTTTGTTTTATGCTAGATATTTTATACTTGTTTGTTTTTCACAAAATTAATTATGCATGTATGCTCTCCCCTCATCCCCTTTAGGGAACTCAGGTGATCAAATGTTCTCTTTTTTTGCATTGGTACCTTGTCCAAAAGCATGAAAATAATGTTGTTAAGTTTCTTCCCAAACCCATAAGTTTTGGGTGATCTAAACACAACCTTAAATTCTTTTCACTTTATCTTTCATTTTTTATGCAATTTGGCTTGTGAACGGGCATTCATAGCCTCCTCATGAGTTCTCTATGGAAGTGTTGACCCAAGAATTCATATCCCAACATCATTTTAACCCGACTCTATGGTGGGGTATATAAATCAAGGGTGACCCATTGGGATGTTTGCTTGAGTAGTTACGCAAACTCTATTAGTTGTTCTCCAGCTCAAATCATAGGAGCATTCGAACATCATTCTAGATTGAGCAAGTGATGAATGTAGTGGTTGTGAAAAAGATAAGACCTTTTTAAAACAAAATGATTGACATGGATCCAATTAATGTGAGGCATATATAGTGTTATCGATACTTGGGACTATCTAGATATGCACAAAAATTTAGTTTTCTAATAACCCCACTTACCACAGACATATTATTGATGCAGGGCGAGTAGCCCAAAGTTCCATATCATCATAAAATCTATTGGGAGAAGAGGGTATAAAAACCCTACTTATTCATGTGATTTTATTTTTAGATTAACATTTAAAATCCTCCCAAGAGCATGCATATAGATAGAACTCAATGGTACAAAGCAACCTTGTCAATTTTAGGACTTTGAACATTGTACTTAGTTGTATTTTATCTTTTTATCCTTCACATGTTTGGTCTTGTTGAGTCTAAAACTTGTTTTAAAACCAAAAAATGTCATAAATAAACACCTTTTTAATCCAAAAAAATTATTTGAATAAGGAAAGGTTACACTAATGAAATCAAAACCTCTTTTTGCCTTGTTCAAATCCATATTTGAAACATTATGTTTGTATTGTATGACAGTGTTGTTAGACTATCTATTTGAGTCTAGACCATTTTGTAAAAATCTCTAACTCCTTAATTTTAATTCAAATTTAGAATCTCACCTTTCTAAGTTATAAGCCAAGGTGTTAATATATTTTCCATTTGCAATTGATTTGAGTTAACTTGGGTACAATTTTTTGCTTGGGTTGAGGGTCATTATATAGAATCATCGTCATTTTATCATTACAGACTTAGGTTATCTTATGTTCACTCGCACTGTAAATCCTAGAACCATTATACTTCCTATTACTATGTGGCGGTGTTGTGTTACCTTTTTGGTTTTAGTTTTATACTTAAGATTTCTTGTGTATTTCATGTCTTGAGCTTATTAGTTCACATTGTTACCTTCCTCATCAGAAAGACCATCTTCTAATTTTCTAGTTGCACCTCATCGAAGTTGTACCTAGTTTTTATGGTATTGATGTATCTTTGACCTAAGTTTGTTGTGTTATCTTACACTTTAGGTTTCAAATTTATCATACCATCTTCCAATTTGATGATTTCAACCCATCAAAGTTGAGTAAATTCATGACCATTTCTTCTGATTGTGTGGTACTATGCCACTTCTTTTTATTATAGTCTCTTTTTACCTTGTCACTTGTTTGGAGAAAATTAAAGTACACCTTTTAAACATTTGCAAACACATTTCAAATCTTATCAAACACAAAGAATAACCTTATAAACATTATGCAAAGGTATATTCGTAGTGGGATCTCTTATTGCCCTAGCTATAAGGAAGATCATTTTTATGATGGAAAAGATAATTACATGGTGTTTTAAGACATTCCCACAATAGTAGGATTTGAGGAAGACTATTTTTAACTTCAACCCCTAGAGGACAAAGATGAAGCTCTCCTAAGTTTGATTGAATCAAGCACTAGATTACCATCAAAATTTCCTATGGAATAACTACATACCTTGGTTAGGGTATAAGAACAACAGTGAGATCAATCCCTCTCTTATATTTCAAAATCAAACATTGCTTCTTCTAGCAAAGGAAACAAAGTTCTCATAGAGTCCAAAACATGATGATCAAGATCTTACCACCAAGATCAAGAAGATAAGTCGATGATATGCAGACCAACTTGTTGTGGTCTTAATTGAATCTTTAGATGCTACTTAAATACACAATGACACTTCTAAGTAACAATGGAATGTGGTAGAACCAATGCAGCACATTCTAGTTGAGAACACATTTGCGATAGATCAAGGTGTCTCAAGTGAACAAACCAAGCCTCAATAGGTTCCGTAACATGCTTGACAGACACAGAGCACACATTTATCAATTATCAAGAGCCTCTTGTTCCTTCTTAGAACCAAGGAATGAAACACATAGTATGTATTGAGGAAATTATTCAAAACACTTTAGCAATTTCTTCTCAACCAATGCATACTTTGGTGAATTGACCATAGACTCCTTAAAATCAACAAAACACTTACAATTCAAGGTGGAAAATTTTAGGTAATGTTTATCAACCCAAGAATCAATGCCTCACTTACTCAAATCAAGGAGCAAACCAAAATAAATTTATACATCATAGGGTTTGTATCCCTAACAAATCAACATAATAGGGGAACATAACACCCCAACAAAATTATATTCCACCTATGAATACACCAAACATGCAAGAGTGGAATTTGATGAAAGAAATTATGTCACGATTAGAGATAGGAAACCAGGTCAAGAAATATAAATTTGATGAGATATGTCCATATATATTTGATTTTAGTATTCACCAAGTCCCCTTTCTACCTTATTTTTAAGCACCTAATCTTGATAAATACAAAGGGAAGGGTGACCCTCACAAACATATTCAGGTATTTATTATATTGCGCCAAGAGGTAGCTTATAGCAACATTTATTTGCTTTGCTTATTTCCATGAAGTTTAGTGGGACAAGCTTTAGATTTTCTCCTTAAGTTACCCAAGGGATCAATGGTATATTGGAATGATCTATCTAAAAAAATTGTTAACCACTTCTCTTATAATATTGAACATGAGTTGACTATGGTTGACTTGTGCAAAGCCAAACAATGAGATGGAGAAAGATTCATAGCATATCTATAGTGGTGGAGAGCATTGGTTGTATGCTTTCAACATAATGTTCTAGACAAATAGATAGCCAATATATTTGCACATAATCTACACCCCAAGGTGGCATACAATCTATGGAATGCTTGTGCAAACACATTTAAGGAAATTATAGGCAAGGGTGTGCAGATTGAGATGGTGTTTATCACTAAAGGCCTTATCAAGATTTATTCATAGGGTCAAATGTTAAATCAAAGCTAATCATCTATTAAAATAGTTACAATGGAGAAACCTAAGGGGTTTAACAAGAATAATAACATGGTAGGGAATGGAGTAACTGAATCAAGACATGTACAAATGGGGTAGGCTTTGTTGGCTCTAAATGTATAATTATCTCCACCTAATCCACCAACCACTTTGTAAAGGGTCCCTCTATGAAGGATATTCAATAACAAATATATATTCTTTAGCAAACTAGGAGAGCCTGTAGAGGCCATGTTCCAAAGGGAAATGGATTAGATCTTCCCCTACAAACTACAGAGTTACTTGAGCTTGATTGGAGGAAGCATGTTGAGGATGGCTTTGATTTTGGAAGGATCAACTTCAATTCCCCAAAGGCAGAAAATAAATCCAAGGAGTTTTCCTGACAATACCCCAAAAATTCCCTTTTTAGGTTTAAGGCAAACATGGTAATGGATGAGTCGCTCAAAGATAATTTTGAGAATGGTCAAATGATCTTTATGAAATTTGGATTTCCAAATAAGGTCATCCATATAGTCTTCGATAATTTTGTGGATAAGGTCATGGAAGATGTAAGTCATAGCATGTTGGTAGGTTGCACCAATGTTTTTTAGTCCAGAAGGTGTGACCGTATAGTAGAAGGTCCCTCATGGGGTGATAAAGGTGGTTTTGTGTCGATATTTGGGTGTAATTAATATTTGATTATAACCCAAGAATCCATCCATGAGAGATAATATCTCATCGTTGACTGTAAGATAAACTAGTCGGTCGATGCTTAGTAGAAGAAAATCATATTTTAGGCAAGCAAGGTTAAGGTCATGAAAGTCCACACAAATACGTAGTCCCCTTGCGGTTTTGGTTATAGGCATGATGTTTGAGACCCATTAGGGATAATCAATGGGTTTAATTAAATTGATAGATAGGAGATGTTGAAGCTCTTCTTTGAAGAAAAGGGTTATGTGAGGGTGAATTCATTAAAGTTTTTATCTAATGGGTTTGACATCAAGGCTCGTGACTATGTTGTGGATAGAGATGAAGGGGCTAACTCTTGGCATATCATTGTAAGACCCAAAAAATTCTATGCTTTAGTCTTGTAAGAAGGAGGGGAAGTCCTGAACTTCCTAAAAATTCAATGATTGGCCAATTTTGACAAGGCAGAGGTTATTTGGAGTCCCAAGTTGATATCCATGGTGGATTTTTTTAACATGGTCTAAGTCTTAGGAGGTAGAAATTTATGGATAGAAGAAACTGATGCACCAAGATAAGGTGAGAATGGAATAATCATCTTGACGCTAAATAGTATTAATGGTAAGAGAGTCATCTCCTATCATCTCAAGATGGGTCATAGAGATGGTTACAGTTGCCCCATCTTTTTGATAAGTCAAGGGTTTGGGTTGATCATGTTGATGAAAAAAAGTTAGGGCAGTTGATATCAAAATCTTTAGCTATCAATGGTAGAGAAGAGGTTGGTGAGGAAGGGACATCTTACTCAATAATGGTGACATTAGGTGGTTTGGTTTTCTTCATGGGTAGAAAGAAGTCAAGACCATGTTCCTCATGAGGTTTCCTAGTCTCAATTGAAATTAACTCATACAGGCCATGCTCATAAATTCCAAGACCAAATCCCTTCCAGGCACACCTATGGATTTATGTCTTGGCAAACTCAGGTTGATCCAAAAGGGAGAAATTAGAGGTGAATGGTCAAGGCAAAAAGGAGGTGGAAAAAGTGTCAATAGGTTTATCAAGTCCTCCATACATGAAATGGGTTTGACAGGTTAAAGGTCTAAAGGGAATAATGGCTCCAGTATTGGGGTCATACTTGGGTCATGGGGAGTAAAGAAGTTATCAAAGGACAAGAGGTGATATTCCCCAAGTGAAAGATGTTGGAATGTTAATTCTAAGTGGTCTGTGGTGGGGATTGATGAGCTAGTAGATGCCTCGATGGTAGAAAAAGATATGACTTCATCCCTTGTGGTTTATGGCTTGTCTTTGGCTAATGAAGGTGTGCTAGATGGAGGTAGGAGGATTTCATTAGGTCGATAAGTCATGTTGCATGATAAAAAGGGACTTGGGTCATCTTGTATAGTGACACCCTGACCTTCATGCTCAAATTTGATGCAATGATGAAGGGTAGAGGGTACACAACACATGGAGTGGATCCAAGGTCATCCCAACAAAACATTATATTGGAATTCACCTTCCACTACATAGAAGAGCTCTAGGAGAGTGTGAGTTCCTAAACAAAAATGAAGGACAATAGTTCCCAAAGTAGTGGCCATGGTGTCATTAAAGGATCAGAGGATGGTCAAGGTTTTGGACATGACATTATTTGGTAGTTTAAGTTGTGTTGGGGGATCAAACCAACAATAGATTACAATTGTGACAGCAATAAACGTGGAAATAAATCAGATAGATAAGTAACTAAAATGATAAATAGCACAGAACAAGATATACAAGAAAACACCCTGAAAAACTTGTATTGAAACTCTTTACAATAGGAATACAATGAAGAAGCTTCGTTCTTCCACACCTCTCTCAGATGCACACAAGATCTCTCACTAGATCTCTATTCCTCAAGAGCTCTCTCTCAAGTACAATCAAATCCAACACCCTGGATTGATGCAACTCAGTACTGTCCTTCAAACATTCACAATGTTCTACTATTACTGATACATTCTACCATTCAACATACTAAGCTAAGAAGATCTTTCCTACATATAGAAATAGGAAACTTGAGCATGCTCTTACAACAGACAGTTAAGCCTCTTCAACAAGGGCTCTAAAAATAGTAATGCTAATAATAGAGACGCAAGCTTGAGTCCACAACTCAAACTTATCATGCAAACACTCGCTTCTGTCCACGAAAATAACTTTCTGGACACGCAGGTAACCGACGTCGATTCCTGACTGTTCGCCTGTGACCGTCGCCGGCCGACCCTACTGCCGACGTCGGCGTCTCTGTAACTGCAACTGACAGACGTCGATCACTCCTGACCGACGCTGGCATTTGTGTAGACCCAAACCTGTTTTGTATGCTCCTTGGTGAAGCTTTTAGCTCCACACCCTAACAATCTCCCACTTGGAGATAAACCAGCTGCACCAACCTGTACAGCAACATCTTTTAGCTCCTCCATCTTCGACTCAATCATGAAGACCAATAGAAGTTGAATGAAGATTCAACTTCTCCTTAGTAACCGGCTTTGTTAGCATATCAGTAGGATTCTTGTCTGTATGGATCTTCTCCAGCTTCAACTCACCATCTTCCAATACCTGCCGTATGAAGTGGTACCTTAGCTGTATGTGCTTGGTTCTTGAGTGAAAAGCTGAGTTCTTAGCTAAATGGATTGCACTCTGACTGTCACTATACAATTTGCAACTCCCATGCTCCCTTCCAAGCTCTTCCATGAACCGTGTCATCCATATCATCTCCTTGCTAGCTTCTGTGGCTGCAATATACTCTGCTTCTGTAGTTGACAAGGCAACAACCTTCTGCAACTTAGATATCCAACTAACTGCCATTCCACCTACAGTAAAAACATAACCTGTAGTGCTCCTCCTGCCATCCAAATCACCTGCCATATCTGAATCTACATAACCATGTAGAGAAGTATCTGAACCTCCATAGCACAAATGCTTGCTGCTGGTTCCTCTCAGATATCTAAGGATCCATTGAACTGCTTTCCAATGTTCCTTACCTGGATTAGCCATATACTTACTTACAACTCCCACTGCTTGGGCAATATCTGGTCTAGTACACACCATTGCATACATCAAACTTCCTACTGCGGAAGAATATGGAACCTTACTCATGTACTCTACCTCATCATGTGAATTGGGACATTGTTCTTTACTTAACTTAAAATGTCCAGCCATAGGTGTACTTACCAGTTTTGCATCCTACATATTAAACCTTTCCAACACCTTGTTCACATAATCTTCTTGAGACAATATCAACCTGTGATTTTTCTTGTCTCTCCTAATGCTCATGCCAAGGATTTTCTTAGCTGCTCCCAAATCCTTCATAGCGAACGTTTGAGCTAATTTTACCTTAAGCTCTGAGATATCCTACATGTGAGACCCTGCAACCAGCATGTCATCTACATACAATAATAAAATAATATATCTACCGTTATCAAATCTCTTGAAATACACACAATGGTCTGATTGACACCTACTATAGCCATGCTCAGTCATAAACCTATCAAATTTTAAGTACCATTGCCTTGGAGCTTGCTTGAGGCCATACAAGCTTTTCTTCAACCTGCACACAAACTTCTCCTTACCCTTGACCTCAAATCCTTCTGGCTGTTCCATATAAATTTCCTCATCCAAATCTCCATGAAGAAACGTTGTCTTAACATCTAGCTGCTCAAGATGCAAATCCTCAAAAGCAACCAAAGACAATACAACCCTTATTGAAGTCATTTTAACAACTGGAGAAAAAATCTCACCAAAGTCAATACCTAGCTTTTGTGCAAATCCTTTTACCACTAATCTGGCCTTATATCGCATCTGACCATCCTCACCTTCCTTCAACCTGTAGGTCCATTTGTTCTTCAGTGTTCTCTTACCAGCTGGCAATTCAACCAAATCCCATGTTTGGTTCTCTCTTAAGGACTCCATCTCCTCAACCATGCCACGCTGCCACTTACTCCTGGACTCCACCTGTAATGCTTCTTCAAAACTCTCTGGTTCTCCACCATCAGTTAGCAATAAATAATATAAGGAAGGAGAATATCTAATTGGAGGCTTACTTACCCTTTCAGACCTCCTGGTGGGTGTCTTGGACTCGTTTTCAACAATCTGTCCACCCAAATTTTCTGACAGTGACCGACCTCGGCCACCTATAGACCTGTCACTAGCCGACGTCGGTTCTGCCTGACCGACCTCGGTGCCTGGTCTGCCGACGTCGGTCTCTGTATGACCGACATCAGTTTCTGTACTGTCAACGCCGGTTCCTAACCTGCCGACGTCGGTCTCTGTGTTTTCTTGCAAGTGATTATTTCTTTTTCCCGCGAGCTCATTTTGGACCATAACTTCGTCCAATTCACTATTGCTCTGCCCAGATTGATCCAGCTTCCTTATCTAATCACTGTACATCACTCTTTCATTGAAAAAAACATCACGGCTCCTGATTACCTTGTTAGTTCCTAGATTCCAAAATCTGAAACCAAAATCATCTGAGCCATAGCCAATAAACGTGCACCTCATAAACTTAGCATCAAGCTTCTTTCTATTTTCCTTATCTATGTGCACAAAGGCTTCACTACCAAAAACTTTGAGATATGAGAGATCTACCTTTTTACCTGTCCATGCCTCTTCTGGAATTCCACCATCCAGAGTTGTAGAGGGTCCTCTGTTAATCAGGTACACTGCGGTGTCAACTGCTTCTGCCCAAAACTCTAAGGGCAACCCTGCATGCAATCTCATACATCTTACACGCTCCATGATAGTTATGTTCATCCTTTCAGCAATACCATTCTGCTGAGGTGTCCTTGGAACCGTCCTTTGCCTTCAGATTCTGTGAGTGTAACAATACCAGTTAAACTTAAGACTGCAAAACTCACCACCATTATCAGATCTCAAGCACTTTAATCTTCTGCCTATTTCATTCTCAACCATGGCTTTCTAAATCTTAAAAGTCTCAAAAACATCAGATTTATTTTTAATACAGTAGATCCATACCTTTCTTGTGGCGTCATCTATGAATGTAACATAGTACCGTGATCTGCCAATAGAGGCTACCTGAGCCGGTCCCCACACGTCTGTGTGAACAAGCTGCAACTTCTGCCTTTTCTTAGTAGACCCAGTCTTGAGAAAACTAACCCTTTTCTATTTTCCAAATACACAATGCTCACAAAATTCTAGATCCATACTTTTCAAATCTGAAAGCATACCTTTAGACTTAAGAATTGACATCCCCTTCTCACTCATGTGGCCAAGCCTTGAGTGCCACAATTTAGCATCCACATCTGAAGTAGATAAAACTGAAGGAGATTTGTTAATAACACAATTACACAAATAGAGAGTACCTTCTCTCTTACCTCTGGCCATAACGAGTGCACCCTTGGTCACCTTCCAAGAATCTGCTGTGAGAGTTATTGTACAACCCTCATCACCTAGCTTACCTGCAGAAATCAAATTTCTCTTCAAACTAGGAACATGCATCACATCTCTCAACACCCATGTGTTGCCATTCTGCATCTTCAGCTGCACTTTACCTTTGCCAGTAATCTTACAAGGCTCATCATCCCCTAAGTACACTATTCCAAAATCTCTATGGATATAGTCACTGAAATATTCTCTGTTAGGGGTAGCATGAAAAGATGCACCAGAATCTAATACCCAAGATTCTATATTATTATGCAGAGAGAAAATTAAAGCATCCTGTGCAATACCTGCAATCTTGGCTTCTTCCTTTCCTTCGTGCTGGTTGTCCTCCTTGGGCTTTGACCAACAATCTTTGCTTATGTGCCCCATCTTTCCACAATTCCAGCATTGTGGCTTCCTGCCATTTCTGGATTTAGATCTGCCTTTCCCCTTAGACTTGGATCTTGCTCTGCCTTTCTTGCTCTTCTCTTTTTGCCTTCCCCTACTCTCAAAACTTAAAGCGTTCCTCGATGCCTCTTCTGTGCTTTTCCTGCGTATTTCCTCATTCAAGATAACACTAACAACATCCTCTACTTTCAAAATATTTGATGCAGATGCAGTATTAGAAACTGCCATTACTAAGCCATGCCAGCTTTCAAGCAAAGAACATAATATTAAAAGAGCTTTTATCTCATCATCAAACACTATATTTACTGAGCTTAATTGATTTACAATACCATTGAAATCATTCAGATGAGTAGAAACAGATCCACCTTCATTCATATGCAAATTAAATAACTGCTTCATAAGATATACCTTATTTGAAGCTGAGGGTTTTTCATACATATTTGCTAACGTAGTCATCAACTCTACCGTTGTTTTTGCCTGTGATAAATTAGATATCACAGTGGAGGCCAGACTCAGTCTTATAGACCCCAGAGCCTTTCTGTCAAGAACTTCCCATTCTTCATCCTCCATGTCCTTGGGCTTCTTTGCTATCCCACCTAACGGTAAGTAAAGATCCTTCTGATACAGATAGTCCTCTATCTGCATTCTCCAATGTTGGTAGTTCTTGCCATTAAACTTTTCCATTCTCAACTTACTTTCTTCTGCCATTGCTTCTCCCACTCAAACAGAAATCCCTGCAGAAACTCCTGTGAGCAACCTGTAATCCAAACACACTACACAGATCTGAACCACCTGTTAGTGAACCTAAACTTTGATACCAAATATCAAGCTATGAACCTGTAACCTGGCTCTGATACCACTTGTTGGGGGATCAAACCAACAATAGATTACAATTGTGACAGCAATAAACGTGCAAATAAATCAGATAGATAAGTAACTGAAATGATAAATAGCACAGAACAAGATATACAAGAAAACACCCTGAAAAACTTGTATTGAAACTCTTTACAATAGGAATACAATGAAGAAGCTTCGTTCTTCCACACCTCTCTCAGATGCACACAAGATCTCTCACTATATCTCTATTCCTCAAGAGCTCTCTCTCAAGTACAATCAAATCCAACACCCTGGATTGATGCAACTCAGTACTGTCCTTCAAACATTCACAATGTTTTACTATTACTGATACATTCTACCATTCAACATACTAAGCTAAGAAGATCTTTCCTACATATAGAAATAGGAAACTTGAGCATGCTCTTACAACAGATAGTTAAGCCTCTTCAACAAGGGCTCTAAAAATAGTAATGCTAATAATAGAGACGCAAGCTTGAGTCCACAACTCAAACTTATCATGCAAACACTCGCTTCTGTCCACGGAAATAGCTTTCTGGACACGCAGGTAACCGACGTCAGTTTCTGACTGTTCGCCTGTGACCGTCGCCGATCGACCCTACTGCCGACATCAGCGCCTCTGTAACTGCAACTGATCGACGTCGATCGAACCTGACCGACGCCGATGTCTGTGTAGACCCGAACCTATTTTGTATACTCCTTGGTGAAGCTTTTAGCTCCACACCCTAACAAGTTGATCACAGGAATGAGAAGAGATGATGTTAATATAGGCTCCTCCATAAATCATAACCCATTTGATGTGGGTTTGGTTGATGTAAGAAATGATGAAAAGAGGGGGATCTAGATCATCAAGATGGATAGAAGATATTTTAGAATCCTTGAAGGTGACAAGGTTGGAAATTTTTTAGAGTGCTAATAAAGGTTGCTATAGGTTGAGGGTCTTTAGGTTGAAACTCTATTAATTGTAATACCTCTATCATTTCTTGGTGATGATGAGTTGAAATAGAAATTAATTCGTATAGGCTCATCTTTGTCAGGCTTTGGTGAAGCTATTTGAGAACCACTTTCTTGATTGATTCAGAGGGGTTAGATTGAGAGGTACCCAAGATAGATAACTTGGGTTTGGCTAAAGGTGAAGATGCTTAAATTTGGTTTGGTTGGGAGGTGAAAGATAGGTATGTTGATCAGATGGACACTTTCACCTTCCCCTTATCTTTTTTTTAAGTATGTGATCGTTTGATCACATAAATAGAAAGAAGAGTTGGGGTAGGAGATTGATTTGGTTCCTTGTCATTCTGAGGTGAGAGTGGGGGATTAGGTAGGTGTTAGGCATTGGTTTTTGTTTTTTGGATTGGCATCAAGCTCATGAAAACTTCATCTGATAATAGATCATCGTGATCATAAAGCTGATGGATTATGGTTTGGAGAGTTGTGTAGTTCTTTATGTCATGCCTGGGTGTCTTA